>VXAY01000383.1:0-11011 GCA_013399855.1 Oxyruncus cristatus | reverse complement strand
GAGGTGGTATAGAATAACATCTGGGCCCTAGCCACGCCCCCTCTTGGCTACTACAAAAATTACCCTAGTCCTGGCTGAAACCAGGAAACTTAAGTTATTGATTAAGTGTTGTTAAGTTTAAGTTCTGTTAAGTTTAAGTGCTGTTAAAGTTAAGTGCTGTTGGGTCTTTAGGCATAAACTGTTGGTCAAGTCCAGGCTCAGTTTATAACGGGGGTCTATTCTGAACCTTGTGACTCAATAGGAGGGTCTTTCATATTCTTTTTTATCCTTACCCTTTCCTGTACTTTTCTCTCCACCCCCATGTAGATAGTTTGGGTTTATTTAGGTTTGGATTGATGAATTTTGGATTTTTGTTTGCTGTTTCTCAATGTGCCTTAGCCATGTAGTAAGTAGTAAAGTGAACCTTGCCAATGAACTTTGTTGTGATTTTGCTTTTATATTAAACCTGTTTTTGCTGATACCTTTGTCGGTGATCCCTTAAGCAACCTTAAAACACTCATTTGCAACACCCCCAAAGCCCTCTGATCCATTTCCAGAAAGGTCTTAAAGAATGGACTGAGCATGATAACTAATTTGCATAGAAAGCAAGGGAAAACCTATTTATAAATAGGTACCCCCACCAAACCTGGGTGGAGCCCCTAGGACCCTGGACATCCCATCAGCTGGACTGATGCTGGAACTAGGACTGCTGATCTCTTTTTCTCTCTCTTCCTCTTTAATTCATCTCTTTCTTTCTCTCTTTCTTTTTATCTTAACCCTTTATCCAAACCCCACTGACCTGTGCTTATATAGTAGGTCAGGGACTAACATACCAATTTCCATGCCAAGTGTGCAATTTACTAATAAAACTTTGTGAATTTTTGTGGACCCTCTGACTTCTGTCATTCCTTTTGACCACAAGCATTTACGAATTTTTGGTGCTCCCTTCCCCTTAAGGATGGGATGTCACACTTGGTCAGTTATGGATTTCTGGCAAGTGTTCTGGACTGAGGAAGCAAGCTGATTTGTTCTCAGTCATTTCTGGGCCACCTATGCTAATCCTCTTTTCCCCAACCCAAAGATCAAATACCTTGGGATTGACCTACACCTGTTAGAAAAAGGTTTTATCTGCCAGGTCAGCTTCTGCTTTTAAATCAAATACTTTGATACTCCAGTAGTAGATGAGATCCAGGAATGAATCTGACTGAGCCCTTCATCCTGTGAGAGGGTGCATGCAGAGATGCCCATGCAGAGCCCTATGCAGATAGTGAGGTCTCACAGACATACATCCAGCCACACCCACTGCTCCAAGAGTAGGGTTAGGGCAATGAAGGTTAGCAGATGACCTCACTTTATTGTCTGAACTGAGAGAAGACCAAATAGTAAACCAAAAGGAAAAAGATAGTTACAGGTAAGTACAATTGAAATAATTTTTTTAAACCTTTTAAAAATGGGTATTTCAGCCTGTCCATTTAGCGTCCTTAAAGATTCTGACAGACTGGGGACATCTCAAGTGCCCTAGAAGTGTCATACACTGTAACAGTGACAAAAAGGCATAATGTAATGATGACCAAAGACCTTTGTAGTCTCACAGGGATGCAACGGTACTGTGACACAGTGTGGGGTGCTGCAGCTTTGGGACATGCTGGTTTGCCTGAGTAGGGTGGCAACACATAGAAGTGCCATGGAACATGCAGGGTGTCACTGGCAGAGTGATAACATACCTCAGTGCGGGAACAGAGCGATGCAACATGATGCAACAACACAGCAAGCAGTGCCAAGAAGGGGCTGTGCTGAGCCCCCATGTCCCACCCAGCCCTGTGGGGTTACAGCTCTGCATGGCACCCTGGAGGGAAAGGAGCTGGACTACGCATGACAATGTAACATGATGACACTGGGAATGGTGATGTCATTGTGGGCCTGGTGTCACACCAGTGACACTGTGGCACGTGCTCAGAGCAGGAGCTGAGGGCAGCAGAGACAGCGGGGCCGCATAGTGACACTCCCTCGTGTGAACCTCTATCCCTCCGCAGAACGAAGCACTGCAGTGACGCCATTCAGGGGGTGACATCACGGCACTGGTGGTGAGGTCACCACGGCGCTATCACACGGGAGCGCGGTGCCATTCTGCTACGATGCCCATTCATGTCAGACCCTTACCTGATGGTCCCCGTCGCCCACTTTGCCTTGATATGGCAGCTACCTCAGCAGATCCCCGCCACCAGACGCTCCTCACAATTGACCCGCGCCCTTCCCGCCAACGGAAGTCGATAGTGGCAACCACGGCAACGCGCCGGAAGCGGCTTGCGATCAATCCGGCCGCAGAACGCTGTCAGTATTGACTATTCCTTTCCTCTCCACCTCCCCCCGAAGTGTCCCCGCTCTTCCCGAGGGAGGGAATTGTACGTTCCGGCGGCAGTGAGGTGAGGGCCGCGGAGAACCGAGCATCCAGATCCCTGAATTATTGCCAGAACTCCCGCCTTTCATGAATATGCAAATGTAGGGCGGGGCGGTGGCGGCCGTGCCCGGAAACGGCGCGGCTGAGTCACTTCGGTGGCGACGATGATAAGGCAGAATCTGTGGTAGGCAGCGCCGTTGTCGTCGTCGACTTTCGACCCTTGAGGAATCTCCCTGCGTTCGGTCTTCTTTTTGCTTTGTCTCCACCATCATGATGGAGGAGATAGACCGGTTCCAGGTGCCAGCCGTTCGGGCCGAGATGCAGCCGCTGGTGAGGGGCGGGTGAGACCGCGCTGTCTCCGGGAGCTGCCGCCTCGCCATGGGCGTGTGTGCTCCCGTGCGCCGCGATTGTTGTGTAAAGACAGTCCTCTCCACCGGCATCTCCCTGGGTGCTGTCGGTAGCAAGGGCAGAAGCCACCCGAGGGGGGAAAGAGGGGCGGCGGGCGGGCAGGCAGGCAGGCAGGCAAGCAAGCAATGGGGGCTCTGCCCCTGCGTCGGTTGAAACGTCGCTTCTCCAAACGCAGTCACGCCCCGAAACGCCCCGGCCTGGCTGGTGCAATGAGGCTAGTGTTTCGCGCCGCCTCGGCCGGTGGGCTCCAGCGCTGGGGAGGGGAGTGCTCTGGGGGAGTGGGGAGCGGCGATAAGATTGAGAAGCCCGTCCAGGTAAGGACGGGTAGCCAGAACATCTGAGCGGCTGAAGCCGCAGAGGACTGGTGGGGTTTTAGTTGACTTTTACAATGTACATGAGAATTGGGCGATGTTTGTGCACAGTCCGGTCTGAGAGGTGCTCCCTAGAGATGAGATATCTGCATGGGATGGGCGTTAAATACGCATATCTGGCGTGAGTAGTGGTATGAAGCTGCAGGACGCTCTCTGTAGCTGATTTTATATCCATTGCTCCAGTGGAAAAGCGCTATTAGATACTCGTTATGTGAAAAATCCAGATGTTTTGCAAAGAAACATCTCTGTCAAATTATAGTTTTGCTCACATAAAATTCTTTATGTAAAGAAGCAATCTGTAAGGGGTTGTATTCTTTTTCCCATGTCAGGGCATGTGTTTTTCATTTTGGGATTTTTTTTTCCACTTCATGGACACAATTATACTCTGTTAATGAGCTCTAAAGAAGTTGACATAAAGATTACACTACTACATGGGACCCTGGGAAATCTTTGCTTAGAAGGCTTGTGGGACTTTGTGGCTGCATAACTGGGCAGGTAGAGTGGTCCTGGGCTCTTGGTGTCTTCTGAAATGATGCTTATGAAGGATGGCCAGCTGGCTGGTAGCCATGGGAGATGCTAGATCATCACCAAGTAGTCTTGATGATGATTTCTTATGAGTGTGTAGGTGCTTTGCTTTGATGCTGAAGGCTTGCTTGTGTGTGTTTTGCCCCAGCTGCATTCTGCAGAACACTTGAATGTGGTTATGTTTGTTTCCCATCTGGGAAAGGTTCCCTTATGTGTTCCTCTCCACTTAATCCAGTCTGCCTCACTCTCTGCTCAAAGGTGCATTGTTATGTGCAACCTGGGACCTGTTGAAAGACAGTTCACCTTGGCATTAAAGCTGGATATGGGCTGACTCAAGATGTTGATTCCCTTTGGCCCCTGGAGTAAGCACATTCTATCTCAGCATCCAATTGCATGAGACGGTGGTATGAAATATTTGCAGAAGTGGAAATAACCTTAATAAAGTACTTGTACAGATCCTTTTGACAGCAGGTGAGGATAGGTTATTGGCAGCTTCATGTTAGCACTGAAGATACTACTCAGATTTCTAGTATATCAAATTGTATATTATTTAGAGTTGATATATCAGCCCTTGGTTTCTTGTTGCAGCTAGTGTTTGCAAAAAGCTGAGAACAAAATAATTGTCTTGTGAACAGAAAGACAGTCTACACATTCAAATTACCCCTCAGCAGCAAGAAAACCACTTTTCTTATGGTGGGAGTGTTGAAAAATTGAAAATTTTTTTAGCCTGATGGTGGTGTTTTTTGTTTGTTTTTTTTAGATTCTAACCTTTGTGATGGGGAAGAAAACCATCCATAAAAGCCGATGTAGACTTGTTGCATGTCTTACTTGTTGTGTGTGTGGTTTTTGTCAAGCAGAGGCAGCATACGTGACAAGGCTGGCCCTCTATTCATGTTGAGGGCAGTAGGCATGGCAGTGAGATTAGAAAATTTGGAAAAGTTGTTGGCAGACAAAAAAAATACACATAAGTATTTTCTAGAAACCCCATGGTAATAGTAGAGGGGTGGAATTGACTTGTGTGTGCACATTTGCATGGCCATGGAATGACCAGAACCAGAAGAGATGGTCTGGTCCAGCCCTGCTGTTGCAGGGTAGGATGGTATATCATGCAGCTGTCATAGTAAGCTTTGGAAATAGCTTTCCTTCTTCTTCAGCAGCCAAGAATTAAGAAATTTTCACAAATGGATTTAACACTTGTATTAAAAGTATTCTGAACCTTTGTTTCAGGGTTTCAGTTCATTTTTAACTAATGGAGTGCATAGTGAAACCTTGGGGGTTGTTGCTATGACTGGATGTGTGGGATTCTTCTGCATGCCTGGAAATGCTGGCATTGGGCTCAGAAGTGGGACAGAACAAGTCTGGTACAACATTCCCAGTGGCTTTGTCTTTTTTGTAGCATCTGGTCTGTATTTTGCAAGTAGGAACTGGATGCTTGCAAGAATCACTGCAGTTCAGAAGCTGGCTGAGGTTCATCATACTGATTTGCTTTGGTAATACAGTTCTGCCCAATACTGCTGCTTTATTCTGTTAGTTACCATTTGACCCTTCCGTCTCCCCTCCATTCCATGCTTTTAAGTATAGAATAACCTTAGCATCTCAGGATTTTTTCTCTTCCCGGTATAAAAGCTTTCAGTTTCACATGGTCTTGGGGACAGATGGGTCATCTAATGTTGAAGGCCAAAGGAGTCTGGCAGTGTTTTCCCATCCAAAGGGCTGAGGTAGAAGTTTGTTTTCCAGGTATAACCTGAACTGTTATGTGCGGGTGCTGAGAGTCCCCCAGAAATGGATTGTAGTCCTTTTGCTGGAGGAGGGAGTGCTCCCCCCTGGATCCCTTGCCACGTGGTCGCCCGAGCCCCGAGACAGAGCACAGAGACCACCGCAAGAGATGGGCAGGAAAGAGGGGTTTATTTTTCCCGGGTAGGGTAAATAAGACTTTGGGACATTAGCATATGTCCAATCAGGGGAGCTGAGAACACCTTAGCCACTGCCCATAGGGGCCAGGTTTCACAGCCAGTGGGAAAGGTACAAGGGATTTTGGGAAACTGAGTTTTTCAGGGAAAGGGAGTTTTACAGTATTACAGTTTTTTAACACAGATTTGCTAGCCAGTTTCAGAAGTCCACCTTTGCGAGAACTTCTTCCACTGTACATCCTGAAGGTCAATTGCTACAGTTATGAACTACCACTAAAGCTATCAAAAACTGTTTTGAAACATGGTCCCCTGCTGAAAGGAAATAGAGAAAGTCCCTTGCCCAGTCTGAAGTGCATACACTATAAGAAATATTTTTTGATCCTGTTTAGGCTGGAGGGTATCCTAGGAGAGCACTGGTCCCTTTGAGTCTGGCCAGTACTTGGCAGTGTGAGAAAGGTCCTGAAGTGAGGTTTATAAAGCTAGGCTTTTCTTGAAATCCTTAAAAATTTGTGTTCTTGATCAGCATGTATACTTTTGAATGTCTGTTCATCTGTGTAGATAAAGTGTCATCTTACCTTTTCATGTCTTCATGAAACTCCAGGATAACTGTTGGAGATCTGCCTAGAAACAATGTGACAGGCAGGCCTGCTTATCTGCTAATGTTCAGAATGAAGTGATAGATATGCTGTTCAATACTGAAGGGAAACCATTCTTAGAAAGTAGTCTGAAGCTTTTTTGAGCCCTTCAGCCTCCAAACCTGCCATTGACACTGGCACTATTGATCAGCTGTCTGAAATCCTCCTGAGCCTCTGTCTCTAGCATACACCAAGCACTGGTGCATACATCAGCATACACTGACTGGTATATGATGGCAAATTGACAGATGATGGTGTTGGATCACATGTTGCTCCCATACACTGATGCAGATAGTTTCTGTTCTTAGCACAAAAATGGAAGTAAACATGCTCTTGACCACATGGCACCAGTATGACTTTTCCAAAGAAAAAGCACCTGTCAAAGTGCAGCAGCTTCAGAGGAGCTTTGCCACAAACTTGTGAGACTTTGGCTTGCTTTCTTAAAGTGGCAAGTATAACACAGTATTTTAGTTTCCCAATTCTCTGCTCACGTGAAAAGTGGGAGCTCTTTCTGGAGAAATTGGGTTGATGGTTCTTAGATCTCATTCTGAAGTATTGTGGCCAGGCTGTGGGACCTTGGGCTGGTAGCTGTAGTTGTAATGACTACAGCCAATCGAAGGATTTTGCTTAGCCACATCCTACAGTGAGGTGGTTGGCTTTCTAGCTGAGATGCCAAATCTATGCTGGTCCTGGAGGTGTAAAATTTTCTGAAACTTTGAAGGATACAGAAGATGCATTTCTATACAGCTTTCTTTAAACATTAGAAAAGACAAAAACTAGACTTTCTACTGGATGCTTAGCTTTTAAAAAGTAAACTATCATTTTAGTCAGTGGACAGTATGAGTGTTTATCATGCTTATAAAATCCACATTCATTATTTTTGGAAAATATTGACTATTTCATCCGAGGGAAGTGTTAAGACCTTTTTGCTTTGTCTGATGCATCCCTAAAATAGGGGGAAACCTGAAAACAGAAAAGAGTAATGAAGAGGCAAAAAGAAAGGTTATACCTGTAGGGCTTAGAAAGAGTGTGTTAATATAACATTAGATCGTGTAGATACACAAGAAACTCTTCTTTCTAGAAGGAAAAAAGTTTCTGAAATTAAAATGTCATCCCTATGTATATTAATTTTAATGTAGCCCAGGGGTTACACAGCTACATGTTTTATAAATGCCTACAGTACTATGGTTCTGAAATTGAACTAATTTAGATAGTGCTGCTTTTAGTTATACAGCCTGTTTTTGATTTGCTGCTGTGTCATTTAATAGCAGTAGCCTAAAAATGACCTCCCTGCATGTTTAATTTTTATCATTGGGATTGTCTTGTCCTTCCCTGCCCTGTATCAGGCCTTAGGTGAAGAGGTACAAGAGCATTTTTATTATCCTCTCAGGCCAGGGACAAACTCCAGAAGTGATTTCAGCACAGGCTTCTAGTCCTGGCTATGCTTCCCCCCTCCCTCCCTGCCCCTATTTCTTGTGCACCTGCTCACTGGCAGAGCATGGGAAGCTGAAAAGTCCTTGATTTAGAGTAAGCACTACTTAGCAACAACCAAAACATCAGTGTGTATGATGCCCTACCCTTAAGGGGAAGGGAGCACCCAAGATTTGTAGATGGTCATGGTTGAAAGGAATGACAGAAGTCTGCAAAAACCCACAAAATTTCATTAGTAAATTACACACTTGGCATGGAAATTGGTATGTTAGTCCCTGACCTACTATATAAGCACAGGGCAGTGGGGTTTGGATAAAGGGGTAGGGTGAAAGGGAAGAGAGAAAGTGAGAGATGAATTAAAGAGGGGGGGAGAGAGATAAAAAGAGATCAGCAGTCCTAGTTCCAGCATCAATCCAGCTGATGGGTGTCCAGGGTCCTGGGGGTGCCCACGCACCCAGGCTTCATGGGGGTACCTTTTCATAGGTAAGTTTTCTCCACCCTGGAGATAAGTTTCTCGCTTTCTATACAAATTAGTTATCGTGCACAGTCCATTCTTCTGGACCTTTATGGAAGTGGGTCAGAGGGCTTTGGGGGTCTTCGGTGGTCCCCCTACAGTCCATGCCCACTTCTCAACCTCATTCCTGTGCTTGTGCTGTACTGTGGTGTGCATACCTCCAGGAGCCAGAACAAGGACATTTGTCCCAGAAAAGTGCTGCCCTACCTCTGTATGGCCCCCTTCTCCAGCCACATCCTGTTCTTTTTCACAGCATGTTATTACCAGCAATCCTTGGTTGTCTCCACAGCTATCTGGCTATCAGTATTTGAAACGTACACAGTAGCCCCTTATCTTTTGGGATTCTATACCACCCCGTGGCTCAAATATCAGTATAGACTTGGTGATCCATTGAAAAAGGAAAAGAAGAGAAAGAGGGAGAGACATAAAGGGGCAAATGCATTCTATAAGTGATCTCTAAATTTTGGGGATAATTTCTCTATAATCCCCCACATTTTAAGGTATAATTTGATTACCAAAATGAAAAGCAGAAAAGTTAACATTAAAAAAACAATCACAGGGTGTAACATCTTGTTAAGAATTCCCGTTGCTGTTGGCAACCATCCAAATAAAATGTCCCACCAATGGTGTTCCCTGTCTTTCTTCACTTGTTCCTATAATGGTTGGATTTCTTCCACATCATTATGAATGGTAATCAAAGTCTTTTGTCCATATCAAGGTGAGATTCATTCCAATAGAGGTAGGCTGTATGTCTTAAATCAGTGTATAATTAAATCATAACAATTGATAAGATATAACAGGAGCTGAGTAACTCAAATCACATCCCATAATGTTAACAAAGTTACAGACACCAATATTAGAGTGATTATTTGTCTCTACAACAAGGTTGTCTACAAGAACAAAATTACAATGGGTTCTCATACAGACACATCCATTCCATTAGGCCTGTACTCTCTGCTCCAAGGGATAGAGTACTGCTCTGTTGGGATTTAATCCTGACACAATGATTGGGTATATAGTATTGTCTCAGTTTAACGAGACAAAAAAAATATATTTGCTAAGGAGGGCAGGATATGAGAAAAACCAAGCTCTTCCTTCTGAATAATTATAACTTTGAAATTAAGAGGCTCCAGTCAAAAAGGTGTGGAAAAGAAAATGACAGTTCTTTACCAAAGAATATATATATAAGTAACACAACAAAACAAGCAATAATTCTGTAACCAAACTTCCACCGAAAACAATTAAGTACTTTTTTGCCTTTTGGCGCAGTTAGAACCACAACCAGCAGGGGGCGGGGGCATGCCTCGGGAGCCAGGGATTGCAGTGCCTCACTATCAGTCACCAGCGGACGCTGTTGGGTCTCCAGAGGAGCAAAGGCTGCAGTTGCTCACTGATGGTTGGCAGGTGGTGCTCTAGACAAACCCCACGTGGGAAATGGTGGATCTCAGTCACAGCAGCTGATCTGAGACCCCAAGATGGGCCCCCACCCCTCGGCCACTGAGGCAGCAACTGTGAAGGTACGAGGTGTCAGTCCATTCAGCAAAGAGCAGGGAGACCCAAAAAGAAACCCACAAGGCACTGGCAGTCTTTGTGACAACAGAGGTGGTGTGTGACCCCCTACCACAAACACCGCAGGGACTCTCTCACTGGGGAACGAACTGGAGCTCCTTTGGTCCTTGGCAGCACCAAAGGGCACCCAGGCCGTGAGCAGAGCAGGACGCGAGGGGTCGGAGGCGAACTGGGACCTTCCTCGGGTCCAGAAGAAGCCAGCGACCCAGCCGAAAAGATGAACCTGGAACTCCTCTTCCCCACACTGCTCCCTGAGTCCAGGCAAAAGCCAAATCCCGCCCCCAGAGGAAAAAAAACCTGAGCTCTCCCTTCCCCCCAACTGTGGCTACAAGGGGATGAGATTTCCCTTACTCGATTTAGCTGGTATGCCGAGGTTATTTAGCATTTCAATGAAGCAGTCCTTAAGTCTCTGGCTCACCTATCAATAGTCTTAGCTTGCTAGCAAGAAGCTGTTGGTATGGGAAAATTCACTAGGAAAGAATATACTTTTTAAGTATAAAACTATAACAAGTATATACCAAAGCGCTGTGTAAAACAAAAACTGTGGCTTTACTATTGGGGTCATAAGTGAAATTAACTAGTTACCACCAAGAGTGGAATTCCCTTTATAATTTTGTTGCATTAGTCTAGGTTACCTTTCAAATTTCAGTGGGCAAATTGCTTTCATCTCCTTCCTTTACAATTGCTGCCACAGTAAATTACACCCACACCTAAGAAGCATGTGTGATGCAGAATGTATTATAATTACCATACCGATTAGCATGAATAAAAGGAGTGTCTCAACCCTGTGGGTCAAGCTCGTTTATGTGTGAACCAAATTTGTTTCCTGCTGCCAATGATTGCTCCTGCAAGAAGGATAAGCAATGGTTAACTTGATTTTCAGTGGGGGTGTGCTGCCATCATTCCTGGTATAATTCCTGGGAAGAGAAAGCAATACAGGAGACTGTGGGGTTTGTCTGGACAGGTTACTCCTTAGTGGCTCAAGTTGTTTGACAGCTTGGACTAATGACAAAAGTAATTTCTTCCACTCAGAATATCTCTGTTCTGTCTCTTGAATTGCAGTTGAGTTGAATAGTAAAAATCTCTTTGGTCTGTCTAGGCCAGTTTGGCCTTGACATTCCTCAGGTGGAATCTCAACTTCTGCTTCGTGAAGTGCTTTCTGCACTGCTGTTGCTGCTTCCACCACCTTTTCGGGGGGTGTGGGGGGGCAGTCTCCTGTGATTACAGTATTACATGATTTAACATCCAGAGGGAGTGAGACTGTCTGTAAA
>VXAY01000380.1:7097-17869 GCA_013399855.1 Oxyruncus cristatus | reverse complement strand
GTGAGGGGTGGTGAGTTTAAGGACCCCCTCCTACCCCCACTGAAACTCCTCGTGGAATAAACTCCATGGAGCCCTGGATCCCGTGGTGACGACATGGTTAAACCCTCAGCGGCTGTGGACAAGTAGCTAAGGAAGTAGGAGTAAACTCTCCTGCATTCCAATGGAGAGAAACAAAAAGAAATATCTTCAAGCAGCAAGAGTTTGGAACTGTAACCTTAAAGACTTTTTTCTCCCTTCTCTTTCTTCCTCTGGACTGTTTTTTGAGGAAGAGGAGGGATGGCATTTGTACTTATATAAGTTTGTTACTATAGGAAAACTAGTTAGAGTTGTGTATATAAGTATTTTTCCTTAGTTGTAGCTGTGTAGCAATAAATCTTAGTATTAATCCCCATTTCAAGGAGATCTGTTTTGTCTGTGCAACCTCTTCCTACTTATTAGCAAATTTATGGGTTGATAATACTATGCAAAAAGCTCAAGGGCTAAACCTTGACAGCATTTACCAGAAGTGACAATAGAAAGGTCTGTTAGTCACCCAAACTTTCTACAGCGTCGTTCTGAGCCATCTGAAGATCATTAATGCACTAATCACAAAAGGAAGGAGAGGGATTTTCAGAACTTTATGAACAGTCAATGCAAAGTTAGATCCCAGGCTGTCATTTTTAAATAGGAGCAAAAAAAATGCCTAATATGCATAACTTCTCTTATCATACAGGGAAAATAGCATGACTAACCAGACTGGCCATGAGCCAGCAGCGCAAAAGTATCACTCTTGGCAAGTGGATTCACTCATGCTGCATATGTGACACATCTTACTGATGGATTGTAGAAAACTACTGATACAATGTCGGAGGTGACTTGTTTCATCTCCGCTAAGGTCAAGGTTGGTTCAAGCTCCATATGGCTCAGGACCTGGACCAAAGCCCAGCAAAGTTAATATGACCATTTCCATTGACTTTGATAGGTTTTGCATCAGGCAGTGCAGATAGGACTAGCTGCAGCAGTTCAATCAGGGAAAAAAATGGGAGTAGAAAAATGAAGTAATGTGTAAAAACCTGAAGAAATCTCACACGTTTCAGCTGTGAGATTTCCCCCTTGTTGCCCCCTTGTTGAATGAAATGCCTTAATAGTAAATGTCTCAAATCTAGATTAGCAGCAAATGGTTAACAATTCGGTACACTCAGATTTTCATCAGCAATCTATTTTTATCAGATTTTTTTTTTTTTTGTCTCTTCTATGGATTTAAAGAAAATAAAGTATTGTCAGAAATTAAACCAAATGGTGACAACTCATGATACATCCTCCATCAAGCCCAGAAATGCCAATGTGTTTCCAGGTTTATTCAAGGTTGAACTCCCTTTAATTGTTCATTTCAAAGCAGCAGGAAGGAGAAAGCTCCTTCACAGTAGGTATTTAGAGAAGAGTGAGAGGCTGAATGTGGACAATTCTATTAAAATTTCCTGGAGTTTAAGTGCCATTGCTTCAGAGACAAAGATTCCATACTTTTGTGTGGGTAGCAGCATATTCTCTCTATAATGAGGAATGCCAAGTAAAGAAGACCTCCTCTTAAGCAGCTGAGAGAGCCAAGAAATCAAAAGGACAATTATTTGGCTTATTTCTCTCACAAAGTATTTAAGTGGTTGATAAATAGGGAAAATAAAGAGGGAAAAGACATGTTCCAAGGTAGGGACTTGAGGGGAAGAAAAAAGAATTTAAAGGCTATGACTTTCATGTTACACCATGGTATCGGTATTATCTGGAAATGTTTGCCAAAAAAAACCCCGAAAACAAAAACCTCCAAACCAGGGCCTCAAACAAAACCCTACTGTGTGTTTATTGAGAGCAAACAGATTTGGAAGTAATAGAGAATGAGTCCCTCACAGCAGTGATATGTGTCCTGAGACAAGGTGGGGTGATACATCAGTGTCATTATTATAGAGAGAGGAGCACATCTCTGGAGTAGACTTGTAGAACCAGGAGACACAAGAATGTGTCTGACCATGAGTAGGGAGTGGCACACCAGTACAGAAGAGGAATCAGAAATCACAGTAAATTAATCTGAAATGTTCCTTCCCTTGAACAATACGCCTTTTAAGTCCTTCAGAGAGAGAAATTCCTGCAGTGATTCCAGACAAACTCAGAAGAAAATGCATCTGAGCTTTAAACAGCATTGAGTGTCTGATGATTTTCATATGTCCCATTAAAAATATTTTTATTTTGTCCTGTCAGTATGAACTATTGCCTGACCAATAATTCCCATGCCTGTGGTTATATACTTTGTTGATTGCAAGGCCTGACAAAATTTTCATTGGAAAATTCTCCATTTTCGTTCAGGTTTTCAATGGAAATGTGTAATAGTTCTTGACTGAGGTTGTTTCCTATGAAACAACATCAAAAAACCTTACTTAAATCAAGAATCTGAACTCTACGATTCCAGAACTGTCAAGTTAATGGAAGTATGGGAAATGGCTCCGAACTTTCATCTTTGCATAAGAATGCATATATCCAGAGCAGATGCTGTGATAGAAGAGGAATATAGCAATTATACTTTCCTTGAGGTGCAAGAAACATGGCAGGTCTTTCAACACAACTTTTCGCTTCCACAAAAGCAACCAGTCAACCAACAAACTCAAACCAAAACAAAATCAAAGACAACAACAACAACGAACGCCACAACCTAAACCCCAAAGATTCACAAAGATGCATCAGAGAAAATAAGTTTTCCCTTAGAGGGTGTGGTAGCTCATAAATTTTCTGGTTTTGCTCAAAACTATCTATTTATATGTTGGTTTGTAAATCAGTGTTTTTAGTAATGGCTATTTGTGAGTAACCATTCATTTTCAGCTTTGTGGTTGCCATTATGGGGGAAAAAAATCAAATTGACAAAAGGTTTTAGAGAAGGGTAAGATATTGCATCTAGTTTCTGATAGGTGAGCTCTCCAAAATGCAAGCTCTCTCTCTAGATGCAGTAACTACACTGCTTCCTCTCTTTAAAGAGGAACAGGGAAGTAATTTAAATCAACCACAAAAGCAAGTAATAACGCTTCTCATTTAACATGTAGAGCAGGTAGAGAGAATAAAAAACTTTTACCCACATCCAATCCAGCTGGTAACATGCCTGGGCCAAAATCTAAATGCAAGGACTTCTTAGGGGACAACAGTGTGTCCCTATAGCACAAATACTACTGCACAAAATAATGTCTGGGCCCTCTTAGTTAAGGCACTCTCTGCTTCTGAAAAGAGATATTATTTGAGTGTGTCAGAAACATAATCTCTAAAGGAAGTGTTAATGTAGTACTAAGTATTTTCATGCTATTAAAGTGCTAGTCAAGTGGGAAAAGTAAACTGTGGTGCACTGAATTATCAAGGAAACTTTTCTGAAGAAGATTATGCTCTGACAGCCCCAATGTGATAAGTATATCAAGATTTAGTGTCCATTTATTAGTTTCTCAGCACAGGAGAACCCCGTGGCTGCCAAACCTGAATCATTACCCTCATTTTTCATGATATAATCAGTATGAAAATGGTGACTACCTGGATACTTTCCTGGACATGAGGTGTTCAAACTAAGTACAGCTAGATCACTATTATTGCATCATTGACTGATTATCATTCTGATTAATGTCTCTTCTTTATTTTCATTCCCTGTACTGAAACAATACATATGTCACTGAGTAACTATGTCTAGTGCCTGGTTCTGAACTGTATCCTTTGATGTCTGTACCTTTGTCACAGCTACTCTAGCTTCACCCTGTTCCTTGAACCTTTGCCATCAAAAACAAATAAATTGACACCTGGTGATATTTAACCAAACTCAGAGTTAAAAATTGAGACTTATTCTGTTATGTACAGTTCCCTTGCCATAGTGTTTTCCACTACCATTTCATTCTTCTCTCAAAGAATCTGTCCAGGAGGCTTGTGTATTGTGTTCTATTTGGATGTATTCAAAATCTGCTTCTTTCAGCTTGAATGACAGGAGCATTGATGTGAAAGTTTGCTACACAGTTTGAGGCTGACTAAATAGGCAATTCATATGGTCAACCTCTCTGCTCACGAGTTTGCCACCATTTTGAAGGTCTGAGGACTGCTTTTCCCATACCAGCACTCCCATTTCCTACATCTAAATGAATAGCTATAAAAGGCACAAAGGATTTGATTTTCATTTGAATCTAAAACTAAACCATTCCTGCAGATTTTAATATTATAGAGCATCCAAAACCATTATTAAGAAGTCACATCTGCAGTTTAATGAAGCAAACGTTTTAACAACACAGTGTTGACGCCTACAACATCTATCCTCCCATTGTGTCATTTGCCAGTATCTCCTCTGATTATGCCAGCATACATCAGTTGTCAGTCTGACCAACTAATCTTTAATAAATCACCAGAGTAGGGGAAATTAGCAAATTCTTTTGTTAGGAAGTGCAAAATACATAAATACTGCTCCCGTTATATAATACCTTGCTGAAAAACATCCAAGCTACCAGAGTGACTCAGGAGACCATGAGGTTCTCCACTGTCATTCCACCCTAATGATGACAATTTCCTTTTGATCCAAAATCATGCAATTTCGACTCATTATATTGAAAAGATGACATTTTTCCGTTCAGTTAAATAACTCCAACAAAATTTGACCTACAGTTCAAATATTTCCATTTCAGAAATGCTGGTCATAAACGTGATCTTCTTGGCAAAATAGCAAAAAGTTGTCACGAGTTTTATATGTCAGATGCTAAATTTCATTTACCATTTATAATCAGAGACATCTTTCTCTTTGGTTTCATTTTAAAGGGAAGATCAATGTTGCTATAAACAACTTATGGGCTTAGTCCATTGCTGGAAGTTACTTATGAAGGTGGAGTCACCTAAAGGTACAGTCCTGGGTATCACTGTACACCTGCTTCAATAATTTAATCAAAAGAGAGGAGACTGACAAGATGAAGCAAGTGGCTTGGCAGAGTCGAGTTAAAACTTTTTCTGAAATGAATGCCATCTGAAGCTACCTCATGGAGAAATTACAAGTAACAGTGATTATTTGAGTGATTATTTAGCAAAGCATTAAACAAGGAGATCCACTTCTTTTTGTATTTTGCAAGCTCTTTTATATGAAGGGAAAAACAGGGAGTTCCAAAAGAGGGGTAAGAAAACAACAGCAACAAAAAAGGATATGAGAGAGAGAGAGAGTCAGAGAAAATAAGTACTGCCCTAAGATCTTGTCCTATTTAAAGTTAAAAAAGAGAAAAAAAAGTAAGATTCTAAAGTGATAAATATTCTTCGCTGAAAAAAGACCTTCATAAAGATCAAGTCAGTTCCTGGGGTTTACTGGAAGTGATTATCTCTCGCTAAAGCTAAAATACACTGCTTTTGTCTTTAATATGCTCTCCTGCATGTTACCATAGAGAAGCTAATGGAGGTCCTGTGTGGGCCATCTAGGGATGGAAGGATTTCTGATAAATGCGTTGTGCTTTCTTTGAATTATGTACAGGCAGTAATAGTGGCTCCTAGGTGACATTTTGCTGGTAAACCTGTGATTTCTCCCTGTATTGGGTTTGCATGGTAAGGTTTTGCTAGCGGGGGAGCTGCAGGTATGGTTTCTGTGAGAAGCTGCTGGAAACTTCCCCTATATCTAGTGGAGCCAATTCCAGCTGGCTCCAGGATGGACCCACTCCTGGCTAAGGCTGAGCCCCATAGACACATCTCTGCAATAATGCATATAAGAAGGGGAAAAACAACCAGAAACTGCCCAACAGCAGCCAGCTGAGTGGTGAGACTACGTGAGAGGAACAGCCATGCAGACACCCAGGTCAGTGCAGAAGGAGGGGCAGGAGCAGCTCCAGAGCCAGGAGCAGAGGTTCCCCTGCAGCCTGTGGTGTATCCCATGGTGGGGCAGCCGTGCCCCTGCAGCCCGTGGAAGTCCATAGGGGAGCAGAGATCCACCTGCACCCATGGAGGAGCCCACGCTGAAGCAGGTCGGTGCCCAAAGGCTCTGACCCTATGGAAGGGCTGTGCTGGAGCAGGCTCTGGGCAGGACCTGTGGCCCAGTGGGCAGAAGAACCCACACTGGAGCAGGTTTGCTGACAGGACTTGTGACCTCTGTGTGATCCACGCTGGTGCAGCCTCTTCCTGAAGGCCTCCACCTGTGTGGGTGGGACACACTCTGGAGCAGTTTGTGAAGAACCCACATTGAAGCAGTTCACAGGGGACTGTCTCCCGTGGGAGGGACCCCATACTGAGGGAGGGGCAGGGCGTGAGGAGTCCAACACCTTTGGAGGAAAGGGCAGCAGAGACAACGTGAGATGAACTGACCACAGCCCCATTCCCTGTCCCCCTGTGGCTCTAGGTGGGAGTAGGTCAAGAAAATCAGGAGTGAAATTAAGCCCAGGAAAAGAGAGAGGGTGGAGGTAAGATTTTGTTGTTGGTGTTGTTGTTTGGGTTTTTGTTTGGTTGGTTGGTTATGGGTTTGGGTTTTTTGCTTTGTTTTGGTTTGTGGTGTTTTGGTTTGTTTGTTTGCTTTGTTGTTTTTTGTTGGTTTTGTTTGTTTGTTTTTAAGTTGGTTTTGTTTCTAATTATCCTACTCTGATTTGATTGGCAAGAAATTAAGCAAACTTCCCCAAATCAAGTCAGTTTGGCCAGTGACAGTAATTGGTGAGTGATAGCTCCCTCTCCTTTCCTTGACCTACAAGCTTTTGTTATATTTTCTTTTCCCTGTCCGGCTGAGAAGGGGAACAACAGAGCAGCTTTGGCGGGCACCTGGCATCCAGCCAGGGTCAATCCACCACACCCCCTTTGTCCCTGGGTCAATTAGACCAACCTCAAGTGATTTAATGGCATTCTGTACTGTTAACAACCTCCTCCACAGCTTGGTGCTTCAGCCTGTTAGATCTGGGTAGAGTTAAAAAGCCAGCATGACCCAGAAGCAGAGCTAAAGGAGCAGGCTTTGCTGTGGCAGTGAGCTTTGCTCTGTGTAAGGATATTGCCTTGTCTCCCATAAAAGAAGACATGCATTGCAAATGCATGCCCTGAGAAATATTGAAACCAATACTGAATGCACTTCTGGAAACTTGATATTTTCATCACATGCCATCTAAGCTAATACACTGCACTGTTTACAGTCCTCCACTACAATATATTTTGAAATGATTACCTTGCTCTGAGTCATTTGTGTCATAATGCTCTCCATAGGTACCCATAAAATGAAAATGTAAGCCTCTTTTATTGGTGGCACTGCATCTTAATTGAAAATATTAAAGGCTATTGCTCTCCTACTGGCTTTTTTTTTTCTTTCTTTTTTTTTTTTCCCTTCTCTCTCTCTGTTTAATTGGCTAATCATATGATTTTTTTAATGAAATAATCATGAAAGAAAATATGAAGCTAATTTAAATTCAGACTGGATTTGGCGATATTTAAGTGATTATCCCAAAGTAGCAGAGGGTGTAAGAGGCAATAAACATCTGCTACTTTCATGACCATTGGCCTCACTATTTATGAGCTTGGGAGATATTTATTTTCAAGAGACATGCTTCTCTTTGGGTTAGATTGTATTTTTTTTCCCTTGTTTTATAGTTATTTTACCCCTTATAAAATTTGAAAGGGGGGGGGGGTGCTTTTTTTGGTCTTTTCCTTCCCTCTGTCCCCATCCTCTTTCAAACTGAGAGCAGAGTGAAATTCAGGCAAATGAAAAACTTTTTCCAAGAAATCTTTCAGCCAGTAGGGATGGGTTTTAGCTGTTTCTCCTCTTATGAACTGTGTGGACTACTCCAGGTCTATGGGCTGAAGAAGTTAATAGGAATTCTGTATTGTAGTTGGTCCATTGTCCAGCTGCCATTCAATTGTATGTGCTGTATGTAATTGCCGAATAAGGCTGTAACCTTTTCCTTTTCTCTTTCCCTCACATGCAATAAGGACTAAGGGCAAAGTTGGAGAACAAGTTGTAATTGAAAGTTACAGGCAGCTTTCTGGTTTTGTCTTTTTAGTGAAGGAAATAGAAGTGCAAAATAAAGCAGGCTGTGTTTTGAGGTGTTTGGAAGAGAATTTAGCTATTTAGCTAAGGAGACAACAAGACAGCTGCAAGTAGAAATAACCTTCAGCAGCTGAGGCAAAGCCCTGTTTGTAGGAATAGGTAGTATGTAGTATTTGACCAACGTATTTAGTGCATATATACTATAAATATAGGAATACTCATTCAGCTCTCAAATATAATAAGACAATTTACATGTCAATGTCCTTAGAAATTATAAAATTTACTTTAGGTGCTTCTTGGGTATTCTCCATTTGAATTAAGTCTATAGTATGTTTAATCAGTTTTCTATAATGGTACTGAGATGCCAATGTGGCACCAAGCTGCCAGTTAGCATACAGTGGCACATGGTGTCCTTTAGGGAATTTCATCCATAGGATGGCAATAGTTTCCAGGAATCACTGGGAGCAAATATCTACAGTTTTATAATTTTAAATGCAAAGTGTCCAAATAAACAACAAGTTCAATCTTCTGGTTTCTACATATAAACACTATGGAGAATGCTGTGGCTCCTTTCTGTCAAACTCTGAAATGATATCAGCCTGATACCCCTTAGTTACCTTTGCATAGAATCTCAGTCAAGAATTAATAATGATTCCATGTTTTAACTCTTTTTACATTTTGTATGAAATTTATAGTCAGGGGTACACGCTGTATTAAATATACAAAATTCAGATTTCTTAATATTTTATTTCTGGGAAGGCATTGTAACTACCTGTACTGCACAGTAAATTTATCATGCAAAGAAAGAATCTGAAAGTGTCCAGAAGGAAGTCAGTTTTCTTTTTTCTGTGGGTATGAAAATGAATGTAAGAAAGCTCTATTATGGCCTATAGTAAATTTAGCTGAGTGAATATGGATCCCATAATAAATATTATGAACTTCTAGTCACTTGAAACAAATTTGGTGAACATTTCTGGGTCAAGGTCCAGGATTTCAGGTTTCCATCATTCATGAGTTCTGTAACTTGTTGATAATTAGAGAGGACTTGGATACCAAGACCACAGCAGTTGAAATTTTGGGTCGCTGTAGAGAGCTGCATGAAGCAAGAATTTCTGAAGCAACATGAAGTCTTTGAGATTCCGGCTTATGGTTTCAGATAACCTAAAAAAAAAATATATTCTTTAAAATTTTTTATGGTTAGCTTTTTCTGTTTGCTTTTATTTTACTTAGAAATTAGCATAAGCATTGGGAAAAAACTAAAAAATATCCTTAAGGGGATATTGCCATACTTTTAATGCAAATTTTACTGCTTCTATACTCAAATTCTATTAAGTTTGAAAAACTGAACAGGTGCTTGGTCCTGTAAATGGGAAAAATCTAGAAATGAGGGTTTCATTCATTGACAGTGTTGAGGATGGACTAAGCAACAAGGAGAGAGAATTGTCACAATGTGCTTCATATTTTGCATGGAAATGTTATGGCCTAATTCCCATGTGGAAGAAAAAAAAATGAAATGCATATAATTGCACCAGATGAAGGAAGTGTTATTATTTGTAATTTACAGACTGAGAGAGCAAAGGTAGATATCACATCCTTTAAAGTGACAAGAGGTACTGTAGGATCCTTGTGTAAGTGTCCTGAACACAGTACAAAGTGATTCAAACTGTACACTGAAGATTTTACTGCTAGAATGAGCTCTTTTATTTTTCCTCTCCAAAAAATAATCTTGGAGCATGTAATTGGTGTAATTTCATTTTACAAAGAAAGACAAATCTAAATTGCCTAAATTCACGTCCAGATTAGGTTTGTGAAGTTTTCTAGCATGTGGAAAATTTAGGAAGTCAAAGTGCTAATATTCTCACCCTCTTCTGCTGACTTCCTTCCACTTTTTGTCTGTAACACTTATTCAAAAGAACGTCAATGCAAAGAAAATGGTATTAGATAATAACACAATAGGTTTAATAAACAACCTCACATTACAGAACACTGAGTGACAGGTTGACATTCTGAGCTGGATTTTGCAAGGAATCTGCTTATTTTTGTTGTTCTTGAACTGCTTTTCCTCTTTGCTTATTTGTAGGTTATTATTTTTCGTGGTACAAAACTTCTCAGGGCAGAATATTTTTGCATATAAGCTGAAGAGCAATTACTTTGCCCCACAAATTTCCAACAGATTGAAATAGAATGTACATGTTCAAAAGGAAAAAGAAAGATAGAAGAAAGAAAGAAAAAAAAGACACATTTTACCTCCACTTACATGTAGCTCATGCAAACCTGAACTGCAGCTCCAGGGCACAACTCAAGATTTGATATTAAAGTGTTTCATTTGCAACCAATTATGCTCGGGATTAGATTCCACTGCTGCCTCGCTAAGCAGTACAGTACCTTGATTTGAAACAACCTGATATAGGTTTGTTGTTTTTTTTTTTTTTTTTCCCCTCTCCTCTCTCTTTTTCTCCCCTTTTGCTGCCCCTCAGAACCATCTCCGCCTTCATCAAAACAATTCCATTTGTACTTATGAAAACATTACAGCCGGTAAGCAGAGAGTACAGAATAAGCTTAACCATTGTAGCCTTTTTCCCATCTGAATATCACGAATCTTGTATCTCACCATGGTGTAAGGTCTCTGATTACATCAACCTCTCCAAATTATGCTGAAATGGAGGCCATTCAATTTGCTACAATCAGTAACTTTCGAAAGAGCCCTGCATAATTGATTTCACAGTAATATAGGCATAGGTGAATGAGTTCCTCAGCCTCGTTTATACAATGTTTTCTTTCATTCCAAAGTGCACTACTCAATAGAAATCACATT
>VXAY01000373.1:92159-109796 GCA_013399855.1 Oxyruncus cristatus | reverse complement strand
GAATCAGTGTCTTGATTGGCAAAGAGTGATCGGGGAGGGGGGGTGGAGAGAGAGGGGTTGGGGATGGGGGGCAAGGTCCTGGCAGCCGCAAAGTTCAACCTCTCCAGGCGTCCGGGAATTGTGGCTGCCCACGGCCTTGGGGGCTGGCGCTGCCGGCGTGGGGGGCGCAGGGAGGGAAGGGGGGCCTTGGTTGGTTTCCTCTGGTTTCTTTTTGGATCGCAAGCACAGTCCAGTCCCAGGAGAGAGGCAGAGCTGGGGCGAGGAGGGGGGACGCAGGCCCGGGCCCGGGGGTGCTGTGGGGAGAACAGAGAAGGAGGGGTGAGGGAGGGCAAGGGCTGCCCAATTTGGGGTGCAGGCTCTGGGATGGGGGTGAGGAGTTCCTGCAGAGGGAGAGGGGTCCCTGTGCTGTCCCTGGAGGGTTGGTGGGGGCTCACACACATCTGGTCCCTCAGCCAGGTGAGCCCAGACCCGCCCTGAAGCGGAGGAGAAAAAACGACACCAAGGAACGTCCTTTACGCCAGGGAGGGGAGCATTCCCCTCCTTCCGAAGGTTTTTAGGCTAAGGCGGGGCAGTGACCCAGCCAGGCTCAGGCAGTCTGCACAGACCCTCCCCTTCCAGCAGCATCCCTGGAGCCCCCAGGCCAGGCAGTGGGAAGGGGCAGGAGGAGCAGCAGCTCCCGGGGAGCCCCGTCCCAGGCTCTGGCTGCTCCGACTCCCTGCACAGGTGACTCACGGCCCCCATGAATTAAAGATGGAGCTGCCACGGCCCCTGACAGCTGCAGGGGGAGGATCCAGCTTTTATTTTGGGCTTTTTTCACACCACAAAGCTGGTCGTGATCCAGGAGATAACAGAGCTCAGCCCCAGCAGCGCCGTGACGAGCATGAGGCCGGGGGCGGATGAGGCTGAACATGAGTCACTGCTGGCTCCGTTATGAATGAGGGGTGGGAAGGAGGGGACAGCGCTTGGAGCCGGGGAGGAAGGAGCCGGAAGGAGGGGGGGAAGCAGCGAGGGGAGGGGAAGGGGCTTGGGCAAGCAGTGGCCTGGCCATGGGTGACACAGACACCTCCTGGGCCAGGGGCAGGTCCCATGGGGGCCTCTCTGGGGAGAGAACCCCACTGCTCAGCACCCCGCTGCAGCCCAGCTGCCCTGCGCTCCCCAAATCCAGGAGGGTGGCGAGGCCGGGAGCGGAGCAGGGGGTGCCGGTGCCAAGGAAAAGGGGTGTCACTCCACAGCCCGGCTGCAGGGGAGAGGGGTCGTGACAGCAGCTCTCGCCTGATGGGGCAAGGGGCAATAGAGCAGAGCCAGGCAGCCAGAGCAGGGCACAAGGGGTCCCCACCGGGCTCTGCACCCCCCAACACCACGGGGTTTGGTGCCAGGGACTCTTGCAAGGGGACGCTCAGGACCCAGACGGCAAAACACCCGTCAAGCTCCCTCCCGCTGCCCACGGCTGGGGCAGACTTGGGTGCCTCCCCTTCCCCCCCATCCTCGGGTAGCTCCCCCCGGTGTCCCCCGCGGTACCTGGGCAGAGCTCACTGCTGTTTGCAGGTGGAGAGCTTGCGGATCTTGCTGCTGGCAGAGCAGGCCTTGCGGGAGGGGTTGGAGGAGGCGCTGGCCCGGCGCTCGCCCTTGGCCCTGGCGCTCAGCTGCCCCGGCTCCGTCCCGTTCATGCACACGGCCTTGGGCAGCCCCTTGCCGCGGCTCTGCCCGTTCTGCCCGGCCTCCTCCTCAGGCACCTGTCCTGCAAGGGAACGGGCACGGTGAGGGGGGCGGGCAGCAGCCCTTCCCAGCGCCCGGGATGGACCCTGCTCCTGCGGGAAACCCCAGCCTGTTCCTGCGCCCTCCCGAACAGGGGACATGCAAGGCTGGGAGCCTGAGACTGCATCTCCCCCCCTCCTCCCACAGAGGACTGGTCTGACCCCCCTTCCCCCAGCACACAGCAGCTGGTGGTTCCCAGCACATGGGCACTGGACCACAAGGACGGTGTGTCCCCTTCTCGTCGGGCTGTCTCCGAGCCCCCTGGACTCCCAGGGAGCAGCCCAGCTGCTCTGGGGAGCAGAGGGGGGTTGCAGATCCCAGCCCCAGGCGCTGACTTTGGGGTGCCCAGGGGCTGGGTGTGTTTGCAGAATGAGGCAGCTCAGCCCCTTCTGGCAGGGCCGGGGCTCGGGTGTGTCACCATCGCTTGAGGGGACACCCCGATGGGGTGGGGGCTTCGTGTCAGCCCCTCTCCCTCCTCCGCTCCCTGTGACTCAGCAGAGCAGGTGAAGAGCCATTTCCAGAGGCATCTCCCGCTGCCACGGCCCGGGGCTCAGGTCCCACCCCTTCAGCCAGGGAGTGACGCGGGGATGCGGCCACAGAGCATCCCGGGGTGCTCCCACCAGGAACGTGGCGCAGCCCCCAGCCCGACGCAGGGCTGAGGAGAGGCTTTGTTGGGCTCCCGGCGTGTCCCCCCCCCACCGGATCCAGCCGAGGCAATTTCCTTCCAGCAGGAACGTCACGCTCCAGGGCCCTTCAGTTATGACTCAGAGGTTTGAGTGGAAGCGAAGGCTGTAAGACGATTATGTATAATTTTCTTTAAAGGATGCTCAATCCTTTCTCCGCCAAGGCCGGGCGGGACGTCAGCTCCGCTTGCGCCAACCATCACCCCACTGCTCGGAGCTGGGGGGGCCTGGGGGGTGGTGGGAGAGACACTTCTCCTCTTGGGGGGGCACAGCAGGGGTTCAGCTTAGACCCCTGTGCCTTGACATATCCCCACTGGCACTGCTGCAGGTCCTCCAGAAAGAGGGAGGGAAGAGGGAGCAGATCCTGGGTCACAGGTGCCATCAGTTCCCCCTGGATCTGCCCCCATATCCCTTCCAATGGCTCTGTGTTGCCACAGCTCCCAGTCACTGGCTTGTGGCCACTTACCTGAGTGCTCCTGCCACGGGAAGGGACGGGGACTGGCTTTGGGCACCCAAACCTGGCACTGCCAGAGCCGGTGGCACTCACTGTGCTCCCAGGGGGGGTCCAACCCGGCACCCCCGAGCAGCACAGCTCCTGGCCAGGCTCAGCACAAGGGACCGAGCTGATGGGGGTGCCTCAGCCCCCCTGAGGACAGAGGGGGTGCCCTGGGTGTGTGTCAGAGCCTCAGACATGCCGTGGCAGTGACTGGCACGGTGGGAGCACAGAGCTCAGGCCCCACTATTGATCCCACCACCACCTGATCCCTCCAGAGGGGTGATGGTTGGAAAGGGCCAAGGGGTCCCAGCTCTAGAAGAGGGGGACACACTGGCCCCTGAGCCCCCCAGAGATGGGGCTCCCCCAAGGGCTCAGGGGGAGCAGCTCACAAGGGTCAGGCTGCAGCAACTCCCCAGGGCTCTGGGTTTTTCCTCCCATCCCTCCATCCCACCAGCACGTCTGCAGAGCCTCAAACAACCCCATTCAGAGCCAAGCTGAACACTTCTTCCCCTCCCTCGGCTGAACTCGGGCCAAGTCAATTAACATTTCTGACTGGGGAGGGAAAAAAGAATCTATCCAAACAGCTCATTTGTCTTTTTGTGTGACTCTTCCCTCCTCCCCTCCCTCCCTGCTTCAAAAGCACAGTCCCGGGAGTCTATTATGGATACCAAGGAGGGAGGCGAATCGTGAGCTAATTTTACCTCCTTCACCAAATGACAGTTGCTGACGTTCAAATTAATGAAAATAAAATTTCAGCATGGGCTGAAGTCTTGGCAACTGCTGCCCCCGCGGAAGCCGCTGACCCAGCGCTGCGTCTGCCCGAGCAGCTCCTGCCCACCTCACCCTCACCACGGGCAGGGCTAAAAATAAAATAAATAAAGGGAGGGCTGAGAGAGGCACCGGGAATGTGGCTGCTCATCCCTGTCACCCCCCCTCCGCCCCTCACATTCTTAATGGCTCCGCATCCAGCTCATTCAGGCACCAAAAAAGGGTTTGGGAATAACACCCCGGGGAGGTTTGGAAGGGCTGTTTGTCAGAGCGGGCCCCGCGAGCAGCCGGGAACGCACCTTCCTAGAGCACCGGGCCCGGCTCAAAAAACTCCAGTCCTGGCTGCATTTCCCAGCCTCAGACTGAAAATCCCGGGAGCAGGCGCTGCAGAACAGGGCTGCGGTGGAGGAGGGGTTAAGGCAGGGGAGGAAAGAGCGGGGCTCGGCCTCCAAATCTGAGAGGCAGCACAAAAGCTACCGAGATCTTCACTGCACACAAGGATCCTGCCTTCGGGCCACAGCCATCCTCCCCTCCATCCTCTCCTCAGCGCTGCCCTCGGATGGGATGTTTAACACCGATTGAACCAGGGGCTTGGAACATTGACATCTCCCCACAGAGCTGCATGAATCTTTAAATAACTCTTTAAAAATGAAAGCGCTTTCTCAAAGCCCCTTCTTCCTCTGAAGAGCACAGGATTTAATGAGGTTCCCTCTTCCCCCTGCCCCCCCCAACCCAACACCCACCCCCTCCTATGAGTCACTCACACTCCTGCTCTCACTGCCCAGCAGAGCCACAGCTGAACCGATCCCTCATGTACAAGGGGGTTTTAATTTATATTTTAACGTGCTGTCACTGTTAGAGATACAACACTGAGCAGGTTCAAAGGGATCCTGCAGGAAGACTGGGGTGAAAAAATTCACCTTTATTGCCTCTGTAGCTGCCCCCACCTCTTCAAAACCCACACAAACCCACCAGACAGACATAGAGCTGGGGAGCACCTGGACAGGCCAGGCTGGGACCAGGCACCTGGTGTGCAGGGGACACCCCAGGAGTGCCATGTACCCCGAACACAGACTCACTTCAGGGCTCTGCTCCCAAATAACTCATTCCAGCAAAACTGGCCCCAACAATTAACTGTGTTGAACAGCAGAGTCAGCAGCAGCTGTTCCTGGGAGAAGGGAGGAAGCTGGCACAGGGATAACACAGGGAGGGGCATCCTGGTTGATCAAATCAAGGACCAAGGCATCCAGAGCACCAGGGCTCACTCCATAACCAACAGTCTCCTCCTCTGCCGAAAGGCTTATTCAGACCCCGAGGCCTTTCCCCCAAAAAAAGCTCTAAACGGACAAAAAAAACCCCCAACAACCCCCAGCCACTCCTCCCCTACCTGGTACTGTGAAGTCCTGAGTGTAGATGATATCATCTTCAATGTCATACAAGTCGTCGTCCTCCTCCTCGTTGTAGCCATGCAGATCCTCCAGGTAAGGCACCGCCGTCATGCTCCTCCACCGGTCCTTCGTCTCGGGGCTGGGCGGGATCGGCACCAGCGCCTCTGCCTGAGCGTGTTTCTTCCGAAACCAGCTGCAAAGAGCCCCGAGGGCAGAGCTGGGTCAGTGCACGGGGCACAACCCCACACCCAGACGGCCCAAACCCCACCCCAGTATTGACAGGTATGTGCCCCACCCACGGGTCAGCAGGAACAGCTCTGCCCACGGGTCGGTGTTGGGAGTCTGCTGGGGGACACGCCGGGGTGGGACAGGGGGACAGGGGGCAGCTCGGGGCCTGGACACGTTAGCTCAGGAACGTTCTCTCCATCACCAGCTTCTAGCCCAAACTACCTGTAAGTCAAAACACATCAGCAGAGCTGCTGGAGCTCCTGAGTTTTGTTGTCCAAGCAAGCAGGACAGGAGAAACTTCCCCTCTCCTGAAGCTGAGGCTGATCCAGCCCAACAGACACCGGTTTGCAGGATCCCAGCCTGAGGAGAAGGGGCAGTTACTGCAGCAGCTTCCTCTAAAAGCCAGTTTGCACCAAGGCCACAGCAGAAACGTTTCTACTTTTATCTTTTTATCCCCCTCTGTCTCGAGGGACTCCTATCACCACCAAACCCCATCTGGCCAGGAAAGGATATCGGCTCCGAAAGCTGTTCTTAATCAGATCAGGAATCCAGCAGGCTGCTTCCCAGCAGCATCCCAGAGCCAGATGGGATAAACCTCTTAGGTTTTCATCGCGCTCCCAGAGCGGGGCTCTGACTCCAGACTGTCTCTGGGGTGTCTCCCAGCGCTGCACGTGGGCACCCCAAGTTTCCTGGGAGTGCTGCTGGAGCCTCCACGCTCCCAGCAACCTTCTCAGTGCAGGTGGGAGCAGAGGCTCCTGCAGACCCAGGTACCTCTAACACACCCTTCCAGCCCACACAAGCCTGATGGGACATGAGTGCTTCCCTCTCCACAGCTGGCATCCAGTAACTCCTGGCCTCCGACCACGGAGGAGGGCCTGAGCCAGCCCAAGAGCTCTCACCAACCTGAGCCATCTGGTTTTTATCACCCCAGTTCCAAATTCCTTTCAGGAAGGCAGGCTGAAGGCACCTCCTGTGCAGAGCTGTAATTATCATTTTGTTCTAGTCTTATACTGCTTTGACAGTCAGCCCGAAAAAAAGTGGGATTCTAACAAAACTATCAGCAAAAGCACGGAGTGAGGAGATAAACACATGGAAATGCAGCTACTGGGACAAATCAGGCGGGATTCAAGGGAGGGGTGAACTCTTATCCAGAAACTGCTCCACAATCTGCATCGTTTAAACTGTTTTCTCTGCAGTGATGGAGTTTTGGAGCCAGGCTGCAGCTCTGGGAGTCGGGCAGTGCCTTGTTTGTAGGGAGGGAGCTGGAGTTTGCGGGGAGGGACGGGGACTGCTGCAGATCTCAGCTGGTAAGTGTCACCTCTGTCCCTGAAGGGGCACCACGGAGTTGAGCAAAGCCCACGCCAGCTGCCGGAGCAGCAGGAAGGGAGCGGGACCAGCGTAACTGGATTGTGGCCCAGGGCTCTGCACAGACCCCAGGGATGGCCTCCTCGGTGACGTGCGTGGCACACGGCACCCCTAATCAGATCAATCCATCTCCCTTCCTTGGGACACTGGGCTCACTGAGGAAGCCACTTGCCAAGACAGTAAAATCCAGCCTGGGCTGATCCGGGTTGGAGGGATCATCAGCACAGGGAGAGGGGAACCAACAGCCACCAGCTGGTTTTGCCAGGGGCGCTGGGGCTTGAGGGATCCAAACTCAGCACCAGAGACCTCGGGAGAAGGGAATATCCAGGACAAGTGAGATCTGAGTGGCTGCTGTTAACAGGAGAGTTTTAAAGGGGAAAAGCCTGGAAGCCTACAGCACCCGGTGTTTTTATTTTACTGTGTTTCAGCTCTGCCTCACTCTTCCCTCCTGTCCTACTTACCAGGAGAGTAAAAATAGGTTTTTATTAGCAGCAGAAACCTGAATCACTGTACTCCAGTCATTATGCTTCCATCCTCCGGGAGGTGATTTCAAACACTTGCATATGCATATATGGTAATGAGGACAGAGAGTGAGAAGAGAAATCCATTGAAGTTCTAAGAAAAATCAAAGACCTCTTGGAAGGAGCCTCAAGCAATTCTGTGCAGAGTAGCGGGAGTATTTCCTGGCAAGGATTTTCCAGCAGGGACAGACATTCTGCATTTCTGCACTGGTGCTGGAGGTTGTTGGTGAAGATCTGCTCCTCAGCCGAGGACCACTGGCTCAACCCCCGGGCAGCAACTCCTGGGCAGCGATGGCGATGAGATAAAGCCCCTCCTCACCCTGCCCTTCCCACCGAGGCAAAACACCAGCTGGGTCTGAGCCCTGGTGATGAGTGCTCTGTCTCACCAGTTATCCCCAGTTTCAGGGATGTTTCCCTGAGCCAACGCCACTGGCACACACACAGTTACCTGGTGCTTGTGGTGGCTGCTTTAACCCTGAGGGGGAAGAAAAGATTTCTGGTATCTCAGAGGTGCCCCTTGCCCAGAACATCCCCTGGAAGAGGCAGATTCCTCTCTGGTCTCTCTTCCAAAGGGCTGGGAGTGGCTAAGAAACGTTCCAGGGTGAAAGCAGCAGTAGTAAGAGATCATTTCTTCCTACTCCACAAGATCATTGAGGCACCTGCAAGCTCAGAAGCCCCGGCCAGCAGTGGCACAAGTGTTAATTGTGATCCTGCCAGGCAGAAGCAGTGCCCAGACAGCTGCTGTCAGCCACAGGGAGGTAACACAACAAGGGTCAAGGGCTGAAGGAAAAGAGGAATCTGGGTTGCCCAGTGCTTAATGAGCCCGCCTGGTTTGCAGCTCCCGAGCTCAGATCTCCCATCACAAGTCCTCTCTCTGCTCTTTTCAAGTCCTGGGATAAGCAAGGTTAAATCAGGAATCCGTAAGCACAGCTGCAGCTCTTCAACACTCCCAGCTATCCACTTCCCCTTTGGGTCACAAACATCGCAGTTTGCTTGGTTTGTACACGGGTGATTCTCTCTGAGAGCAGAGGCCAAGCTGCAGATCCCTGCCCTGCCAGCCAGGGTCGGGGTGAGCCATTCTCCAGCTCCTGTGATGCCATGCAAGGGCCTCGAGCTCACTGCAAGGTCACTGTCACCCTAAGCAGCAGATAACAGGGTTCCAGTTCAACTCAGTCCCCTCACAGGTCATTGTGGAAGGCACAGGGAAAGGCACCACACTGCAGCAGTGCCTCTGCCACCCCTGCTCCAGCTCCTGAGGTCTCAAAGAGGTGTCCAAGCTCCTCAGCCAGGCCCAGCAAAAGCAGAGGTAAGAAAGCAGCAGCTTTCTTTCTTCCCCCACCTGATGGGGCCAAAGGTGATGGTGGTGGCTCAGACTCCTACCAGGAGTTCTAGAGACTCACATTCCTTTAACATGTCCCACTACAAAGCTGATTTGCAGAACATGGGTAAGAGGAGAGATCCCTTCCCTGTGCTGCCACAGGGCAGGAAGGCTGAGCCAGGTGCCTCGGGAAGAAAGCAGGAATGCTTCTTTGTGCCCTGCCAGGGGGATATCACTGCCTGGCACCACGAAGAAGGGATGGGGAAAGCCCATAAGTGCACACACAGCAGTAGAGGCCTCGGGGAAACCCCTCTCCCTCCCTCAAAAGCAGGCACAGGAGTCCAAGAGCACAGTCAGCACCTACAAAGGAGCCTTCAGTGGCACCACACACAGATTTCCAAGGGGTTCAGCGCCGAGGTTGGAACAGCACAGCATCCCAGAGCTACTCTCCAAACTCCTGAGGAGAGCAGGAGCAGCTTCCTGAGAGGAAGGTGGCACAGCAGCCTCCAGGAGGGCAGGAGGAGACCCCAGCCCAGCAGGTTAATTTGCACCTCGGCTAATAAAAGGTGGAAGTGCCTCCCCTCCCGTGCTATGAACTCCTGGCAATCGGATCTGCGACTGAACAAATTAAGTGTGACACTTGTGGAGAGGGAAGGGAAGATGGTTGCCTTGGAAACAAGGGACAGAGGTAGAATTCTGCATCCACTTCATCACTTTAAGTGCTGCAGCAGGTCAGTGAATTAGCTACAAAATGCAGTGTATAAGCATGAAGCCCTCCAGCAAAAGCACAGGGCAGAGGGGAGGTGGTGGATAATCCATAAAGGAGCAAGCTGGAACTCCCTGGCTCTTGGCAGCTTTCCCCTTCCCAGCCCAGGAGCACCAAATATTCCCAGAGGTGAGCTACAAGCATCAGTTTCCCACTGAACATCATCCCGACTGGATCCTTCTGGGGAGAGTGGGCATCCAGGCTCTTCCAGTGCTAATCAGGGGTCAGCTTCTGGCAGTTCCTAAGCTCTGAGACGAGGCTGGGAGAGGTTTAACTCATTTCCATTTACAACTCCAGGTCTGATCTGCACGAACTGGGTTGAGCAGAGCGGCGTATCCTGCTTGGTCCTGCTCCAGTGGAAGTGCAGAGACAGGAGTCTGATGCAGGAGTTCAGCTGCAGGAGTGAGGAGGGAGGAAGGCAGCTGGCAGGGATGAAACTCAGCAGACTCTTCCTCCAGCGTTCCTCGGCCAGGGCCGCTGCTTCAGGGGGAAAAGCATTTGGAACAGCTGACAGGGATAACGGGAGGAACGGCAGGATTACCACTGCTGGGGAGTAACACGAGCCTGGCTGCCTTCCCTGCCTCCTGCAGCTCCGCTGCTCCCCAGAGCACTCCGTGCTTCCTCAGGGCCCCTGAGCCACCGCATTTATCCCTGATCCCACTGCAGGAGCCCTCACGCTGCCCGGCGGGTGAAGCGGGGGGAGGATGGACCCTGAGCACCCAGCTTCGTGGCTGCAGGGCCCCCGCTCTGCGATGCTTCCCTCGGACCCCCCCTTCCCACAGGACAGGGGAACACGGCCCCTTCCCACCATCCTGCCACGAGCCCGGCCCAGCAGCGTTCGGCTCCGAAGCAAAACCCCTGCCCGGGGCCCGCGGGCTGTTCCTGCTGCTTTCCGAGCACTTTGATGATCCCGACTGCCCGTGTGAGCCAGTCCCCAGGAACAGCAGCTCAAAGACATAAAAGGAGACTTCCAGCGGCATGGAGAGACACCGGGTGGTTCTGGTTTGAGCCGGGATCCACCCCAGCAGGGCAGCCTGGGGAAGTGGCTTGATGTTTTTCTGTCTAGTTCCTGCGCCTTAGCGCTCGTTTTTGGGGGAGGAGTGTGGAGAAACCCAAAGTCATTGATGACTTACTCCCTCCCCTGCTCCCGAAACCTAAGGATTCTAGAAATCAAATCTCTCCTTACTAAAATGCTTTCCCAAAGCCCTCTGACAATACCCAGTGGCTGCCTGACCTGCTGTCCTGACCGCTGTGTTCCACTTACAAAAAAAAAAAAAAATCAGTGTCAGGTTAAGCATCAGGGCTAAGCTTCTATTTAAAGAAAAGGCAGGAGGACCAAGCTCTGGATTCTTTAGCACAAAAAGGAGCTGGACAGACACATCCAAGGCCCAAGGCTGCAGGCTCTGATGTGCTTGATGTAATTATTAGATGCCACAGCAGGAGGAAGGAGGCAGTTACTAATAAGAGAGAAAAGCCTGTTAAGAAGCACTGGCTAAGCTCACACAAAACTAATAAGAGCCTAAGCCTTGGAAATGCTCTTGGGTTTGCAGGTACAGCCTTTCCTCAGCCCCTCTCAGTGTTGTGGGATGAGAAGCCTGGGAGCTTGGGAGATCCACAGCTGTCCCATCCCAGAGCCCTGCTCCAGTTTCTCCGGCTTTCTAGCTACAGGCAGGGTCTCTGGAGACACCTCTGTGCTTCCAGCTGGGCAGCACTGACACAGAAACTCACTGCCACGTGGGAGGAGGATAAAATGGAGTAGCTGGGCTTGGGGAACCAGCTCAAACACCCAGCAGTGAGCCACGAGGACCCAGGGCAGTGCCCAAGCTCAGGGGCAGCCTCTGCACCCACGGGAAAGAAAGTGCTTTTAGAGCTTTTCCCAAGACCTATTGATGACTCCACAGACTTAAGAGTCAGCCTGGCTGTTTAATTAACTGCCTGGGCAGCTCTACCAAGCCCTGCTCCCCCGGCCCTGCTCCCCTGGCCCCTCTGCTCCCTGTCAGAGCAGGTCACAGTCGCTCCCTGCGGAGCCACAGGGCACCCTGGGTCTCTCAGGTTCCGGCTGTGGCTCCTCGGACACCTCGCAGGGACCGTCCCCTGCCAGCACACGGCTACAATGGCCAGGCTTTTCCAGAGACACAACAGGGAAGCAGCGCCGTTCCTGCAGCACGGAGTGGGCTCAGCACCGTCCCGGGTCACATCCTGGCTTTTCCATGGCTCCCAAAAGCGCCTGGGCAGGCTCACAGGCAGCGCCCGCGCCGAGCAGCTGCGGCCCAGAGGCTGCTCTGCCTGTCCTCAGAAGCACTTCCCATTCCAAGAGGAGATAAACTGATGCAGCCTCCGCAGCGAAGCATCCTCATGATGCTTTTTGTTCTTGTACTTTTATCCGCCCAGGAAATCTCTGCTTGGAGCCAGCGTGTTCAAACAGATCCTTAAAAAAAAACCCCCTCAGTGATAACGGGGCATTTCCCCCGCCCCGACTACGGCACGGAAAACGGGGGAGGATATGGGGGAGGGAAGACTGTGATATTAAAGAGAAAGAAGAAGAAGAAAAAAAAAAAAGAATATTTCCTATTGTCCTGGAACACTTCTCCACATATTGATTCAACATGGAGCAAATACCAGGGGATATTTCTGTCCCCAGACTGGCCAGAACTAACACACGTTAACTGAACAGTCCTACTTCAATAAACCCAGCTCTAAGGATCCCCTGTTCCGCTCCATTAGTACTTGCTGGCCTCTGGAAAAAATTATCCAGAACCCTTAATCATCCAGAAGCAGGCACGCCACAAACAGACTTCCAACATATTCCTTATTTACTGGTTAGCAATTCCACTGCTTTACCGGATGCTCTAATAGGAGGAAAAGAGCCAAGTGGAGGTTGCCAGAGCCCCAGCAGAGCTGGAGGAAGGAGACTGAGTGACTTCCATGTGTCTGCTGTCAAAAGGAAACAGGAGGTGAGAGCAAGAGCACAGGTACACGAGCAGGAAGGGAAGGACTGATAACACTCACTTGTGCTGCCTTATCTGCTGTATTGAGAACCTCTTGGCTGGGTCGTATTCCAGCATCCCTGAAAAGAAGCAAAAAAAGCCAGGTGTGATCACAGGCCCTCTCAGCTGAGCCAAGGCCAGGCAGCACAAAGCTCTGCCCTCCCTTCCCCTCCCTCCCCGACAGCCACGCTGTGTCCAGTCCTGGCAGCTCCAGGCAGGATCTGCTGCATCCAGTCACAGGAAGCTCAGCACAAAATCCCAGCCCCATCGCTGACTACCTGATCCAGTTTGTTCCTCAGTTTCCTACCTGCAAAGCAGACCCAGCCCTTCCCTCCCTCCCTTCCTTCCTCCTTCCAGGTGCAGGGACTGAGGCTTCTCCAGCCCCGGATCGCAGGTCCAACCGTGTCTCCAGGCAAAGAACACCAAGACTTTGCATTTCACAGATAATTCCATTGAACTTTCTCCATGGAAGAGCCAAAGCCTCAGGCACAGCATATGTCCAGTTGCTCAGTGTCCCAGATACTCTAGTCTAGTGGAATTCTATTCTGGAGATACAGCCAGATAGAACCTACTGCCCATCCTTGTGCCCTGGTCGGGGCTTGGATTTCTGGGATCATCCGCTGTGGTAACTAGGTGGGGGTGAGGAAAAGCAGCTCATCAGTATTTTCTCTGGGAAACAGGGAGGTAGATTCCTTGAACAGCCTCCTAGGTGCCCACTCTGCTCCACTGCCTTTCAGAAGCTTCACAATTCAACAGAAGGGAAGGAGCAAATTTTGCCATATTCTTCAGAAATGAATCAGTGGGACCACAGGAGCCTCAATGAACAGCATCCAAGGTATTCTCCAGTGAAAGTTCCAGGAATATACTGACTGTCAGACGGGAGTTCGGAAAGTCAGGATGGGAGCAAACAGTGCAGAGGGCTGGGGAGAGCCAGGATAAGGACAGAGAGAGAACACAGGGATGGGAGATACGTCTGGATGGACACTTGGGAAGGGAGGGCTGGAAAGAGATGCTAGTTCAAGTAGGAAGCTGCAAGGGCCTTTTGCAGGTTAGATTCTGCAATTCAAAGGTCATGGAAGAGATAAATCACCACAGCATGTGTGGCAACAGAGGCTGCTCCAGAATATCTTCCCTGTCTCACCACATCCCTGACAGTAACGGACACGGGCAAAGAGGGGGGGACACAGCAGTACAGTGAGGGAGGGCTGAAGTTATTTTCCCCCCAAACCCCAAAATACAACTTGCCCTGGCGATTTGGGAAGGTTTATCTGTGCTGGTGACAGCACTAAAGAGCTTTAAGGCAGATGGGATCACTACTGATCCACATGACATCCCATGACGCAGGTCAAAGAAACACGGGAAGAGCTCTCCAGGTTAGAGGTCAGGTGCATGCTAGGCCCCTGGCTCAGGAACTTGAGGCACTGGAGTCCTCAGAGCCCAATTCCTCAGAGTTCTGGACTGTTTGGACTGGGTTTGGAATGTCTCTGAGCATGGATACTCTACAACAACCCTCACCATGCAACCTGTTCCAGAGCTCAACCCTGGCAGCAAAGGAATTTTCTCACGTTCAGGTGGAATTTCTCCCCACCTCACAGAAAAAGAAATAAGTTCAGAGGAAAAAAAAAAAAAAACCCCGCACCTAATTAAAGGACCTATTAATAAGATGATCAGATGGCAGTTTCACAGCTGAGCTGCTCAAATTAGTTGTTTGTTTGTTTTCTTTTCTAAAGAAATAGGACTGCAAAGAGCTCTTACATGAACTTTAGGGGCCAAGAGCAAGTACTGGCTGGGTTCTCTTGTCAATGTCATCAGAAGGAGGGAACTCAGGGCACCACCTACTCCCCCAATTTATTTATTTAAAGACCACATTTCAAGGTGGCTTTGAAATTTAAAGCCTTTACCAGGTGAAATCGGCACAAGCAGAGGAAGAAGTTTAAGGTAGATGATTAAAAGAGGCCCAAGAGCAGCAGTTAACAAACAGCCACAGCACAGGGAGCTGCTGCTCTCAAGCCATTAAAAAGGCAGAAAGAAAACAACCGACCAAAAGGAGTATTTAACTCCAATGAAAAATGACCACACTTGGGGCAACGATTGAAAGAAAACGGGAAGTCTCCTCGCTGAAAATGTACATTCATACATTCAGCTCTGAGTCACCGGTGGCAGCTCCGTGGCTCAAGCCCTGCGCCGGAGAGAGGCTTCGTCAAGACAAAACATCATGTTCTATTCACCAGGCAAAGTCATCCCGCAGCGTCTGCCCGCAGGAGCCGCTCGCTGCCATTTAGGGTAAAGCCTTCCCCGGAGTTTATCCGTGTGCAGGGATGGGACAGGCTGTGCCAGGGCGATGCCTCAGGAGGCCCAGCTCCAGCCCCTGCTCCTCGGTATTCCCGGAGGAGCCGCTGTGCCCATACATGGGCCATCACAGAGTCACCGGGGCCGGGAAAGCCCTCCAAGGTCACCGAGCGATGCCCACCTTGACACCCGGACCAGGGCACTGAGGGCCACGTCCGGTCATTCCTGGAACACCTCCAGGGGTGGGGACTCCACCACCTCCCTGGGCAGTCCCTTCCAGTGCTTGACTTCCCTGTGCATGAGGAAATTATTCCTGAAATATAAAGTCCCCTCATCGAGGACATATCAGATATTAAACTGGTAAGAACAGATACTACACGCTCGTACCCATTCGGGGGCATCGTGCCCACTGCAGCACCTCTACAGCCTCAAACCCCCCTCAAATCATGTAAAGTGGCAATCCATGGACTGCAGACCATGGATCTGCCCTCAGACCCTCACGTTCACTGATCCTGGACAGCCACAGCACAACATCCCGGGGCAGAATTCTTGGAATTCAGAACACAGCACAGTCTTGGGTTCGGGAGTGGAGAAGCAGGAAGAAATCCAGCAGCAAGGTTAACGAACTCACCCCGGATTTCACTTCACTCTCCAACTCGGATCCACATTTAAACAACCACTATAAAAGCAGTGTGAGGCCAATCTGTAAATGGAGACAGGACTTTCTCCCTCTCCCTCACCCTGCACACGCTCAGCCGGGTGTTCCGGCCACAAACTCCCTCTGCAGGCAAATCCCAGGCTTTTGATCCAGCACAGGCCTCTGGATGGGCACAAACACCCTCCCGCCAGCTCCAGGGACTCCTGCCATGGCACAATTAAAGCATCCCACTGTCACCAGGACACAGATATCCTCTCGCTGTCCGGGCAAGGAAAGGTCATGGCAGTGAGGAAACAAAGTGCTACGGAACCAACCACCGTGTCCCAGGTCACAGGGCCTGGAAATCAATTCGGATGCTGATTAATGCAGAGCTGCAGCCTCAGAGCTTCCTCTTCCAGTAAAAGTCTATTACCAGGAGGAGGAAGGCTGACCTTGTGCATTTTTCTGGTCCAGAAGCAAAGTGCACACAGTTGATAAGCCACGGGCAGATGCTGCCAGAAGAACCTTAAGGCTATTTATAAACCCTTCCACTCTGACACATCTCTCCTGACTGCACACACAGAGCAGCACCAGCCCTTCTCCCCTCCATCCCTGGAGAGTATAAATAAAGCTTCATCCCTGATTAGGGAGACAAAACGAGGAGCAGCATCCCAACTAATCTGTGGGATATACTGTCATGCGAGTCTCTTTACAAGCCAAATACCACGGAAGCTTTAAGTCCTCTAAACTCTGCTCTTCTGGAAAGGGGAGCAAAGATCAAAAAAAAAAAAAAGAAGCTCAAGGGGAAGAAAAAGTAAAGAAACACTACAAAAGTGGTCAACAGAAGAACAGGAAAAACCTTTAAAAGTGTGTTTGTGTTTTCTTCACAGCCCTACAGGGCCTGTGGTCAGCACAGCCCCCGCAGACAGAGGAAATGAGCACTTTGCAGCACTGAATTCTGCCTCACACCAGACCCAGACCAAGCACTCCAAGCCCTGCAAGGGCTTTTAGAGCCTTTCAAAGCAACAGCAAAGGCAACGAGAAACCTCCAGCGAGACAGAGTTGAGCTGGGGGTGTCTGTGCTGCTCACACAACCACATCCACACCAGTCACTGACAGCACCTAACCTGCAGGCGCTGGATTCAGCTCCTGCTCGCTGCAGGAGGAGCGGGCACCGACCAGGAAACGCAGACCTTCTGGAGGAAAAGCAGGAACTAAATAAAGCATCCAGGTTTGTCACCATAGCTACACAGAGCCACGAGTGCACAGCTCAGCCCTGGGCCTCGGCAGGTGCTGGGGAGCTGGTCAGGCCTCCAGAGAGGGGGGAACCGGGGCAATCCCACCCCAGAATTCACCCACCTCGAGTCTGACCACTGGAAAACGTGTGTCACACCAAGCAAAGAGAAGTGTCAGGAGGCTTTGCCAGCTTTTACAATGTACCACGTGCACACGGCAAGATGAGGGGTGGGAGAGTGTTCTCAAGTGGGTGGGAGGAGAGGAAAAGGGATCCTTAGGACTTCCCACCACCCTGGAAGAAGGGGACACATGCACCTCCTCCCAGACAAGCTCCTCTCCCCACCAAACCCACCCAACTGGCACTTCTGTGGTGCCCAAGTGCAGGAGGGATGCAGAGAGCCAGCCAGCAGCAAGGATGAAGGAGATTCAGGCTGTCAGACATGGACAGAAGGCACCAGGTACAAGGTTCCTCCGTGTAAAATCAGGTAGAGGGAAGAGCAGGAAATTCTGACTCCAGATCTCACGCAGGGGCGGAAAGACAACTAAAAAGGGAGTTATTGTGCTAACGAAGCACAAGATTTTAAGCTGTCAATATCCTCAGCACAGGAAAAAGAGAAAACTGCCACGCTCCTTTTCCCTGGGGGAAGCACTAAGTGCAGCTGAAAGGCTCGATCAGAAACCTCCAAGGAGTTCTGCTGGATGCTTTAGAAGGGCGGCAGCTGGCCCAGCCGGGCCGCAGGGTTTACTCCATTTGGGCACTTCCCAGCTCACGAAGAGGCAGCAGCCACAGACCAAAGGCCACAGGGAGCTCAGGACACCATTCCCTGGGGCAGGGCAGCTGTGGCAGGAAGCACATCAGGCAGTGCCCGGCCGTGAGCAGCCGCCGCACGGGGCTCAGCGGAGCAGTCGGATCCCGGCTGTGCCGAGCGCCGTAGGAAGCGCTGCCTTATGTAATGCCCTGGGAGAGCTGCTAAAGCTGGCTAATGCTTTTGGAAACGCGTGGAAATAACTGATTTCATCGCTGGCACGGGGCCAGAGGAGCTAAAATAGCCTCTGAGGGGGCCTGCGGGGGGTCTGGCACCTCCTCGGTGCCGGGGTCCAGGGAGCCCCGGCAGCGGCGCTGGAAGAGCTCGGACTGACAGCACCACCTGCCGCCGGCACGGCCGGCACCGAGCCAGGAGCCCTGAGCAGAGCTGGGAG
>VXAY01000373.1:81710-91851 GCA_013399855.1 Oxyruncus cristatus | reverse complement strand
CGGACGCCCCGAGCCCAGCCGGACGCCCCGAGCCCAGCCGGACGCCCCGAGCCCAGCCGGACGCCCCGAGCCCAGCCGGACGCCCCGAGCCCAGCCGGCAGCCCTGCGCTGACCCCGTGTCCCACAGAAGTCACACACTGCCAGGAGGGAAGGACTCAGTGCCCCCAGCCCCTCAGCAACCCCACACAGCACAAGGGCCAGGAAACTCAACGTGAAACAAGACAAACCTCCCCAGCCTCAATAAAACGAGCTGTGAAAGGGAAGGAGAGGACGAGCCTGTGCTGAGGGCTGGGGAGCACGGCTGCCCTTGGCTGTTCCAGCACCAAGGAGGCAGTAGCAACACTGGTCAGGCTCTCCCATGGGCTGGAATCACATCCCCTCTGCTGCCAAAGGGGCTCTCCAGCCTGCTGGCTGGGCACAAAACTGCTGCCCTGAGTGACCACTCAGCTTCCACAGGTAGAGACTGTTCAGCACTAAACCTCAAAATGCTGCAGTTAAGGGACAGTAAGAAAAAAAAAAAACAAAACAAAAAAACCCTCAGCCTTCTCCCCAGAAAGTGCTCCTCTGGGTCCTACCCCAGCCCTGCTGTGAAAGTGAAACCTGTCACTTTGCTCCAATATCCTGCAGCTCTGAATTTGAGCAGGGGGGAAGGAGGAAATATGGGACTGAGACAAATAAATCCAGGGCAGAGGCTGATGAGGAAGGACAGCAGACACTGAGTACTCATTGTTTCACCTCAGGGAAAGCCTGGACAGGGCACCTGAGTGTTCTCACTGGCAAAACCTGCATCAGTGCTACGATGCCATTTTAAATTCAACTTCTTCTGGGCTTTGCCTTTGGGTGTAGAAGCTTCTCAGAGCACAAGAAACTTAATGCAAGAACCAACGACTGCAAGAATCTCAGGAAAGTACCAGTGCTGAAGATCCTTCAGAGGCTGTAAGCACAACCTCCCTGTCTAACAGGATCCTGCATCTCCACAGGACACTTGGAAGGAAGCTCTGCCTGGCACTGTGCAAGCTGAGCAGTTGTTGCATCTATAAATGTTACCCTTTTGGAGCCATCTGGGAGACTCACCTCTCAGCAAGTCCGAGAGTGGAGGACCACAATCCTCTGGAATTGTGTAGTCGCCTTTCCCGATGTTTTCAAATAATTTATAGATATTATCCCCTTCAAAAGGGTACAGACCCGTTGTGATGTTGTATCTGTGGAGGCAGAAGGAGAAGCTGGGTAAGAAGCAGCACACAGGTACTCAGTGCTTACACGGCTACGTAAACCCAAAGGAGCCAAGAGGGAACTAAAAGAGGAATATCTGACAGTATGTGGAGTGCCTCTTTAAACTTAGCCTTCCTTCATCACAGCTCTTCATTCACACAAGTCAAAACCACCAGGACGTCTCCCTGACAGCCTGGGACAGCAGAAACCTTAAAATAAATACTTGTGGTTTCTGTTATTGCAGCAGCTGCGCCTCTGGGTGCCGAGCAACAGCTGCAGAGTTGCTCGCAGAGAGAAAAGATGACCTTCTGCAGAACTACAGGTACTTTGGGGAGTATAAACCCCCCCACAGGAGGGACCAGCACTCCCCTCCCTGCTCCCCCAACACACGAGAGCAGCAGGGACTGAGCTCCCCAGGGGTGTAATTTGTTATCCAGTTCCTGGGGGTTTTCTGGGCACTCACAGCGTCACCCCCGCGGACCAGATGTCGACTTTAAAGCCTGAAAAGGTGTCAAGGCCATTGGCAATTTCTGGGGGCTGGAATGCTGGCGACCCTTGGCTCGTCCTGCACGTGTCGTCCTCCGCAAACGGATGCAATGCCTGCAGGAGAGACCAAGTGTCAGACTTCCAAGGAAAACAAACTGGCTGCTGGAAAAGTTCCACCTGGGAAATAAAAGAGGAAAACTCCTCCACTGAACATCTACAGATGATGAGAACATGCCACCACGGCAACCACACACCACAGTGGCAAGCCTTGCACCCCTCCTACCTAGGACAGTCTTCATATAAAAATTAGGATAAGGTTATGCAGCTTATCCCCATTTGCCCCCACTTTTGGGCTTGTCCGAGATTGATGTCTTCCTCTCTGTGCTTCCTGAGCGGAGGTTTCGTGCTGTTACCAACAAAAGTGCTTTGCCAATTGCAATAAATATTCAGAGTCACTCAGAGCGCTCTGCAAGCGCAACAGAACAAAAGCCTAAATGCACAATAAATCAATGACACCGCAGAGGTGACCTCAGTCCAGAACATCCCACTGCTGCACTTCTCACATACCTCTGCTACGCCCAAATCGGATATTTTTAGTGTCCCGTTGGTTGTTAGCAGGAGGTTCCCCGGTTTGATATCCTTGTGGACAATCCCTTGGCTGTGCAAGTATTCTAAGCCATCTATGAGCTGACAAAAGTACCTGCAGGAAAAAGGCAGAGGGAAAAAAAATCAAACACCTTCAGCCAGTAGAAAGGAGCTTTTTGCCGTGCTCCTGGTCAGAGACTCTGGGCTATCAGTAGCACTGCATGCACAGCCTGGCAGCAGGCGAGTGTTTCATCTCACAATACCCAGAAATAGCATTAGTGGGCCTGAGTTTCACTTAGGCTGCCTGTAACGCCAGAGATCTCTTAAACAAAATGAAAATACGACCAGAAAATTATGCAGTTGCCACGAGCTTGCTGCTCTGCCCTGATTTGATCATGACATTCTTCTATTACCAGAATTTTCAGAGTGAAAGGGGCTCCACCTTATCCTGTCTGCTAACTAACCAGGCTAAGAGCTCATGCTGGATATTGCCAATCCCTAATCCATCCCAAGGCCTTTAATCTCTCTTCTGATGCTGAACTGTGGCTCGGCCTCCATTTAAGTCAGGCAGGAGATTCCCCCCTTTGCACCCCTGGGCACTGCAGGAGGACGAGGGCCAGGAAGGGCTGTTGGGCAGCTCAGGAAGTTAAACAGAAGTAACAGAAAAACCAACAGAAAAGATGGTTTTCCTTCCCAAAAATCTAAGGACAATCCCTGCCACCGCTTCAAGAGCTTTTCACTTTTTGCACGGGTGTAAAAGATTAAACTATTGCCCAAAGCCAGGTTTGCTCTCACGTGCAGCCTGAGCAGAGCTGAGAGAAGAGCACAGTGGTGAGGGGAACAAAACTTACCCGTGAGCCTGAAACACTGGAAACCTCTTTTCTGGGACACTGTCCAGCATCTCCTGCATCCCACACACACAGTACTCCATCACCATATACGTGAAGGCAGAGTTAAGGAAGCTCCAAGGCTAAACACCCCTCAGGGAGGTGCTGTGTGAGGGCTGCAGCCCCATCCCGGAGAGGCACAGCCCGAGGGGCTGCACTCCCCAGCTACTGAGGGACCTTCCTCCAGTTCCCACAGGAGGGGAGGAGGCCCCCACGACAAAATCCTTCTGGAATGACCTACTGCAGCTCCAGGATCAGGCCTGGGACAGGACAGGAACTCTACAGAAACAGGGAAATACCCTGAAGTGGCCTTGAGGTCCCTTTCAACCCAAAGCATTCTCTGATTCTATGACAAACACAGCCGAAGCCTGCAATGCACTTCCACCAGCAACAGGACACTCAGGTGGGAAGAGAATCCTTCCCTCCACGGCCCCAATTTCCAAAGCCACAATGCCTGGTCTGGAACGATGGCTTTTTTTTTTTCCCCCATCACTGAGTGGGAGGTTGGCATCCCTCCCCTAAGCCCCAGCTCTGCTTTCATCTGGCAGTGCTTCCTGCAAGGAACCAACCCAGTTGTGTGCCTGACTAAGGGCCCTGCCCTCAGGAAGGCAGTGCCTTTTCCAGTCCCGTTCCCGGTGTGGCTGCACAAGCCCCGGACACGCGGCACAGGCACCGGCAGCGCCAGCCAGAGGCCGAGGAAAGGTTTGGCCTGGACGTGGCCACGCATGAATTCCTGCTCCCAGCCCCAGTGAAAAGAAGGCCTCCTAGTTACTGCCACTCACACACACACACAGAGCCAGCACTGGGGGGAGCAAACTCAGGGAGTGGAGGAGCAGATAAAGACGAAAATGGCAAAGTCAACCTGTACTTGCCAGGGGACAGTCCTGAAAAACGACGAGTTCTTCACAGACCAGCGCTGCTTGGAGAGTCCAGAGAGGAACATCCCCAGAGAGACCCCTTTTCCCAGTGACAGTTCTGGGTTGTCATCACCTGGTACCGACACACGATGTCTCTCTCGGGCTCCTTTTCCCCGCTGCTGCCTCCTCCCTTCTCCCTAATTAAAGGCATCTCTCTCTCACGGTAATTGACTGTCCCCCCTGTCTGTCGAGGCCACGGCACAGGCAGAAGTTGTCACACTGCTTTATCCTAATGATCTGGTGGCAGAGTGTTTGATCTAATTAACGCACGCAATTAAATTACCCCTCTCTTCTGGAGTGCTCTAATAAGGCAGTATTTAGAAAACACTGCCAACTATAAAAGCGACCATTTACAACACGTGCTACAGACAGAATCAGCCCCAGGAACTTCCACGCTGGTCCTGGGGAAAATTGCCCTCAGCCTGGCAGAGCCACCCCGATATCCAGGAAAGACGAGGCATAAAACTGCCTTGACCAGTGTGTCTGTGAATTTGTGTTCGTGGGGAAAGTCTCCCAGCAGGCAGGATGGTTGAATACCAGTGGAATGCAATTTAATCGCAAGAAAATTAAGCCTAGGAAGCATCCAAAGGGGCCTTCCCGAAAGCAGAGCTACGGCAGGGAGCAGCGGGAATTCAAACCTGATTAAGGGCCCTGTGAAAAAGGATATATTTTCTGCTTCTCCTCGTTGTACAACACATCTACCAGCTGGATGACGTTTTTGTGCCGTAATCGCCGCAGGAGCTGGATTTCCCTGCAGGAAGAGACAAGGGAAAAAAATTATGTCTGAAAAAGCTAATTTCCCACTCCATTTCTTCCAAAATCTAGCCCAAACTTCACTTGACTGAACGGTTCAGAGAGACCCGAACTGAATCCTCTGTGGGGAATAATGTAAAACAGCATAAACACCTTCCCTTGGCTCGGAGAACGGCCCCTCGTATGTCAGCTCCCGTCAGCTGCTCTGATCTTTGTCTCCTGGGGTTTTGCACCTGCCCCAAACCACTTTTTAGTCTCTTTTGCATTAAACTCAGCCTGCAAAATCCCACTGGATGCCAGCTGTGGAGAAACAGGCAGATCAGGACAGTCAGGTCAGGGTGGTTCTGTCGGTGTCTGGCACTTCAGGTCCTGTTGCTGCTCCACTTGGAGCTGTGCTGCGCTCCACAAACTCTCCTTCCCACCTCCCTTCCCGTGCCATTTGGCGAGTGCTTTGAGCAGCGTGGTCACACTTCATCAGCTCCAGCTCTCGGAAGCAGCACTACCAGGAATTCCAAGCAGAGCTTTGGAAGCGGGAGTCCCCGCCTGAACCCGGCTCAAAGCCCCTCACAATTCGCAGCTCCAACAACAAGCTGGGTCAGCACAAAGCCTGGTTGGTCCCTCACAGCTGAGTAACGACCAGGAACTGCTCCTTGGAAAGGCTGCTCCAATGCAGGAGTGCGAGGAGAATCCTCAAGGATCTTTTGAGGATACCTGAGCACTTCACTACCAAAGTTTAGGCCAGGGACTCTTTTCCTTTCCCAACTCGGGATTTAAAAAAGCCACCGAGAGCTGAGCAGAGACCTGGGACACCACGGGAAAGCTCCCAAGTGTTCAGTGGACACGGCAGACAGGTCTAATTATAGGAACGACCAAAGGGCTGAAGGGGATTAAATGAGCACAAGAACTGCAGTCAGTGTTGGTGTGGGGTGAGGAGATCCTGCAGCACAGGGGGAGAGGGCCGGGGCACCCCATCAGGGCCGAGGGGTCCAGCTGGGATGCTGAGAGGGAGGAGAGCACACACACTCAAACACAACTGCTCTGAGGCAAAGCAAGCTCCCAATACCAGGGACACATTTAAAAATCCTGATCCCAACAGCTCGCTCCCTGCAATAGAGCTCGGAAGCACAAGCACTAATTCCTTCCACCTTCAACAGACTAAAAAAATATCTCATATTTCTGCAATGATTCCTCCCCCCGGAGGACTCTGTGAACCAATCCAAAATGCCAGGGCAGTGCCCCCCCCACTCTGGGGCAGAGGCCAAGCAGACCTTTTCCCAGCGGGAAGATTACTTCTATTTTTAGCTCCTCTTGCACTCTGGAACGCCTGAGGAGCAGGGACAGCCAGCCAGTCACCTCCGATCCCATTTTGCTTTGCAAACCCCACGGGCAAGGGAACTCACCTCCTCAGAACGGGAGTGAAGTTGATTTTTTTTCCCCCAAAAATTAACACCAAAATCCCAGCCCAGCCCACTGCAAGCGTGTGACCAGACAGACTGCCAGAGGACAGGGCCTGCTTCCAAGTGCAACCTCCTTGGAGGAAGACGAGGAGGGAAAAGACCTTCTAACTCGAGCTCTGTCAGATCCATTAAGCTCATCCTGGTAGATTAAGACTTATCCCCTGCAAGGTGCCTGCTCTGGCAAATAACTGGGGGCTGTTGTTGCTCAGAACTGCACACAGCAAAGCTGCCTACTTGCTCCATTGCCACACCATTCTGGAAGTTGCCAAGGACAGCCTGGAAAGAAGTTCCTTCCTGGACATCTCCACCGAGATCCAGCATTCTTCCCACAGCTTGTTCCTGGTCTCACAGCCATTCCTGCTTAAATAAAACCCAGCCACGCAGCCAAAAGATTCATTCCCTTCCCTTGGTTCATGAGGTTCCTCCAATAAAGCCCTGAAAGGTTAAGAGCAGGCACCTGCTTCAGGACTGGACAGGGGGACCTTGGTGTGGCTTTTTCCTCTTCTCCAGTCCCTGGGCTCCATCCACATCCCGCTTCTGCAGGGGTGCCTGGCATTCCAGGCTCTATATCCATCACAACACAGCTACTTGTGCTCTTCCATGGATTACAGGTCCCAGTGTTTCACCCCTCAAGCCAAGTGAACACCCAGCCCAGCAGAGGATGCCCCTGAGCCAGGCGGCTCCGAAGGGCACCCGTGTCCGGGCAGGAGGGGCAGGGATCAGGTGCAGCAGCTGCAGCCCCACCTGAGCCCACACCTCTGGGGCTCCCAGCAAGTCCTTGCCCAGCAGAGCTGCCCCTGCTCTAGAGGTTCCAGCTCGGTTCCCGCAGACCCCAGGAACAAACTGTCAGAGCGGCGCCCCACGACCCCGCTCCGAGGAATTCCAGGGAGCGCATATTCCAACCTGAGCAGTCGCCAAGGTGGTAAGTACAGCACAGGGCACCTGGGATCCCACAGAGCCTCAAACACTTAATTAACGTGTGAGGTTATTAGCACACGGCGTTATTAAACCTCTGCTGCTGCACACAGAGCCTGCCAAGTTTTCCTTCCTCTTCCCGGCAATCCCACTAAACTCCTGTTTTGCAGGGATCAGCCCCAGCACTGTCTGCCTGACTGAGCCACCTCCACCTCACCTAAAGCAACTGAAGAAAAGTGAAGATTCCCTCAATGGATTTAAGGGAACGTGTGTCTTACAAGTTTAAACCCTCAACATCCTCCCCGGGACTCAGAGATCCCTTCAGGACTCATTGTTCCTGGGCAAAACTGGAGTATTCCAGGGTAGAGAAGAATCATTCAATTTGATGTAAATCCCACACACATTTTAGTCATAATTTCTGGATCTCCAGAAGGTCAGGAGACAGGGCTGGGGCAGGGGGCTGCACGTGTGGGATGAGGCTTTGGTCTGGGATATGAGCAAGGAGTGATCCAAGGAGCGACCCAGGGATGGCTTTAATGTCCCAGCTCCAGCCCCACATCTCCGGGTGCCCAAGGCCTGGCTCAGACCTGCTCAGTCCTCCCCGGCTCATTACTGGGCTCTCGTTACTCTCTGTGTGTTGCTGCTCATGGAATTACCCAAGGATCACAGTCTAGGAACTGTTTTCCAGGGAATTCCTTTGATGACCCAGCAGCACTGGGGTGCCCCGTGAGGGAGCAGAGGCACAAGCCCACCACAGTAACACAATCACCTCTGTCCAACAACCCAAGTTCCACAGCTTTCACTCCCTGAGCTGAAGGGTCTGATAAGCTCAGAGTGCCACAGGCCCAGGGGCCCAAAAATACAACAGTTTGCTTTAAAATTCCCCACTGAAGCAGCAGATAAAGATCCCAAACGGGTGGGCAGAGAGGAAAGCATGAGGGGACAGAAACAGGAACTTGAACTAAAGTAAACCACGGTTACAAGACACCACCTAAAATCTGCCTTGGTGTTTTGGAGTAGGTGGGGCTGAGCCAGAAAACATCCACAGCAAAACAGGGAGGGGCTTGGCTAGTCTGCTTAATAACCCCCTTAATGACCCCCCCTGACACTCACAGCCCCGCTCTGGGCATGAATAAAACTTCCACGGAGTCACCTCAGGACACAGGAGCGTTCCCATGGCTCAGAGCAGGGAACTCTCCTGGTGCGGGCAAGTTCTTTTTATCTAATTTACATTAAAAGTTTCCCCGAGGAGGAAGCGATCTCCCTGTTCCTCAGTGGCAGCTCTGGATGTGCCCATGGAGGGACGGGGGCACTCAGCCTCTACCAGAAAAACAAGAAACATTTTATTACACATTAACGAAGCCTCGCTCTGATCCTGAACCTGAGCCAGGCAGGGAGAGACACGGAGGTCCCGGCCTCGGGATGGGACTGTTCCACAGCCAAGGCTGTCAAGGAAGGCTGGAAGGCAAAGGGAGAGCTCCCTGACAGCAGTGCTGGGACAGGATTGTGAAATACCCCATAGCTGAACTGGGAAACTCAACCCTCGGTGAGGGACGGACACAGGACTCTGCCGGGTCAGGGCTCACCCCCAGCTGAGCAGCACCAGAGGCTCCTGGAGCTCTCCCAGTCCTCCCTCCCAGCCCAGATAAACCCTGGCCAGGTTGTTTGGGCTGCAGAGGCTCCTGCACGGCAGATAAGCAGCTCCTGGCAGGGCTGGGGCGCAGCAGCTGCGAGGTCCTGGAAGGGAAAGTTCCCTCAGCAGCCCCACGGATCCAGCCCCACACCCGGCCCCTCCCAGGGCTGCCTTCCACAAGGTCCTTGTGCCAGGAGTAACCAGGGTGTCGGAACATCCCGAGCACAGCTCTGGAGCCACTGACACCACAGAGGTCAACAACCCTCAGCCCTGTTTTACAGCGTCAGAAATCAGCTGGGGAGAGCCTTCAATGTGTCCCAGACGCCTCAGAAATGAAACCAAGGGAAAAATCCAAAACTTCCTGTGCCCATGGCGTGCCCCATACATTGGATCCCGTTCCAGGCACCTTCCACAGGGGTGGGAGCAGGAACTGCCACCCCAGAGAGCTCCAGGGCCACGCAGACTTGGATGCAGCAACGCCAGCTGTGACCACACCAGGTGTGTTTGTGCCCCCTCACCTTTCCCAGGCAGCAGCACCTGGGCAAGGCGAGACCTTAGAGAGGGACTGCTTCAGGAAACACTATTTAATCCATTAAGCAACACCAAAGTGGTGTGTTCCAGACAGCGCTGGCCCTCAGCAACCCGCCCCTTTCCCCGTGCCAGCCTCACCCCGAGCGCTGGGCGCTGTTCAGGAGGAAGATTCCTGAACACCTCTGGCTCAGGGAGCCCTTTCCCATCAGAGAGCCACGCTGTCAGCTGAAGTGACACACGAGCTCAGCTGCAAAACAAGCACCACGTTCACAACCCCCTCCGTCCCCCCCGACCTCTCCCCAGTTCCCAGGACGGTTCACTCACTTTTTCACGTTGGCCTCCCCGTTGGGGATCCGGCGCAGCTTCTTCTTCTTCAGGATCTTCACAGCCCTCCTGCACAGGGTCTCCGAGTCCAGCATCTCCTTGACTTTGCCGTAGGAGCCCTCCCCCAGCAGGTCTCCCATGAGGTACTTGCCGATGAGCTTGGCCCGTTTGCGCCGGGGCTGGTAAATGACCTCGGTGGAGTCGATGCGGTGGATGAACGTGTCCATCCCCACCGACATCAGCTCGCCCTCCGCGAACATTCCCAGCTGCTGGGGCTCCTGCAGATCCATCCTGGATTAAGTTCCTTAACCTGTTTTCCCCCTTAAGCGCTCAGGGCTTTTAATCCTGTTTAAGTTTCCAACGCCTCCCTTTTTGCTCCTTCTTGGGGAGAGGGGAAAAAAAAAAAAAAAAAAAAAAAAAAAAAAAAGGGAAAATTCCAAG
>VXAY01000373.1:35181-78887 GCA_013399855.1 Oxyruncus cristatus | reverse complement strand
CCCCCCCTCCCCGCCAGGCCCCCTCAGCCCCGAGCGGGCCCGCGCTGGAGCCTCGTGGAGCTCGATCCCGGCAGAGCCCGGAGCCCTCCAACCCCGCCCGGGGATGGGGCAAGGGAGCGGCCGCCGGCACAGCTGTGAGGTGGCCACAGCCAGCGATCCGTCCCCCACCCCCCTCTCCCCCGGGCCTTCGTTCCTCTGGTTGCTTTTCCGCTGCGAGGTGTCCGCGGCCGTCGTGGAGTGGTTGGGGTAGGGAGGGAGCTTAAAGCTGACGCCGTTTCCACCCCCTTTTTATGCCTTCCACTGTATCCCGGGTGGCTCCAGCCCGGCCTTGGAGGCTTTCCAGGGATGGGGCAGCTGCAGCTTCTCTGGGCAACCTGTGCCAAGGGCCTCAGAGCCCTACAGAGGTGGATTCCTTCCAGATCCCAGCTAACCCTGCCCTCTGAAACCCTGAACGCATCAGTCTCTGCAATATAGAGCCAGTGCTGGCAGACCATGAGCTGGGCTGGTACCGGGGGCTTTGCCTCCTTGAATACTGGTGCCAGCTCTAAAACACGCTCCCTCCTCAGGGTAACCCCAAACATCAGCCTAAGAGCTGCGGCTCCCCCCTCAGCAGGATCCAGTTACAATTAAAATGAGGTGGGCTGGGAAGGGCAGGTCCTGCAGGTTCTGTGCTGCCATCCCGAAGCTGGGAATCCAAACCCCTGAAGGGTTTTCTGGTCTGTGCGCTGCCCCTGGGATGAGTTTGGAGGGCCGTGCCTCCGTGGGGCTGTTCCTTGTATTATCTGGGTGATGAGCTCGTCCTGAGCTGTGTGGGGATGGCTGAACCAGAGCAGCTGGTGGTGGGAATGTTTAAGTGGACAATGACATGCCAGTGCTGTTGCTGTGGGTTCAGGAGGATTGTGTGTTCCGTGCAGCAGTGCCAGCTTTTGCAGAGCTCTTTTGGCTGCCAGCTGGAGCCTCTAGAAGCCTGAGCTCTATTATCTCTGCCCCTGCTCTTCACTTGATGGGGGTCTGTTCTTTGGATGTTTACACCCTCATTTTCCTAAAATAACCCTATTCCTGAAGCCACAAACCCAAATGAGTCTCATTGAAACACTGCTGGGAGTTTTCTGCACAGGAGAAAAACCATGCTGTGACTTGTCACTGTGAGAGTCTCAGGAAAGCCTTCCAGGCCTAATCAGGAGGTTTATACTCCCCTGAAACATTCTCCAGCTTAAAACTCAAAACTCTTCAGTCTGTTTTGGTAACAGGGTCGAGGTCTGCACATGTGTAGGTGTGATGGAAGTGAACACCTACCGCTCCCAGAGCAGGTGCACACTGAGCCTGCCTGGAGGCTGGCGGGTTGGAAGTGGTGTTTATGTGCCTGTGATCCACAGGGAAGTTGTCTTTGATGTCCTGGAGTGGTTTTTCCACCGTGAGTGGCTGCGTGTGAAGCAGAACGTCGGGACCCGCTCAGGTGCAGCGCAGAGGGTTTCTCCCAAGTGTCTCTCGGGATTGAAACTGGGGTAAAAGTGTAAAGAATCAGGGACCTGGCAGTGCCATGGCCACACACAGCAGCTCCAGGGCTGCAGTGCCAGTGTCCCAGGAACCTTTTCCATGCCCAGAGCATCCAGGAGATCAGGGTGGCTGGCTTAGGATGCCCTGGAATGACTCAGTTTTCATCACCCAGAATCAGTGTCTTCCAGTCTGATGTTGTCCTTTGCACTGGTGACAGGACTGACTCCTGTTCCTCTCTGCCTGTTTGGCCTTAACTCTCCTAAAGTACAGCAAGGAGAAATATGAAAGAGGAACTTGAAGATGCCTGGGTGCTTGAGATGTAAAATGACTGTTCAGGGTTCTGAAGTGTCGAGTTCCCATTTCTTTGGGCCGTTACGTTCAGATTGTGTCCTGCGCAATTCCCTCCAGCTGCAGCTCCGGTGGGTGCCCGAGTTGCTGGCTCAGCAGTGGCTGGAGTGGGGCCTGGGGCTCTCCCTCTGCTCCGTGGGGGTCGGCAGGGCGAGAGGAACTGACCCCTGAGCAGGAGGAGGAACTGGATCATGTTTCTGAGGTGTTTTTGTTGTTCTCAGCACGTGGTAATTCACGATGGGCCGGTTTAGCTCCGGCTGCTCCGGGCCTGCCTGTGGGTTCCTGGCTGTCTTCCTTTAACAGAGACCATTTAAAATACACCAACAAAGGCTGGAACACGACAGGTGGGAATGCTGGTTGCCTTTACTGAGTTGTTTTCGCCACTCCCGATCACAGATCCGTGATCTGAGCCCTCACCCCCAGCTCTGTCCATCCTGGTTACTTCAGAGCAATTCTTTGTGTGTTTCCAGTTGGAATTTCTCTGCTGCAAAGCTGGTTCGAGAAATGTCCAAAAAGCTCAAGCTGTTAAAAGTTGGTAATTCCTCCTCCATAACCTCTAGGCGTGATTAATTCCACAGGAATTCCGGACTGGAGCTGCCCTTTAGTGCCTGGGCTGACAGCACACCTTTAAGCAAACTGTTAGGAATATTGAAACTGCTCCAGTGATAGGATGAAACCGCTCGGGGGCTTCGTCACGCAGTGCAGGGAGCTGCTTTCACTTTCAGACCTGGGCTGCTCAGCCTGGAAGGAGCAGGTCCGGTGGGATTTTTGGGCCACCCCTCTGATCCTGGGGGTCGGGGCTGTTCCGCAGCGCCGCTCGCAGGAAAACGTGACTGGAGTCGCTGGAGTCGGGAACTGTCTCCTGGGTGCTGCTGGTGCTGCTCTGTGGGCTTGGCTCTCCTCTCCCAGCCCTCTCCAAACACGAGTGCTGGGCCCGGGAGCCTCATCTCCAGTGGTTTGTTTCCTGGTGGAAAGCTGCTGCTTTGGTGGAGCGTGTTTGGTAAGAGAATTGGTGGAACAATTTGAAAAGTTTGCTGTAGCGGTCCCCTCGTGTGTGGGCCTCTGTGTTATCAGTGTTTGTTGTCAGGGCGGCAGGATGGGAGGTGGAAGTGGGAGCACTTTGGAACTTGCCGATTTTCATGGTTTTCCGTGACGTGGCTGCCTGGAGGATGGTGGGACAGGCACAAACCAAGGGCCGGAGCATTCCAGCTTTCTGGCTGAGCAGTTTTCCTTCCTTTTGCCAGTGGGGTATGATCCTTTGTACAGGAGTGTTCCTAAGGAACTGGTGCTGTTTTAGGGACAGGCTCTGCTCTGCAGAGTCCACGAGTGAGATCTGGTGGTGTGAGACATGAGCTAATGTAGAGCAGGGACGGAGGGATTCTGATATTGATTTTACCCTTCCTTTGGATGTGTAAGTAAAGCTGTATATGTGTTACGGCTCTTACGGGAATTGTTGCTGCCGATTTCCTATCAAAAGCTGTTACAAATAGGGGGGAAAAAAAAAGGCAAAGCCCCTGAAGTCCCAGTGTAAGGAAGAGTCACAGGGTTTTAGAGGCACCAGAGGACATCAGTGCCTCTGGACCAATCTGTGACACTGACCCTGGGATGAGCAAACCTCAGCCCACGCTTGCGAGCAACTGAGCAGGAGTTAAAGGGAGTCATTAAAAAAAAAGGAAAAGGGACACCTTCCTCTCCAAAAAAGCCCCCAAACAATGCCATTGGGAGCTCTGTACAGCACTTGATAGGCAGGACGTGGCCCTGGGTCTCTGCTCTTTGCCCAGAAAGTCTCCAGAGCATGGGGGCTTTGCCTGCGATTCCCACCACGGGATCGGTGTCCAGGCTTGGGGGTCCTGGCTGGTCCCCGTGGGCTCTGCAGACCCCACACGAGCCCTGCCCACGGGGCACTGCTGGCAGGGCTGCGGCACCACAGAAGGGAAGAAAGAGTCCCTTTAATTTAACTTTCCATTGCAAAGGCAGCAATCATTTTGTTCGCTGGAAGGTCACTTATTTTTAAAGGGCCTCTGACTCAGAAATGGCTTTTCAAAAATACTCCTTGAGCAAACAGTGTCTCCCAAGTGATCAAAGGTGGCTCCTTTAAATTACAGCTTCGCTCTGTGCTCTGTAGGTGTTGTGTGTGGTTGGATTCTCCGTCAGAAGGTGTGGGCCACTCTGATTTCCTTGGCTTCTGGGGAGGGACAGGGTCAGGGGAAGCAGAAAGAAGGCAAAGAAGGATCCAGTGGAAGTAAAGACATCACAGATGCTTTTCTCTGCTCCTCTGGTTGTATAGGTTGCTTTCACCATCTCTCTTTTTTAATCCATTAAATCCAAGGGGAAATTGGTTTCCTTTGGGATTACGCAGAGAGTTTAGTGAAAAAAAGTAATCGTTGGGAGGTTTGGACTGAGAAGCTGTGGCAGAGGCAGCGCATTCCCATGGGGTTAATCCTGCCAGGACAATGGTCCTGGGTTGGCAGGTGTGAGCCTGAGATCCCCTGCGAGAGGGACAGTGCCAGGAGCTGATAAATTCTGGGATTTGTAACATAAATACTATTCATCTAAGAAGTGTAACAGTGTTGCTGTCCGGTTTGACTGGTGTGGGGAGGTGTTGGTGCACAGTAACCTCTGCTGTGGGGTTTGGGACACCTCAGTGTGTTGCAGGCTGGGAGATGAGGGTTCACTCCTGGCTCGGTGTGGTGTCCCTGGAACGGGAGTATGTTTTCAGGAAAACGGGCACTTTGGGAGAATTGATTGCCTTGAGCTTGCACATCAGCACAGAGTCTTTTTGTACGTTAGACAAGAAAATCCCTCTGGCTGAATTCGTGTGTGCGTGCAGCGATCCAGGTGGTCGTGGGGACCTGCCGGGCTCCTGCAGTGTGAAAGGCAAGAGAGGTGTGTCTCAGTTCCTGTCTGGGTGAATTCCAGGTGTGGTGGTAGTGGAGAGCTCGGTTTCCCAGAAAAACCTCTCTTTTCTGAAGAGGCAGCAGCATTTCACAGACTGGTGGGCTGTTTGCCCATCTCTCAGCTATGTTTGGGCTTACAAGTCTCTTTTCCCCCCCCTCCTCCTTCATAAAACCTAAACGTGCCTTTCTTTCCCAGCCCAGGACATGGTGCAGGGTGAAGAGCACAAATAAAGACCCTCCCACCACTCACTCCAGAGCCTGTCCCACCCGTCCCGAGGGCTCCATGCGGCAGGACACGGGCTGATGCCCTCAGCTCACCCCGCCATGGAGGGGGGGAACAGCTTCCCGCAGCACCAGCAGCCGGGCGATGCCCTCTGCAGCATCCCCGGCCTCCGCTCCCAGCTCACCCTGACGGACATGGAGGTGAGGCCACGCAGCTCCTGGGGACGGGGAGAGTGTCCCCGGGAGGGGTCTGGGCAGATCCTGGGAGTCCTGGGGCGTGTTTACAGCAGCGGTTTCCCAGACTTTCCAGGCAGCTGTCCAGGGCCGTGCAGGATCGATCGGAGGGGTGGAGGTGAGGCTGTCTGCTGCCTTTGAAGTGGGGAGGGAGAAGCAGGGCTGTGATTAAAACACGGACTCTCTGAAAGCTGCTGGGTGCCAGCTCCTTGGGGAAGGACTGAAGAGGGTATCCAGGGTTGCAGACCTCATTCCTGCCCCTGCTCGTCTCTCCAAGACGTGCGAACCTGTGCCTGGGTCCAGCTGTGCCTGTTTCCAGAGCAGCAGAGATAAATAAGTTGTGTTTGTCCTGATGCGGCTGCTAAAACCGGACCAGGTCCCTGATGCCTTTGTCCAACAGGGCCAAAAAGCAAACCCCTGTCCCAAAATAGCTGATGTGTTCCTGCAGTTTTCTCTTTCTGACTCTGGAGTGTGTCATGTGCAGGAACAGCAGAGGTTCCAGTGAGGCCCAAGTGCCTGTTGCTTCAAGCACAAGGTTTCGGTGCTTTGGGCACACAAAGGGCAGATGAAAGGCTGCTCTGGAGCTGAGTAAGGAGATACTGTGTTCTCTCCCTGATTTCACTGGTATGAGCTGAGCTAAAAGCTTCCCATTAATGTTGGAGACCGTTCAGGGAAGTGGGAAGGCAAGAGGCGCAGAAGGACCTTTTTGGGTGTGACTTCTGTCAGCCGATTTCAGGTTAGTGGGTTAGTGCTGGCTTTGCACAGAGACTGAATCATAGAATCGTGGAGTCACTGAGGTTGGAAAGACCTCCAAGGTCATCAAGTCCAACCTGTGCCTGATCCCCACCTTGTCCCCCAGCCCAGAGCACTGAGCGCCACGTCCAGTTGTTCCTTGGACGCCTCCAGGGGTGGGGACTCCGCCACGTCCCTGGGCAGCCCCTTCCAAGGCCTGAGCACCCTTTCCATGCAGAAATGCCTCCTGATGTCCAACCTGACCCTCCCCTGGCACAGCTTGGGGCCGTCTCCTCTTGTCCTGTTGGAGTGTCCTGAATGAGTGGAAGGGCTGAAGGAGGGCCCTTTGACCTTTCTAGGGACAGTGATGGGGAAGTAGGTCCCAAAGCTGGAACTGGAGAGTAGCACTCGATGTCTCCTACTCAAGAGATGAGGAGCCACCTCTGCCTCTGGAAAGCACTGAGGGAGGGAAGCCACGGGCCTCTGGATCTGCAGCCACAGGTGACAGTGCCAGGCCTCTGCTGCTCTAACTGTTGCTGTTTCTCCTTGCAGAATTCCATGCTGGGCGCCAACCCATGGAGTAGCTGCTACTCTGCCTCTTTCCCAACCTCGTCCTTCCCAAGTGAAAACCAGTGAGTGCTGTTCTCCTTTGTCTAATCCCCTCTGCTCTTGCACATCCCGTGATTCAACTGTTTCTTTACTGTTTTCCTTGTTTACTTTATTTCACGATCTGATGGGGAAATAATTGCATCACTCGCTGATCTTGTGGCATTTCATACACTGTTGCAGCTTGGAAACAGCAGCAAACAGCTTTTTGTTTTAAAAAAAACAAGAGAAAACCTTTGATTTCTGGTAAACCTGGAGGCTGCAGTAAAAGGGGAGCAGCCTTGCTTCAGCTTGGATTTGTTACACTAGTGGAATTTTAAAAACACCCCACGAGCACAGTCTGGCAGAGGAAACACACTGGGCAGTCTCTGCCTTTCTGCAGACATGGGGGAAGATGTTACCTTTGCCAGGGGGCAGATTTTGGGTGAGGTTAAAATTCTTTGCCACGTCACTGGAAGTGACTGACACCAACTACCGTGTCACGTCTGTGCTGAAAAAAAAAACGTGCTCAGCCCAGAGTTCATCAGGGGTCGTAACTCTGCTCTGGTTCTGCTGGATCCAGAGCAAAACTGTTTCTGGATTGCCTGCCCAAAATAGCATTTTTGAGGGATTTTTGCGTAACATAAACATCGTTTTCCCTTTCCCCCCCCCCTTTCTTTCTGATGAAACTCCATCCTGGATCAGAAGGTGGGATATGACAGATGTTTGGGCAACATAAACTGGCTTCGTGCCACCACTTAGTGACTTGGATGGGGACTCTGTTGGGGCTGGGAGATGCTCTTTGTGAGGCAGAAGGTTTGGAGGCTGATCCATGGCTGTTCTTTGGTCTCTGTGAATCCAGGGAGTGGCATGGATACACAGGATGTGTTCCTTATCTAGGTCAGAGGTGGGAGGAACGAAAAACGAAAGAAGCAGAACTGGCTGTTGTGAGCTAATAACTGTACTCCAGGTGCCTGGAATTAAAGCAGGGATTTAGTTTAAAGGGATTAGGGCATCCTCATGGAAAAGCAGAGATCCCTCCCTGTGAGGGTGTGAGTTCCAGGAGGGCTGTCAGTGAGGGGGGAGGAGGTGTGTAGTGTCCCTGGGTTGGTTCTGGTGCTCCGGGTGTCCCCGGTCCCCTCCGGCTGTGGCGGGAGCCGCCTGGCAGTGCTGGGGGGATGGACAGGGCAGTTCCCGACAGGAGGGTCCCAAGAAGCTGCCCCACAGGTGCTGAGGGAGCTGAGCTGTGCCAGCTCCTCCCCACAGGAGAACAGGAGAGGAGTTCCCAGATCCGCTCGGGCCCTTTGCTCTCGGCCAGCCAGGGCTGATTGGAAGGGGCTGTGCTTTTTAAGCAGGATTCCTGTAAATTACACGTTGTGAATCCTCCAGAGAGCCATAACAGAATTTCTGTTTTGCTGCATTGAACCACAAGATTAGATTGTGTTTGTCTATTGTGTTGGGGTTTTCTCCTTGACCATTTGTTCTGGTTTTGCCCCTCACTGTCTTCCTGTTCGGTGCCGCTCGTGTCGGCGCTGCCGGGAACGTTACGGCCCGATCCTGCAAGGACATGCCTGTGTCTGACACAAACCTGGGCTTGCTTTGCTGGAGTTACTTCTGGAGATGAGGCTCGTTGTGGTAATTGTTTGCTAGGGAATGGTTTAGCCAAGGCTGCACCTTTAGTGTCCTGTTCTTCATAGCCTGAGAGCTGTAAAAATCACCTTTCAGGTGAGATTTTCCGCATCTGCCATTCACATTAAAAAAGTCTGTGCTTTCCGTACTTGAAAACTGCACTGACTCTGTTTTAGGTGGATTTAGGGTTAGGGGCTTACAGGTAGGAATCCTGAGAGGGGTGGAATCACTGAAAAATGGGATTTTAAAGGCAGTTGTAATTGTAGCCCGTGCTGTAACACAGGAAAATGCAGCTGCCATTAGAGGTGGTGCACGTTTTTCTTCAGAATCCTTGCAGAGAAATCTCATTTGCAAGCGCCTGTGTTTGGACAGGGCTTATTCTCATAGCAACACCTTTGTCCTGGAGCAGGTTTTTCCTGTTTCTTTTCAGGAGTTTGCTTTCATGGTGGGGAATTTCTTTAGAAGACCCCAAATGTGGCCTCTCTGGTTCAGATTTTCTTAACCTGACTAATGTCAACAGTGTGTTAGACCTCCCTAAAAGAACCCCTGAGGTGCAGGGCCCCGAAGAGCTGCAGCTCAGTTAATTTGTAAGGAAATTATCCCCCAGCCCAGAGCTGGGCTTCCCTTGCAGCTGGAGGCTCAACACCTTCCTGGCTGGGGAGGGGTCTGGGACAGCCCAGTTGTGCTGTTGGACGAGGTGTCACACAGCTGCAGGAGGGTGTTTCTCAAACCTGCAGCAAAGCTTTCTCCCCAGTTGCCAAAACACCTGACCACTTCTCTTGACGTTTTCATGCCCTTTTCCACCCCCACGTGGAGTCTTGCTTGCTGGAATAGTAAAGCAGGCTCTGAAATTGGACTGGTGTCTGATGGGGAAGGAGAGTGCTGGACGGGTGCTGAGTCAGCCTGTGGGCTCTCAGCTCTCCCTGAGATGTGGAGTTTGTGTCTCTGAGTGGAGGACAGAGGATGGAACCCGGCCAAAGCACACACAGGAGGTCTCAGTGAAGTGGCAGCGTGGGCCCAGAAGGGCTTTGGATGCATTGGGTCATGGATGAGCAGCTGGAATGCAATGGAATTGCAACGGAGTATTCCTCTTCGGAGGGCTGCTGTGATTAAACCAGCACAAATTTCCTTTCTGGAATGGTTGTTGGTTGTCCAGTGAACACCCTCGGCCTTTGAAGGGAGCTGCTTCTACAGAGCAGTTTGCCAGGAAGAAAACCCTGGAGAGCCTGAGCGGGTGTGGACGGGGCAGTTTTGTGCAGGGCTGTGCTCACACCTTTGCCGTGCCAGGGTCACAGACCTGATTGTTCCAGCTGAAGCTCTTGTTGCCCAGTTCAATTCGAGGGACCTTGTTTGGTGGCTCCGTGCCCGCCCTGCGAGTAACAGCTTTAATTTCTGGCTCGAGGGAAGGTAAAGCCCAGGTCCAAAGGTGCGAAAGGACTTGGTGGCTTTGCGAGGAGGATCTCGGAGCAGTGCCTGGATCTGCTGTGGGCTCTCACTGCAGGCTGCGGGAACAAAGTGCGTCTCACACGGGCGGATTGGAAAATCAACATTAAGGGAAGCAAAATACCAACCAGAGCTGGTCATTACGCAGCAGGGCAGGCCGGGGAGGTTGGGATGCTCTTGGGCTCCTCTCTGTTACCTTGACTGACCCTTGTCCAGGCCACGAAGTGCCAGGGAAACAGGAGGGGGTGTTCACTTTTCCGGTAAAAATAGTTTTCCCGTTCCCTGGTTGGTTCCTTGACGCTGGCCAAGGTCTGTCCTCGTGTGAGAGACGGCGAGACCGCAGCGGCCTCGACTTGAAAGCCATTTAAACCAGCCTTTTCCTGTGTGGAAATTCGTTCATTCCCAGAATTTTATGCCCAGATTTTAATTTGCCTGGATGGATTAGGAGGAGCTGAGAGTCAGGACTGGACTGTGGGAGCTGCGATGTGCAGGTGTGTTCACATGGGCTCTCTGCAGCAGGTAAAGCTGTGGCAGCACGGAAAAGAAGGGAAAAAAGGAAAGGAGGAGCAGGGAGCTGTTGGTTTTTCAGGATATTATCTTTAATGGTGGAAAACGAGCAGGAAAAATGCATTTAGCAGAGGAGATAACTGTGTTTGCACATAAATCCTCATGTAAATGTTCGGCGGGTGAGTTAATGAGCTGCTGGCTACACATGGCACCTTAATTGCTTAATAGTCCTTTGGCAGCTCCTCATTCCCAGCTCCTGGGCAGGAGTTCTGTTTGAGCTCTGTTCCTCCCTCCCCCGGTGCCTCCTTCGAGTCTCTGGCCAGGGGTTCTGTGACTCTGGCATTAGGGAAAACATGAAGCTCCCCACAAGAGGAGTGGGGTGAGTGTTCCGTGCTTCCAGCACGGAGGGCGTTGGGTGGCGATTGCCCAAGGAGTGCAGGAACTTACAGGAAGGATTACCAGGCACATTCCTTGCTCCTGCAGGAGAGGGAAGGGGGCTTGGGTCTGTTACAGCAAAACCAGGAGGTGGTGTGGAGCAGAGGCCAGGAGGAAGGGAATTGGCTGCTCTGGTGCAGTTTTTGCCTGTGGCTGCCCAGAGGAAGCGGGTGCTGGGCGCAGGGAGCAGGAGGAAGCTGGCATGGCCCTGCCCAGCAGGAGCAGGCAAGACCTTTGCTTTGTTCTCCTGTTAGTTCAGCAGAGACCTTTTCTTGTAACTCACATCAGTCACATCCCCAGTTCCTCTCTCGGGGTAACAAGTTCTGTCTGGGGGTCCCTGTCCCCAACCCTTCCATTCTGATCTGCCTTTGGGGTCTGTCCAGGGAGTCAGAGCTGGTTTGTGGGGCTGGTTTTGGGGGGTTTATGGCCCAAACTGGCAACCAGGTGTGATGTTTCCCTGAACCTTGATGTGTGTCCCTACGTGGTGTGACTGGCAGGTGCCATCACACCCATCATGCTCAGCTTTGGGACATCCCAGGGGCTTCATCCTGCTTTGTTGTCAGGACTGAAATATTAATTAGTCCCGCAGACCATTTTTATCTATTAAATCCTTCCTGGTTTACACAGATTACCAAGAATTATATTTTTAGTACAGCTTTCTTGCTTTCTTACTGCTGAGTTTGGGAAGCAGGATAAAACTGGGAGATACATTATTTTGCCTAGAGCTCTTTTCTGGATGATATCCCTAATAATATTCACCTCCTGTATGTGACGTCCCAGAGTTGCAGCTTCACCACTGCTGAAGGCTGAAGTGACCTGTGAAGTGCTGGGGATGGACAGGGAGTAACTGCTTCTCCCATTTCCTTACAGGCAATATTTTAACCTCCCTCAGGATTTTTATACGGATTCCATCAGCAGACCACATTTCTTGGATACAAACTATGCAACTGTGGACCCCGCTGACTTCTTACCAAAAAATGGGGATTTCCCTCAGGTAAGTGCAAGAGTTCATGATGCCTTTGGGGGAGAAGGGGCCTCTGGAGTGCTGGGGGTTATTTTTCAGTGTCGCCTTATTGAGGGGAAAGGAAGCAATGGGCAATATATTTGTCCAGCCCCAGACAAGAGTTGTGTGCAGTTGGGATCAATCCTGTGACACCGTGAGTTTGGGAGCTGTCCATGCCTTGGTAGGGGCTTCTCTGTGGTGAAACTTTTGAAGTGATGTTTGCCATAAGCACTGGCAGCGCTGGTGGGTCCTGGAGGGTCCCGCAGTGGGAGTTGGACACATTTGAGACTTTTCAGTCGTTTCCCTCCCAAAACCCTCTTTGCTCGTGTGTGCTGCACGTGCTTCCTCACTGGTTACAAGTGGTGGATTCCTGAATAGTGAATATTTAGGGATTACATCAGCTCCGTGCCCAGCATTCCGAGCATGGAGCCAGGTCAGTTTTTGGAGAGCTGAAGTGTGGGAGGAGTGAACAGTGACCCCGGGCCATTCTGCATCTCTGGGGACCCAGAGGCTCCCTCACCTCGGGGATCTCTCTGGGTGGGAAGGAGCTCTTTGCATGGAGGTTTTGGAATGTTGTACTGGCTTTTGGCAACATGTTATGGTAAGATTAGTCAGTAAATACTGGAAGCAGTTGGTCTGACAGAGCTGATCTGCAGTAAGGAAGGCACTGACTATATCCTTTCTAGGAATTAATATGGACATTGCTGTCTGCCTGGGTATGTGATAATTCCCCCTCAGGGTGCTTTTGGTTTCTCGGCGTGGCTGAGAGAGGCTTTAACCCTCCTTGGGGCTCTGATTTCTGCAGGTTTGGATGTGCAGGTGCTGGGGATTTGTGCCTTTTGAGGTGGCCACTGCTGTGGTCCCCCCTCTGCAGCTCCTCATGCCTTACATCAGGGACCTGCCTGGCACAGCAGGTCTGGGCAGCCACCAGGAGTGCTGATCAGGGTCTTCTGGCTGGATTAAACCAGATAAATAATTGAATCATAATAGCATTGATCTCTGCCTGCTGCAGAATTAATTGTGGGAGGAACCAGGCAGAAAGGTGATCTCATCAACTTGTGAGACCATTTACTGGCCTGCAATGGGAAGGGGAGAGAGGTCCCCACCATAGGTCTCACCTCCAGGTCTGGGGGAGTTTGGCTGATGGGTTTAACGGGAAAAGGGCTTAATTATTTCTTTAACTTCTGTGTTTTCTAGTATCTCAGTGATCAGTCAGCTTCCTTCCCTGCTGCATCGCAGAAATGGGTCTCAGCCAGGTTGGGGGAGCAGATTTTTGGAGATTCTTTGTGGAAAGGAGGTGCTTTGTGTTGGCTGGGTGAGGAAAGGGCAGGAGGCTCTGAGGCAAACGAGGTGTGAATGACCTCAGACGATTTCCAGAGCAAGAAATAATTCTTGTTCCACTCATCCTTTGGGAGAGGAAGCCAGGGAGGGGAGTGAGGTGTTTTTAGGCAATTGGCTTTTGCTTGGACTCTTTCTGCAGGGGGGCTGCACCTATTGCAATGTGCCTGCAGGTGTTCTGCCCCAAGTCTGGACACAGCAAAGTGTCCCTCTCTGAATCTCAACGCAGCCAAACCAGCTCCTTCACTGGCGTGCTGTGCCCCATAAGGGCAGGTAGTGCCGTGTGCTTTCCCACCAGGAACAGAGCTGCTGATTTGCTCATGGGAGCCAGAATTGGAGCCTGGCTCTGGTGCAGCAGCAGGCCCTGAACTGGAGGCATCAGCCTGGAGCCATCCAGGAGCATCCTGGAGTTTTTCCATCCCTTGCTCCTGCAGCGTTTTCCACTTTACTGATTTCTCACTGGTCCCAGATGCCAAACCTGTTAAATATTAACAGGGAAAGCTGAAACATGCCATCCAGGAGGTGTGGGAGCAGCTGGGTGGTTCCATCTTTCCAGGTGGCTGTGCAGGAAAGTACCTGTCTTTTCCAAACTTGCCTCTGCCATGGTAGGAGTGGCAAGTGCCACATGGAATGGTGTGCTGGTCCGACCAGCCTTTGCTGACCTGGGGATGCCGGGAGTGCCACGTTTTCTGATGGCTCTGGGAATTTCTCTGCAGTTGGATCATTCACCTCAGCGTGCGGGGAAAGGTCCTTCGCTGCAGGGCCAGAACAGCCTGATGTGAACTTGAACTTGTTTCCTCCCCAGTATTTTTGGGTTCTGGCTTGCTCCTGGGTGATTCATCCTTGCCGATCTGTCGGCATCTTTTGTATAAACAAGTGGCTTGAGCGGAGGTTCAGAAAATAGTTCTGGGAGGCCGTGCTGGGGTCTGACAGCGTTTCTGGTCTTGGGAACTGTTGCCTTCAGCCAGAGTCTCGTCCCAGCCATGTGGTGCCATCTCCTCATGGAAAAGTCTACTGACTGCACATAGAAATCACAGTCCTGAGAGAAGCAGGATTAGGTTTCCGTTGCTTCCCTCCCTTCCTGCTGATTATTCCTCCAGTCTCAGGTGCTGCTGACTGATCCAGTGCTCGTGGGCAGTAGTTCTGCACCATGTCAGTGCTTACCATGTCAGAGCTGTTAACTGCCACAATAAAGCACTGAATCCAGGAGGCCTTAACTTATTCTCTGGCCTGTGCTGTCCCTCACAAGGGTAGGAGCTGTGTCTGTCCCCAGAGCCTGATGAAGGCAGAGCACGCTGCTCTAGGAGAGAATTCCTGCCGTGTAATACCTGCTGTTCTTGGCCACCACAGATTTTTCTTTACCTTCACTGTTCGGGGCGGTTTAGGATTACTGAAAGCACAGACTCTGGCCAGTTCCTCTGGAGCCCCCTGTTATCTCTGATGGCCCTGCCTGTTGCTGATAGTCTGTGTTCCCTTTGCTTAATTTCGCGTGACTCGTGGCTCCAGAACAGGACTTTGCTGAACACACAGAAACCTCCTCTTCTGACTTCATCTGCCCTGAGGTAGACTGAGAAATAAACCTGGGAGGGTGAGCGGGAGAGGGAGCAGCTCCAGGGGAGGAGACGCTGGGGACACCGTGGGGGTGTGAGGGGCTCTGCAGAACCTCCCGTGGTTCTCCTTAAATCATGAATTATGCTTGGGCTGGAGAAAGGAGGTCAGGCCAGATGGATTTTTTTTTTTTTTTTCCCTGTGGGGCAGGAGGAATTGGCTGCTCCTGGGCAGAGTCACCTGCAGTAACGCTGCAAAGGTGCAGTTACAGCCCTGTTTGTGCTGGATGGGGGCTCCTGACCGTGCATGTTAATCATAAACCAGCCCTTTCCTCACCACCAGCCCCTTGCAATCTCCTGTTAATCTTCCTTGTAAAAACAGGAGGAGAAATGACCCCGCTCTTAAAAAAAGTATTAATTTTTAGAAGTGCTTCGGTACACAGAGCTGTGGTGATTTAGGAGAAATCAATGTAACGGTTATTAAATTATATGCAAGACTTGGTTATGGCTGAAACGAAGAGTTTCCTGGAATAAGAAACATCCTGGAACTTCTGTCGCTGCCCTGGAGTTATGTCTGCGGGGAACACAGGCATTAAAATGCATTTGCAGGCAGTTACCTGGCTCGGAGGCCTTGGGAGAAGAAGTGGCCTTACATGCTCATGTCTTTGTCTTTGCACTGTGGGGCTGGGGTTTGGTTTGGGCTGATGTAGTAACACTTCATAAACCCTCTGGGTGAGATGCCTGACGCTTCCTGCAGGCCTGGGGTAAGGAAGGTGAGGGCTGTGGTTGTAACTGCTCACAGTGCACCGACTGAGTTGCTCAGGGTGCTCTGATTTAGGCACCCTGAGCTGATCCCCGGGAGGAGGAGACCAGCTGATGTTATTCCAAAGCAATGTCTCCTTTTGCCTGGATGAACCGTGCCTTGAGAGTAAATCTTTCCCTTCTCTGTATAGGAGGAGCTCTTGGGGCTGGCTCAGATGGAGGTACCTGTGGTTAAGGGAGAGGAATTTGGCTTTTGAGGTATAATCTCTTGTCAGCTGTGCTTGGCTGTGGGTTGCAGGAGCCAGCCGGGCCCTGGGGAGGGGGTCAAAGAGCCCAGAGGGCTCAGACATCCCCCCCCCATTCCAGTCCTGATAGTTTTCATCTGTGCTGCTGCCTCCAAACAGTGATGTCCACTCTGGGCATGAGGGGATGGAGATCTGCCTTCTGAGGTTCTTGGCAGGGCTGTGCCTGCCTCCTCCCTTCCCAAAGCCGACAAAAGCGGGAAAAGCCGTTCTGAAACGCTCAGTGCTCTTAAAAATGATGGCAATAGAATCCAATAGCAGACCACGAGGACATGGCTTAAAATAGATGCTTTAATTCAAAGCAGAGTTGGTGTTAGTCAGGGGGGTACCGAAGGTTCCCCAGCACAGCAACTCCCTGGGCTGTGCACTGGGTTTGGCTGGAAAGGGGGGGAAGTCAGATGCGAGCGCTGGAATAATCCTGCTTCCCCTGTCCCTGGCTGTCGGCACACGTGGTCCTGGCTGAGCTGTGGGGAGCGGGGCTGCTGGGGCCTGTCCCCGGGTGGTGGTTCTGCGGCCGTCTGCCTCGCCCGCGCTGATCCCAGCGCTGTGGTCCCGCGCGATCAATGAGCAGCCCTGGTTATCTGCGTCCTGCGCCCGCTTCCTCTGCCACTGCAGGGCTCTTGTCTGCCCCGTTTGTTCACTAACGGAAAAGGAAGAGGAAATAACCCACCTGCTTTTCCAAAGGTTGCACGGCGGAGCAGGAGGTGATGGGTCAGTCAAGGTCACGCAGCGAGTCACCAGCGAGTTGCTAATTAAGACATTGCAGAAATGAATTTGGCCTCTTCACTCCACGTGTGTTGTTAAAAGCACCTGCCCTGGTGTTTTTCTTTCCCATTTGCTTATGGACAAACCCCCTCCTGGACGAGGTGTGTTGCAGGATGGAACGTGGATCCTCACTGTTAAGGGCTGTTGATATAACAGTCCCTGTGGATCCATCCACAGTGCTGCAGAGGGTTCTGCCCTTGGAAAGGAGCCCTGCAGGTTTCTGTCCTGTGGGTGGTTTTCCAGCCCTGGGACCCAGCATGTTTTCCTTGGAGGGACCGTTCCTTCCTCCTCACCCGATGGCATAAAGCAGAATTCCCTCACTCTGGTCTGTCTCCCTGGAGGGTCGGAGAGCACCCCGTTTTTCTGCTCGCCTCTCTCATGGGCCTCCAGGGCCTTGGCTGGCTTCTGTCACTCCAAAGCTCTGTTTTTAGGGAAGTGCCCTCATAAAGTGGGATTTTCCAGCTGTTCCCGGCACGAAGCCCCAAGAGCACTTCCATCAGCAGTGACAGCAGCAGCAGCAGCGGGCAACGGGCGCCGGCTGGAAGGCGGGACAGCAGGAGCTGCATTCCCTTGGAGCCGTGCCGTGGGTGTGTGGAAGGAGCGGGAGCAGGGACGGAGAGACTCGGAGCAGCCAGTGCTCCTCTGGCCATTCCCAGCCCTGGGTCTGTGCACTGCTGGCTGTGCTGGGCAAACTGGGCAAACTGGGACTGACCCTGCGGGCAGCTCCTGGCTCCGGGGCCGCTGCTGGCCGTGCCAGGGAAGAGCAAACAGGAGCCTCTTGCACCCAATGCAAACACAACAGTTCTCAGGGATTTCCCGCTGGGAAAGGGCTTTCCTGGCTGATTCCCTTCTCCCCCAGCCTCGGGTGGCGTGGGAGAAGACCTTCCTTAAGCTTACATCCCTTTCAGGTGTCCCTTTTTGTGCCTTCTTCTCTTGCCCACCCGAAATTTCGCTTATTTCTGTTACCAAAGCTGTTAAAGTTAAAAGGGAGAGCCTTGGAAAGAGAAGGCAACATCCCTGGGAAGTAACAGTGATCTAGGGAGGAAAGGGAAGAGACTGGCCACTCCTCTGGATTTCTAATGGCACAATTTGGGGTGGGGCAGGCACTGAGGACAAAGAGAGCACATGGCTCTGTCGGGGGGGACACCAACGTGGGAATACTCCTGAGCTTTGTCACTTTGATAACTTCGTCTGAGCCCCGAAATCGGGGAGGGTGGGAGGGCAGAACCCCCAGCCCAGAGCAGGGGCTGTGGTTGGGGGGGGACAGGCTGGGCTTGGTGGCTGGGGAGGGAGCCTGGAGCCCTCTGGCTCCGTGGAGCCCGGCGCTGTTTACTGAGCTCTGTGGTTGGATTACACCACGTACAGTAATTCTCCTCGCACTGCCAGTAATTTCACTGACTTACCAAGCAGGCATCATTTCCTGAAAGTCAGCCCTGGACTTAGAGGAAGTAAGAGCCCTCTCGTCGTGACTAAACACTCTATGCAAATCTCCGGGTGCAGGACAGCGGCTCTGCCGGGGCCCTTTGCCTCCATTTTCCCTCCTGGCTGCTGAATGTTGGTTTTTAAAGCCCCCGATGAGCCCCGGCCGTGAATGGACCTTTCCTCACTTTACACTGGGCACCCTCCCCTTGCTGCTGCTGCCGCCGACAGCTCCCCGAATGCTGCTCTAAAATGTCCCAAATGCACTTCTGGCTAAAGTTCCCGTCTCTTTACAAGGTAATGCCTGATTTTTCCTGGTTTTTTTCCCCTCCTCCTCGGAATTCCTCGTGTGCATTTGGCTGCGAGGGCTGCCGGCCCCAGCTGCTCCCCGGGCGGGTGTCCCCGGGAGTTCTGCGGTGGCAGCAGAGCTTTGGGAACGATGCCTCTCCACGTTGGGCACCGGGAATAGATTTGTTGTCCCGAAGATGTGATTTATATTTCGCTGCAACCTGCCTCACTGGACGCCGTTCTGTCAGTCAGAACTCGGATGCTGAGCGTGGAATTTGGAGGGAAAGGAGCTGAGTGAGATTTGATCCCTGTGTTTGTGTGGGTGTGATGGCTTTGAGGGGTTTTGTTTCCGAAGCAGATGCTGGGGTGCAGAGAGCGAGGGGAACACCGGCCGGAGCTGCCCCCTCCCCACTGCCAGTTTATTGCCCTGAATTTAGGAAAACTTTGGGGTTTGGCAGCTGAAAGATTTTACAGTGACCGTCTGCAGCTGCTGATTCTGTCGCTCCTGAAACATGATTTGCCTAATCTGCGATTTTTGAGGTGCCAAATCTCTCCTTGCTGACAGCATGGCTGTGGTTGTGGGTGTGTATTTGGGTATATATAGATGGTTTTTTTGGTTTTTGATTAAACCCCCTCTCAGCTGGGTGCCGTGCAGTGCAGTCATCCAGAGCTGCTCTGCAGGCACTGTTTCCTTGGTGTCTGGATTGTGAGAAAATAAAACATTTCTATTGATGGCCAAAAATATTTTTAGAATGCTCATTCCTTCCGTGTTTAGACTTCACCTGTTCTTTTCTTTTATTTATATCTTTTATTTATACCATTTATTTGTATCATTATTTTTAACACTTTGTTTTGACCAAAGATGCTGAGCCCGGGGCTTGGAGAAAGGTCGAGTGTTTGGGCTGGTTTACCCCGATTTTTTTTTTTCCTGATCTTTTTCTAGGGAGTGAGTTGTGGGGCTTGATAATCTCAGTTTCGGGATAATGTCAGGAATACCATGTGCCACAGCAGCATCAGTTCACCCTCTGCTGCGAGACCCACCTGCAGCCCTTCCCCCCAGCTCTGGGTCTTCAGCCCAGGACAGGCCTGGACCTGCTGGGGCCAGTCCAGAGGAGGCCATGGAGATGCCAAATTCCAGGAATAAGATTTATGTAGAGAACCATTGCGGAAAAAACATCTGAAATAAAGATCCTTCCTGGCAGGACAAATTCCATCTGTTGCAGAAATGCAACTTCTACTGAAGCAGAACTGCTGTTACTGTAAAACCTCATGTTTCCAATGAGAAATCCTTACAAATCTGATTAGTCAGTCTGAAACAGGGACAAAATAACTTGTTCCAAACCCCAACACCTGAGGATCCTGACGATGAGCGCTTGGTTGAGGTGATGATCCTTCTTTTTCCCTGAGGACACCAAGGCAGCTGCTCCAGTTTGGGCCAGATAAACCAGTGGAGTGATTAGTCCAGGCATGGTTTATACTGGTTGTAGTTATTTGTGGCCTTTTGTTAAGCAATTACTCTGGGTTTGATAGAAGCAGGGCCAATTTACCGCTGTGGTGGTGGAAGTTCTTTGGGCGGGGAACCTGGCAGGTGATTAACTTTAGTGCTCCTTAGATAATGCAATTAGTTAAGACAAATGGGAGGCTCTGGAAGCTCGTGACTAATGCCTTGTAATGCTGGGAGAGGATGGGATCGCTGCATCACTTCCAGGACTGGTATTGTCCTCCCTCTGCCTTGGAGGCTGGTTTCCTCTCCCCAGTTCAGCCCAGTGCCCTGAGCAGTGGTGGGGCTGGAGCCTTGGCTGGGGATGGCAGGGGCTGACCCCCTGTCAGTGCCATTTGCAGGTGAACAAACCCTGCTCAGAGGTGTCTCACCGTGGCTCAGTGGTGGGACCAGACGGGGATCCTGCACAGGGAGCACAGGAACCCGAGCGTTGTTCTGCTTTCTCAAGTGTGAAACGGGGCCCAGAGATCCCCTGATTCTGAGGTAAATAAATCTGGATGCCTGTTCACTCTCTGCAGACATGTTGGTTTCTGGGTAATCCTAAAATAGCCACAGACATATCAAGGGCAAGAGCTACCCGGGAAGCGCTGCCCGTTGGGCACATGGCAGCACCCGCTGCTGGCAGGAGGTGCCACCCTGCTCTGCCAGCCCCACGGGCAGCCCTTGCTCCTTGAGTTCCTGGGTCCCCTGGTTGGTATTTGAGGAATCCAACCCCCCCCCCCCATCGCACCTGCCATTCCTTCAGCGCCTCCGTGCACCGCTGCCAGTGCCTGCACTCAGCTGCTTCGGGGGGCCAAACGAGACATCGCTGGGAAAAGGGGAAGGGAACATGTCCTCGTGGTTTAAACACTGAAACCCGTAAGTTTTGATAGCAGTTAGGGGGGTGTCTGAGCCAGCTCTCGGCCTGAAGCCCTCAGGAACAGCACGATGCCTCTCTCCCACTCCTCCGTGTGCAGGGATGTGCACAGCCCTGACCCGCACTCCTGGCCACAGGTTTTCTTGCTTTTTCAAGAAACAGATTTTCAAACTGCCCCTCAGAGCGTGTGTCCTCAGCCTCAGATTAATCTCTGAGGTTTGTGGAGCGTGCAGTAACGGGGCTGCTCGTTTAGCCGCGAGAAATTAGAACTTGCCGCCTGAGTGAGGAAGGAGCTCTCTGGTCTCACCCTGCCTCCTCTAACCACGGCCGTGTCTGCATTTCAGGATTCTTCATACCTCGATGAGCTCTCCAACAACTCCCTCTTCTCGTCCCCCGCGGATTCCCTCTCGGACATCGCGGATCCCAAGGAGTTCCTGTCCGCCGACAGCCTGAACCACGTGCCAACGCTATGGGATGTGAACACACCGCAGAACCCCGAGGTAAGGGCTGCTCCCCTCTCATCCCCCCCAGAAGACAGGAGACACCTCAGGCTTTGTCCTGTGGGGGTTTTAAGGAATTAAGAAACCAACCCAGTTCCTTCGGGGTGAAGTCGAGGTGCGATGATGCTGTGCTGCTGTTACAGCTTCACTGGAGGAGGGAAGGGATGAAGTGGTGACGCATATTTGGTGTCCTGGAAGCAGAAGGGAATCTGGGCACCCTCAGAGGGGTTCATGCACTCTTCCAGAGTGCAGTGCAGGCACTAGCCCTTTCTCCTGGCAGCTGTGGCAGGGAGGTACATCCCGAGGAGGATGTATCCCTAAAACATTCAGCAGGTCCAGAGTGACCTGGACAGGGCACTCGGGAGTGCTGAAGGGATGGGCTCCAGGAAAACCACCCTGACATGAATCATTAACTGTCCCCCACAGCGGCAGTGCCTTTTGTTTGTTCTCCGGGGCAAATATTTCACTTACAGTGACTGAAAAAAGTGTCTCAACTTAAGACTCACCATTTGTGTTTACTTTGTGAGTCCAAGTCCCTGCAAGCTTTTACATCCTGGAGTTTGCCAGGGTGTGGGATCTCCTGGGAATCCCACCAGCAGCATGTGGTCCTGGGCACATTCACCAGCCCTCTGCCATCTGCTCTGCCTCAGCTGGGGGCTGACATGGTCACCACGGGCAGCCACCTCCTTCGGGGGTTCCAGTTTCCTTTGTAGGTCACTGTCTTAGGAAGAATGAGGGAAAACACCCGCTTTTCTAAATTCAGTGTGAAGAAATATCCTTTACGTGTGAGACTGACTCCTGTGGGCACAGGCCCCATCCCTGTCCCTGTCCCTTTCCCGTGCTGTTCCTCACGTCCTGCCCTCTCCCCTTTTGTCCTGTGGAGCACTTGGACTCAGATAAGGCCAATTAGCTCCTTGGAATTCCATTTATAAACAACTTCCTTTGGAAAGGAATCTCCAGCTATTTTAAACCCTTTTCTTATCTGTATTTTCTGGAGACAGAGATGGTTTGGGCGGGGTTGTTGCTTTTTGGGCTGTTTTTTTTTAAGGGAGTGATATTTCCTGAGGAGGTGTCAGGGAGGTGCATCCTGGACAGGAGATTTTGGTTTCATTTTTGCATGGAGGTGGCACTGTGGACCGGGACACTGGGTGAAAGGATTGTCAACCTGACTCATCATTGGCAGCTGCACATTGGTGCACGGTATCAGCAGTTTGGATAATCTCTCCCTATCCCTTCCCACATCCTTACAGTGCAGTTTTCCATAGAATTGCGGGAATTTTGGCTTTCGAGCAGCCAGCAGCCAGAGCAGTCACTAAGCTACAGTACAAATGGAACATCAGTCACGTTACACCCGGGCGGATTCATCCTGATCCCTGTGATCCAGGGCATCACTCAGCTGTGGCTGTGCAGCCAGCTCTGACCCAGCTGTGCTGGGTTATCAGGACTGTAGTTTTCCCAGAATTTCTGTTTCAGAGATCCAGGCAGAGCAGGAACATCAGTCTCTCACAGTTCTGATGTGTGGGACATCCCGGGGGCCAAGCTGGATGCATCCTGTGGGAGCCCCACCTGTGGATCCCAGGTACAGGAACAGCCTTGTGCCTTGTCCTCTTTAAAAATAAACAGTCCAAGGTCCCTGAGAGCCCCTGGACTGAGGTGCCCAATGCTGAGTCTGGAGTGGGGTGTTATGACTGAGGAGGAAAGGGCTGGATGCAGAGCTGCCTCCGTGTGCCCGTGGGGAGAGTTGTTATCCCGAGGAAAGGAGCTGCATCCAGGCCCTGTTTATCATTCAGGAATGGGCAGTTAGGGAAGAGCTGCCACTCTGTGAAAGATTTGCAGGAGCAGCAGACAAAACAGTTTCCTTTGTAATGGAGTTGGGAAATACCATTTAAAAATAGTCCCTGTCATACTGTGTTTTCTCTCATCCATCTCACACGTTCCCAGTGTTTTTAAGCCTGGGAAGCACAGACTTACTTCGGAAGCCTGTGGCTGGAATTTTGGAGCTGCTCGTGCAGTTTTTTATAGCTTGTTCACAGCACTTCACCCTTCTCCCAGCTCAATACCCAGGGAAGGGATTTACACAGAGGGGGCTTGGCCTGGAAGCCACATGGGACTGATTCCATTCCCAGGGAAGTCATGGTGAGGTGGGACAAAATGGAGAATAATGCAGAGAGGAAAAAAATGGAGTAAGACCGAGACTGTGATTGTGCAATTGTCACTCTCTCTCCTGCTTCCAGCCCCATGTTCTCACGGATCTGTGTTGCTCTTCTCTGGATGTTCTTAAGACAGAGGGGGGGGAAAACCAAACTGGGAGGTGAGGGAGGGTGGAGAAAGGCAGGAACTGTACAGGTGGATGATCCATCTCCCACCGCAGCTCCTGATCCCACCTGCTCTGGCCCTCGCAGCACATTCTCACCTGTGTGGGTAGTTTTCAAATGCTCTGAGCAACCAAGGTTCCTGTTGCGTCCTCTGCAATTCCTGGGGTGGAATGCTGAGTGCCACACCTGGATCGGGATAGCAGAGGTGTGTACTTTGGGAATTATGTGATGCAAAGCCAGCCCTGCATTCACCTCCCACTGCTGGGGCTGCAAGAACAGCAGCTCCAGGCCTTTCCCCTGCCTGAGACCAAACTCTGAGCTCGGATTTGTAGGTGGGGATGTTTCACCTGCTCTCCAGATTTGCTGGCACCAAAAGCAGCTCTTCTGTCCAGCTTCCTTCTGGTAATTCTGACTCAGGCTTCCAGGAATGGAGGGTGGGTTTTTTCTTTCTTCTTCTTTTTATTTTTTTTAATTTTATTTAAAAATAGGAGTGTTTATGCCTAAGATCTTCCCATCTTTCTCTGCTGCTGGTGGAGCAGGAGGCTCTGTGAGTCTGGCACTCTGCACAGGCTGTAAACTTGGAGTAGTGCTGCTCCAGGAGTTGCTGATTGCTTTGGATGCCACGAGCTGCTGGCCTGACCTTGCTCGCTGTTGGGAAATTCCAGGGCGAATTTGTTTGTGTGGGAGCAGACAAAGGATCTCCTTGCTTGAGTCCTTCCAGCCCAAGAGTGTCTTGGGAGCTCTCTCTCCTCGATGGCTGGATGGTCCAGGGATCACACGTGTCCAAGGATCTTTGTTGGTGTATTTCTGTGCTTGCTGGGGTTGAAGGGCTGAGGGTTTGGAGCTCTTCCTCACCTGCCACCCTTTGTGTTCCAGCTGTTCTCATCCAGCACACCATTCCCTGGCCTGAATAGCTCCCATGACCACGTTCCTGCTGTCCCCAACACCCCGCTCCTCATCAGCTACCAGGTGAGAGCCATGGTTGGCCTCAGTGGGATGGGACACCAGGCTCCTGGTGACATCCCAGTGTGGGGGGGAGCAGTTCTGACCCTTTTTCCTGCAGAGGGAATGAGACAAGAAAACACAGGTCCCTGCCTTTTGCACAAGTGTGTTGTATTTCCTGGGGTGGAACCTCACCACTTTGGGCTCTCAGGACTTTGCCCTGTGCTGCTGGCTTAAAGCTGTGCTGGGTGCCTCACTCAGGGCAGGTGAGGGCACAGCCCGTCTGAAAAGTGCTGCAAACCTCTTCCCCCAGTTGGGTGAGGACCAGGCAGCTCTCACAGTCCCTGGTGGGGGCTCCCACTGGTGGTTTCCCTCAGTCTGTAAATGAGATGGGTCGTGTCTGGAGGGTTTGGGGCGTGGCTCCAGTGGCAGGTTGTGGCAGGGCACAGCACTGCACGTGTCCATAGCTCAGCGAGAACAGTAACGTTGGGTGGATGCTTCTCTCCAGTCTCAGGCTCCCGCAGAGGAGGAGGACGAGGGTGAGGAGGAAGAAACGGAAGAGTTGGGGCAAACGGAGACCTATGCAGAATACATCCCTTCAAAGTGTGAGTGTTGCCATGGGAAGTGCTGCCCACTCCATTGTGGACCAGCCTATTTCACTGCTCCCTTCATTTCCCCTGAGCAGTATCTGGTGTTCGCCGTGGCACCTCCCAGGCTTGTGGTTTTCTGGGGAAACTCTGCCGTGACCAGGGCTGCAGCCAGTTGATGAGCTCTGCAGTGCTCCTGAGGTGCCCCTGGCAGTAAAGACCTCGACTTACCTGTGTTCTGTTGTCATTTAGCCAAGATTGGGAAGCACCACCCTGACCTGGTGGTTGAGACGAGTACCCTGTCCAGCGTTCCCCCGCCTGACATCACCTACAGCCTGTCCCTGCCGTGCTCCGTGGCTGACAAGGGCTCCCTCTCTGCACTACAGCTGGAAGCAATCATCTATGCCTGCCAGGTACTGCCTGCACCGTGCCCATCTCCTACACCTCAACGAAACTGCCTCTCGTAGGGACAGGTGCTCACGTGGTTTAAAATAACTGTAATTCAGGTGATGAAACTCCTTTGGCATTTTAAACGCCTTTCGAGCGATTATTTGAAGCCGGGGACTTCTGTGGGGTCTGTTTCCCAAAGAGGCAAGAACCCTGGGATTCTGTTGCAGAGAGCTGTGCATTTTGGGGGCCTTTTCCATGAACTGCCACTTGTGAGCTTGGCCGTGACCCCTGACCCTTCCTGCCGTCCTTTGTCTGAGCAGGACGTGCATGTGCATCGATGGGATGTGTGGAAGGGTTGAGTAGTGCTCACATCAAAGCTGTCAGCAAAGGCAAATCTAGTTTAATTTCCAGTTCTGTTCTTGATTTTGCAGCAACATGAAGTTTTATTGCCCAATGGGCAGCGAGCTGGGTTCCTCATTGGGGACGGTGCCGGAGTGGGAAAGGGCAGGACCGTTGCGGGCATCATCTTTGAAAATTATCTTAAAGGGAGGAAAAAAGCTCTGTGGTAAGTTATTGGGTTTTTTTCCTCTCTTTTCCCGTAAGACCTTGGAGTTAGTTGGATTTAGAAGTAAGGAATTCCTTAGTGCTGATGTTGGCTTTAGAGTTGAGTCATGCTGTGGCCTTGGGTAAGTCGTTTCCACCTCTTACTGCCTGGTTGCTGCCTGTGCAATGGGAGTCTTCTGCCTGCAGCAGGGATGGAGAATGAGTCACTGTGAAATAGCAGGTTTTGTGCTCCTCGGGGGTGCCACGACCAGTCTGGCCCCACTCTCTCTGGAGTCGTGGAGGGGTGTTCATGGGCTTCCTTGGTGCAGAGCCAGGAACGGGGCTCTGCTGCAGATCACACACAGCCTGTGCCAAGGGGCAGCTGTCAGATCTCAGGTTGGGGTGTGTGGGCAGTGGAGATGTGACAGCTCTGCACAGCTCCTCCTGCTTTAGTCAGAGCTGTTAATCACTGTGAGCCTCGACTGCCTGGGGACATACCCAGCCCTGACTCCTCAGGGAGATACCCAGCCCTGACTCCTCGGGGGACATAACCGGCCCCAACTGCCTGGGGGAGATAACCAACCCCAGGAGGAGATAACCCACCCCACTCTCGCTTCACAGGTTCAGCGTCTCCAATGATCTCAAGTACGATGCTGAGAGAGACCTGAAGGACATCGAGGCCTCCCACATTCCTGTGCATGCTCTGAACAAGGTAGGAGAGGAGCTGCAGGGCTGCTCTGGAAATTAGCCCATGGGAGCAGTTGGAGGCTCTGCCTGGGCACGTGGGGCAGTGTCACCTCTGCAGCCACAGACTCTGAGCTGCCTGTGTTCCCTCCTCCCAGCCCACTTCCCACTCGGGGCTCCAGCTATTTTTATACCCTGTGGAGCCACCCGGGGAGCACAGAGCTGTTCCCTGCAGGGAGTGGGAAGTGTCTCCAGGCAAGTGCAAGTACAGCAGGATGGGAACCTCCTTCACCATTCCCAAGGAATCCTGTGGAGGGAACCTCTCTGTGAGATGTGCTCTGCTCTTCTGGGCCAGCCTTTGCCAGTGCTGGTTCATGGAACCGCTTCTCAGAGCATGTAGGGAGCACAGAGGTGCCTGGGCTGGTGCCTGGCAGACCCATGGAGCATGTGGGCGTTTCCCCCAGATGAGCAGATCAGAGGATTTTCAGGCTTTCTTCAGTTACTCAGTGATGAGGCTGAAGTGTTTCTCAAAAGCACCATCAGCAGCTGTGTGATGATTATTCACAGGGCTCTTTGTGGCCTACTTGAGTCTCTGTCCAGTGTTTTTTAGTTCACCAAAACCCTCTCCTCTGGTTTTAATGGTATCGAACAACCAGCTTTTACAAAGTCCATAGAAACCACGGGTGTTTGACACCTCTGAATGCCCTCCACTAAGAGACTGAAAGGCATTTTGTTTTCAGCCCCAAAAGATGCAACGTTCTCCAGCTTGGGACCAGGGGTTTTTCCCCTACCGTGGATTTCATTACAGGTGGGACCCATGGCAGTGGGACAGGCAACAACCTCACCTGGTGGAAGAGAAAATGGTTTTCTAGAAGGAATTGAAGCAGACAGGAGGGTTCAAAGCAATGAAACACTCTAAGCTGCTGCTTAAAAAAATGAAGCACTTTTTTTGCCAGAAAATCGAGGGCCTCGCGTGGTCCCCACAGTTCACTGCAGGCGTCCAGATGTGCTGACACATTGGCTGGGGCACTTCTCCAGACATTTACAGTCCCTGTCATCACCCTGTCTCGGTGCCAATAGAAATGCTGAAGGCATCAGCTGCTAACAGCTTTTTGCCTGTTCCGAGCTCAGGCTGGGGTTTGTTCTGGGATCAGGAGCGTGTGTCCGGCGTGGCCGCGGCCCTCGGCATTGGCTGTGGGCAGGGAGGGCTGTGACGTGCCAGGGGCAGCGATGACGAGGGTGTGTGCTCTGGTTCTTCCTTCCTGCAGATTAAATACGGTGACACAGCTACCTCAGAAGGAGTCCTCTTTGCCACCTACTCGGCGCTGATCGGCGAAAGCCAGGCCGGGGGACAGCACCGGACGCGCTTAAAACAGATTTTGGACTGGTGCAGGGAAAACTTCGATGGAGTTGTATCCTTAAAAAAAAAACAAACAAACAAACCAAACAGTCAGAAACTAGAGAGAGAGGAACTGCTGCTTGTAATTGTGCTTCGCTAGGGAACAAAGAGCGAGGGGCCATCTGAAGTCACAGGGAGCTGCTGTGGGAGCAGCCCGGTGCCTGCGGGAGATATTTTAGTGCTGTGAGCACATGAATCCCCCACTCTTGGATCTCCTCCTCCTCCTCCTCCCAGGATGCAGTTAATGGGAGGAGGGGAAGAAGCAGCTGGGATTAACCTTTTCACGTTCCTCTCCCTCAGCGTTAGGAGACAAAACACACCTTGGAGTGGAAGGGAAAGGGAGGGGGAGATTACTTAGGGTCTGAGGAGCAGAGGACTGGGCAAAGCCAGCAGATTCCATGTGTGGGGAACAAGCGGGTCCATACTGGGACTGGGTGGTTGGTTGGATGAAGGCAGCCTGGCTGTATTTTCTGTCTGCTCCCATCTCGGGATGAAAATAGATCCTTTCTCCTTAACTGACACCCCCCTGCAGATTGTGTTTGATGAATGCCACAAAGCCAAAAACGCCAGCTCTACCAAAATGGGCAAAGCAGTGCTGGACCTGCAGAACAAGCTGCCTCAAGCAAGGGTTGTCTATGCCAGTGCCACAGGTGAGCTGCTCTGCTCACGGTGTGGGTGTGAAGAGTGGCAGGTCTCCTGAAGGCCACTCGGAGGTGTGGAGTGTGTTTGCTGAGAGCACAAGGTTGTACACGGAGAGGTCAGTGGTGCTGCAAGGCTGGAGAGGAGCTCAGGGTGCCAAGATCTACCCCAAGCCCCATCACTGATGTTACTTGTAGCTTTTTGGCAGGTCAGACTAATTTCTCTCCAGTTTAACTTGTTCCTGGCCAGCTGTTCCACTCAGTGTAGGGAGGGCAACATTTGGAAAGGTCTCCTAAGGCACAGTGGCAAATGCCAACCTCTTCAGAGTTCTCTTCACTTGAGTCACAACTATTCCCAGGTGCTGTGGGTTTGCTGACGGTGAATTCTGTCCAAACAGGTGCCTCAGAGCCAAAGAACATGATTTACATGAGCCGCCTGGGGATCTGGGGGGAGGGCACCCCGTTCCGAGCCTTCGATGAGTTCCTGCATGCGATTGAGAAGAGGTGAGTCCTGTTCAGCCCCGCGCAGCTGGAGGTGTGGGAAGTGGGTGCAGTGCCTGAGGGTGGTGTGGGCAGCGTGGGGAGGGGCTGGGGCTGCAGAGGCAGCAGCTGGGGGTCACTGCTGGGGGTCACTGCTGGGGTCACTGCTGGGTCCCACAATTGTCACCCTCTGCCAGGGGAGTCGGAGCGATGGAGATCGTGGCGATGGACATGAAGGTCAGTGGGATGTACATTGCCCGGCAGCTCAGCTTCACTGGAGTGACCTTCAGGATCGAGGAGATCCCGCTGGACGAGCAGTACAAGGCTGTCTATGACAAGGCAGCCAAGCTGGTGAGCTGGGCCCGTTGCACTGGGAGGCTGAGGTTCACCCATGCTTTGGGCATGGCCACTGGTATGTGGGGGGGTTTGAGGACCCTAAATGAGGCCATGACCTCAAGCCTAAGAAAGAAAAGGGGTACACAACACTGAGCTGGTGTAAAAAAACCACCACCTTATACTTTTTTGCTTCTGTTTGGAAGTTCCATATTTGCAAACCAGAGCTTTGTCGTGCTGATGCAGAGAATGACCAGAGCGCTCATTCAGCCCAACACAGCGACACAAACACTGATCCTAAAGCAGACTATCAGCCCCCAGACTGTTCTGATCACCTCCTGCCCGGCAGGAATGACGGTGGAAATGAGGATATTAACTCGTGCCTCTCGCTGTCGTTCTGCAGTGGGCGGAGGCCTTGATGGTGTTCCAGCAGGCAGCCGACTGCATCGGGCTGGAGTCTCGGAAGTCGCTGTGGGGTCAGTTCTGGTCGGCTCACCAGCGCTTCTTCAAGTACCTGTGCATCGCTGCCAAGGTGCGGCGGCTCGTGGAGCTGGCCCGGGAGGAGCTGGCCAGGGACAAGGTACTGGGGCAGCCCCCGCCAGCCTGACCTGACGTGTGCTCGTTGTGCCCGGGTTTGACGGAACATTCCCGATGGATGACGCTGGGGGGGTTAACGTGGCCTCCTCTCCCGAGGCGTTACCCGCTGTTGGTGTGTGGTGGACGTGAGCAGGCTGGTCTGGGACAGGATTTTGGGTCGTGTTCAAGCTGAAAGCGTTCGAGGCCAGGTGGGACAGGGCTTGGAGCAACCTGGTCTAGTGCAAGGTGTCGCTGCCCATGGCAGGGGGTGGGACTGGAGGAGCTTTAAGGTCCTTTCCAACCCAAACCACCCTGGGATTCTAGAAGAGGTACCAGACCCTTCACCTTGAGCACAGCTCTGTCCTTTCATCCACCTGGGAGCACCTTGGATATTTTAGGCAGAAAATCCCTAGCACAGGTCTGTGCTCAGAGTCACCCTCTGTGGGGTCAGCACAGGGGGGCTGTTGGATGCTGAAAGATTTGAGAGGTGGTTCTTCATCAGGAGCCCTGCCATGGGCCCAGCGTGGATTTATTTAGGACAGGGTTCAAGGGGAGTACCTGGGGCTGGGAAATGCCTCTTGAGCCTGTAGCTGTGCCCCTGCCCTGACACCTCCCTGTGCCATCCCTCGTGTCCCCGCAGTGCATCGTCATCGGCCTGCAGTCCACAGGGGAGGCTCGCACCAGGGAGGTCCTGGACGAGAACGATGGGCGTCTCAACCGTTTTGTCTCTGCTGCAGAGTGAGTTAAAAATCCCTGTTTTCCTTTGGGGGTGTGTGGGAGGCCGGAGGAGTGGGAGGAAAGCTCCTGCACGGAACACTGGCTGTTCTTGAAATGCGGTTTGAGATCACCTCCCCCTGTACCATGGAGAAGACACTCAGGGGGGCCCATGGGGCACTGTATCTTCAGTGGGACTGTATGAGCTACATCCCAGATTTTGAAGTCTCCTGTGGTCCAGACTTGCAGGAACAGCCTGATCCCACTCTCCACACACGTAAAAGAATTGGCAGGTGTAGGAGAGCCAGGAATGGAGCTCAGATGTAGTTTGTGCGTGTCTGGTTCTGGAAAACGAGGGTGTTGACACAAAAGGAATGAACAAGAGAATGTCCTGTAATGGCAAAGGCTGTGATGGTGCTGTGAGGTGGCATCACTGGAGCAGGGCAAGGGAGGAGTGGTCCTGTGTGACTCCGCTGTCCCCCGCCCAAACCACAGTTTGGTGACAGTGCACAGGGCAGGTCTGGCAGCTGCTTGGGTGGTTTGGTCTCTTGGTCTCTTGGATTGGTTTCCACGTCACAGAACTCAGGTGTAGAGGACAGTGTGGTCCCTGGAGTTGGGGCTGTGTGTCTGTCACTGTGTGACTGTCCCTGGCCCCAAAGGCAGGAACTCTGTGTTCCTCAGCCCTGGCCGGATCACTGAGTGTCTCCTGGCATCTGCTCAGCCTCCAAATGTGTGTCCTGGTGTTCCAGCACTTTGGGGGATTTCTGGAGGGGAGTGTGCTGGGAAGGAGTGGTTGGTTAAAGATGCCGAGAAATGGGGTTAAAAATAAACATTGTTCTGTGAGTGGATTCCAGCCCAGGGCTCTGTCTGCAGGGAGACAGGGAGGGCGAGTGCCGGGAAATGAGTAGAATTGCACGGCAGGGACGCTCCAGAGTGAGTGTTCTTTTGAGCAGAGTCACCCCAGCACACAGGACAAGGGGCCATTCTTGGTGCCACAGAACTGCAGTCACAGAGCTCTGTCCCTCAGGGGAGCAGTGTGGTCCCTGTCCCCTTCAGCCCCTCACACTAAGGGTCCTGGAGCTCCCTCCCCAGTTCCCAAGGCTCCCTTTTCTCACCCAGGGGAGTTGTCATGTTCATCCTCTCACCTGTCACTTGCAACATTTGGGTTTGGGTTTGTTTTTTTTCAAGCAGAGCTTCTTCAGCACCTCCTTCTCATTGCCCTGAGGGTTCATCCACACAGTCAGCATTTAGGCATTTCCTCTTTGATTTGTAGAACAGCCCACAGAAACTTTTGGTATCATTTTTTCTGATTTTTTTTTTTTTTTCCATTCACCTGAAAACACTATGGATCCATGTTCTGCCACTTGGCTTTGTGGGAAGCAGGCCCACAGCCAGGGAGTTGGAGGACTTGGTGGAGCACATTTGTTGCATGGCCTGGCGGTGGTCTGTGCTCTCAGGGCATGGAGAGAGACTGGACGCTGGGGCTCACTGGATTTTTGATGTAACAGCTTCCCAGTTTCCCGTTTAAAACTCCCTCTTGGTTGCTATATAAAGGTCCTGCAGCCTTGACACACTCTCAGGCTCCAGGAGCTGTCCCATATCTGGGGCTGGCTGAGCCCATGCTGGCAGCCATGGGGCAGGATTGACCTCTCTTCCGTGGAACGTGGGGCTCTCCCAAAAACACACATGGTACGTGGTAACCGGCACGTGTTCCTGGTAGCTGGAATAAATTTTGCATCTTACTTTCAGAGGCGTCTTTCTATCACTAATTCAGAAGCACTTTCCTTCAACCAAAAGAAAGAGAGAAAAAGGAACTGGCATTAAAAGAAAACGTAAGAGCTCCCTCACTCCCAGCCCAGCCCCTGCCTCCTGCCCTGCTGCTCCCCCCCAGCCACTCACTTGTTCTCTGCCTCTTGCCCTTCTCCCCACTCCATGCTTTTTGCTGCTCTCCTTGGTTCCTGTTTGCCCTCCCACACATCTCCTGTCGCTCCTTCGTCCGGAGGACAGCAGGCCTGGGTCATCCACCCTTTTCCTGCCTCTGCCCCACTGCCCTGCCCCAGTGCAGGGCCTGCCCTCTGCCCCTACCCCTCAGCCTGGACTGGGGGCAGATGGCACAAGGCCTGGCTGGTGTCTGAACCCCCCTGCAGGGAGGGGCTTCCTCCATGTCACCTTACGTAGGGCATTGCATGTGTCCTGGGGAAAAAAATCACTTCCCTGCCAAATTATTGCCTGTGGCTGCAGGTGAGAAGAGTGTTGGGATTTCTCCTCTAATAGGATGTGAGGAAGGGGGAAGAGGGGGCAGCAGCACTGGCAGGTTGTGGAGCTGGTCTGTGAACCCTCTCACGTAGCAGAGGCACACCTTGCTGTGCTTGGAAGCAAACCGTGTCCCAAAACACTGGTACCTTCCCATGTCCTGCACACTCCTCTGGAAGCAGTCCCCTGGGATTACTTCCCTGAGGAGCTGGCACTGCTCAAAGCCGGTCATGTCTCCATCCTGACATGTGCAGCCAACTTCCAGCCCTGCTCAGGAGTGCCTTGTTCTTCCTTTCTCTCTCTTCCTTTCTCTTTCCCGCTCTCCCTCCCTCCCTCCCTAGCCGCCCCCTACCCCTGAGGCTCTGTTTTTCTGAGGTCATCCTGTCATTTGGGGCAATCTCAGCTATTCTGGGATTCCTCCTCCTGTCTCTGAGCTGGCCCTTGCTGCCCGGCGCTGGTGCCTCCCCGGGGCCGGTGCCGTGACCCAGACCCGCTCGCTCTCCGTGCAGGGCGGCCGAGGGGCCGGTGGCCCAAGGCTCTGCGGGGGCTGTGTGACCCAGGGGTCATCAAGATCAGCGACGACAGCAGCACCGAGTCCGACGACTCGCCCAGCGACCTCAACTCCTCCCCGGAGTCCCTGGTGGAGACGGACGACGTCATCTTCGTGGAGCAAACCTACGCCGGCTGCGCCGCCGAGGGTGAGCGGGGCACTGCAACTGGGGGCACTGGGTCCTGCAGGGAATGGCAGCCCCTCCGGGCTTGGGACAGCCTTGTGACCTTGGCCGGTTTTTATCCTGATGGCCACACTCGGGTTTGTGAGGTGGATCCAGGTTTACCTGCTGTGATCAGCGAGCAGGAGGGATTTGCCCTTTGTCCTTCCCCCACCAAAATGGGGAAGCCCAGAGGGAATTCACTCTGTGCTCAGCAGCATTTACTGCGGGTCACGGTTTCTTTGCCCATGGATAGTGCCCCCAGAAACCCTCTGAGACAACCTCTTGCCCCTCTCTGATTTGCAGTTACCAGGTAACTCAACTTTTGTCTTTTACATTGTCTTTTACAGGTAGTTTTTACATGCTGCCTTCCCAGAAAGAGCTGCATGGCCTGAGAGAGCTGGAGATCGTGGAAAAGATGAAGCAGGACCTCCTGGCAAAAGTGCAAGCACTGGGCAAAGAGCTACCTCTCAACACCTTGGATGAACTGATTGATTACTTTGGGGGCCCGGAGAACGTGGCTGAGGTACTCCCCACCGTCAGGAGTGTGTTTTAGTGGCAGGGTGATAGGGAAAAGGAACTCCTTCAGGTTACTCCAAGCCCTATCCAACCTGGACTTGAACGCTTACAGGGATGGGGCAGCTACAGCTTCTCTGGGAAACCTGGGCCAGGGCCTCGCCACCCTCACAGGGAGGAATTTCTTCCGTAATAAAAAAAGTTTGCTGCTGGCAGAGGGTTTCTTCTCCCGGGCACTGTGGAAAAGCTGTTGAGAACTGGCTGGCTTTGGTCTCCCCCTCTCACAGCCCCTCTCTGTGCGCAGATGACGGGCCGGAAGGGCCGCGTCGTCCGCAGGCCCGACGGCTCCGTGGTGTTCGAGTCCCGCGCGGAGCAAGGGCTCTCCATAGACCACGTCAACCTGAAGGAGAAGGAGCGCTTCATGAACGGGGAAAAGGTGAGTCGGGCTCGAGCTGAGGGAACCTGCAAACCCCTGCGCTGAGAGGGGCGGGGGAGGGAGGGTGCCTGTGCGTCCCTGTGCCCCGCCAGCCTCAGGCCAGCAGCTTTCTGTTGGTTTGACCAGCTGGAAGCTGGCAAGGATTCCCAGGTCCCTCTGTGCGCTGGGGTTGCTGTTGTGCTTGGGCCTGTTTCCTGAAGCAGTTTCACACGTGTGCAGAAACCTCACGCTGTTCTCGCTTGTCCCTCCTGTAGCTCGTAGCGATAATCTCGGAGGCCTCCAGCTCGGGGATCTCGCTCCAAGCAGACCGACGGGTGAAGAACCAGAAGCGCCGGGTCCACATGACCCTGGAGCTGCCCTGGAGCGCGGACCGGGCCATCCAGCAGTTCGGTGAGGGCTGGGTGTCCCTGGGCACTGCCCCCTGCCCCTGAGTGTCAGCCCGGCTGTGGGGGCCCAGGCACCCTGGGAGGGATGGGTGTGGTGGCCACCTGAGCCAGGCTCGTGCCACAGCCAGGCAGGTGCATTTAGGAGATGTCTCTGTGGGAGAAGGACAGAGCCACAGTCACAGCCACACCCCCTGTTGCTGCTGAGACGTGGCAGAGCCGGGCTTGTAGTCCTGAGCTCTGGGGCAGAGGAGGGACTCTGCAGGATGAGCAGGATGGGTGTTATTTGGCTTTTCTGATTATGTTCCTGCTCCGGACAGACCATCCCAAGCTGCCCTTCCACCCCTGTTCTTGTGTCCCCGTAGGCCGAACGCACCGATCAAACCAGGTCTCAGCTCCAGAGTATGTGTTCCTGATCTCAGAGCTGGCAGGGGAGAGGAGGTTTGCATCCATCGTGGCCAAGCGCCTGGAGAGCCTGGTGAGTGCCCACAGCAGGGGTCGGCTGTCGGCTCCAGTTCCCCCTGAGGACATTCCATGTTGGGGCTCCCTCTGAAACCGGGGGATTGTGTCACCCCTGACTGAAGGCATTGCAGTTGTGGAATGCAGAAGGCTTTTAAGCATCGTGGGATTTGGGAAAGGAAGTGAGGAAGAATAAGTAACCAAGGCGTCGGGAGAAATTTCGGGGAAGCAGAACCCAATTCCAGATGCTGGAATTCCCCCACTATTACCAGAGCGTGCATTTTATTCCCAAAAAGCTGATGAAATAATTAATAGAATAATTAGTTTGTCTCTGTTTCGTTTTCTTCGCTTCTGATAAATCCCCCAATCCTTTGTTAAAGTCTCGGTATCCCTGAGGAACACTGCCTCCCCATGGCACATTCCCATCTCGGCCTCTTCCCTTGGCCATCCTTCCCTGGTGTTTTGCAACAGCTCAAAGTCCCGTTTTCTTCCATCTGCCTTCCCAGGGTGCCTTAACTCACGGGGACCGACGGGCCACCGAGTCCCGGGACCTCAGCAAGTACAACTTTGAGAACAAGGTGACAGGGCTGCTCTGGGGCAGCGCGGCCGAGGGGGCTGGAGGAGCTGGGAGAGCCTGTGCTTGGGGTCTGGAGCCAGGAAGATCGTTGGTGGCACCTGCAGGCAGGGCCTGGCCTAGCACCCATCTCCCTGCAGCTCCCTGCTGCTGCAGGCGCGGGAGCCAGCCTTGGGTGGAGGACTCTGGAGTCGGTTCCTCCCACGTGTGACTCTCGTCTCCTCCCACAGTATGGGGCCAAAGCCCTGGACAGGGTCCTGTCCACGATCCTCAGCCACATGGAGAACAGAGTTCCTGTGCCCAAGAGCTACGAGAGACGGGAGGCCGACTTCTTCCGTGGTAAGAACACTACCAGCTCCGGGGTTTCTCCTGGCCACGGTAGTCTCAGGTTTGGGACACTGGAAGAGCTGAAGGAGAAGGTCAGAGAGAGGAAAACGCCCCTGGCTCAGCAGCTCACTGTGAGTGGGGCCACGTCGCCCTGCCAGGCATAGGGAGAGGCTGAGCTGCCAAACAACGGGCACTGCTGGAGGGGAGGCAGCCCCACAGGACTGCTGAGGGGAGGCTTAACCCCAAAACACACGAAGTGTCTTCTGCCATTGCAGAAATGAAGCAAGGGCTCATCTCCGTGGGAGTCTGCTGCAGTCAGATGAAGTACGGCACTGTCTCGGTGGAGAAAGGTACGTGTCGAGCTGTTCCTGCCCAAAGCAGGGGCACACGGAAGGGGCAGGGGTGTCCTGGCCCACCCAGCCTTGGGGGGTTTGCTGGGCAGCTGGGCAGGATGTTTGCCTTGAAGGGACGGTCCTGTGGGAGCAGCCTGTGCTGCAGATCCCATGGCCCCACACATCCCATGGCCCCAGAGCTGCTCCCAGTCCACAGGAACAGCCCTTGGGCTGGGCTGCTGTTGGAAGGGACGTTGTGGGGCTGGCTGAGGGGCTCTTTTGGAGGGGGCTGGTGGGTTCTGTGCCCAGCTGCACCGTGTTCCCTGACCCACTGTGCTCTTGCAGACTGCTCCATCACAAAATTCCTGAACCGCATCCTGGGCCTGGAGGTGGACAAGCAGAACATGCTCTTCCAGTATTTTTCTGACACCTTTGACTATCTGATTGAGAAGGACAAGAAGGAGGGCAAATACGACATGGGCATCCTTGGTATGGAGAGGGTGGGGTGGCCACAGCTCTGCCTCCTGCACCCCAGGGGTTCCCTCTTCCTCCCTGTGCTGGCTGAGGGTGGTTCCCCACTGCAGTGTCCCCACCCAGCCCAGATCCTGAGACCCAAGGAGGTGGTTTGGGTGGGTTTTCCTTACAACAGCCTTCTCTCCTTCCACAGATTTAGCTCCAGGAGTGGATGAGATCTATGAGGAGAGCAAGGAGGTCTTCCTGACCCCGGGGCACCCGCAGGACGGGCAGGTCGTGTTCTACAAGGTGGGCACCTGTCTCTGCCTGGCTCTAGGCTGCAGCAGCACCAAGGTTGGGCTGAGGGTGGGATTTGTGAGGCACTTGTCCTGTCCCTGGAGTTACAAATCCCTCTGTGTGTCCCTGTTCAGATCAGCGTCGACAGAGGCTTAAAGTGGGAAGAAGCTTACGAGAAGTCACTCAAACTGACAGGAGCCAATGAGGGGTTCTACCTCTCCTACAAGGTATGTCCCTGGGCTCTGCCAGGGTGGCACCTCAGCCCAGGGAGGGCTCCAGTGGGAGATCTGCCATGGCTCGACGGGGTCCATGTCTGACCTCTTCCTGAGGGCTGGAAGATGCCTCCAAGAACCTCCATCCTGGAAGGAAGGGGTTAGTTTAGAGAACCCTGGGCTTGGGGGGTGAGGCTGCGACCGTAACCGTCAGCTGTACCCCACAGATGCGAGGCAGCAAATACACCTGTCTGCTGGCAGAGCAGAGCCGTGGGAAGAACTTCATCCTCTACAAGCCAAACATTGGGAAGCAAAGCCAGCCCGAGAGCCTGGACAGTCTGCAGAAGAAGTACCGGCGGGTAGGTGGGAGCTGCTGCCTCTGCTGTGGGGGTCGTGGGCTGGGGGAGGTTGGAAGGACATTCCCTCTAACCCCGTCACAGCTCCTCCGGATCCTGCTGTGGCTGGGCAGGGATGGTGGTAGCACTGGCGTGTCCTGACTCCCAGCCCCGGATTTCACGTCTCTGCTGGGTGTTGGGCAGTGGAAAATCCCTAATGCTGAGTGTTGTGCTGCAGGTGATGCCCGAGGAAGCCAAGGAGCACTGGGAGAGCAGCTACCACTTCTCCTTGAAGAACTGTAACCACGCCGTGTGGTAAGGCAGCTGCAGCCCCAAGCCTGTCACAGAATCCCAGGATGGTTTGGGTTGGAAGGAACCTTAAATAAAGCCCATCCAGTTCCATGGCAGGGACACCTTCCACCAGACCAGGTTGCTCCAAGCCCTCTCCAGCCTAGCCTTGAGCACGGCCAGGGATGGGGCAGCTACAGCTTCTCTGGGAAACCCGGGCCAGGGCCTCAGCACCCTCACAGGGAGGAGTTTCTTCCCAATATCCCATCTAAATCTCCCCTCTTTCAGCTTTAAGTCTTTAAGCCACGTCCTCCCTCCCTAGGCAGGGCCTGTGCTGCTGGGGGTCCCTGGCTGTGGCAGTGGGGGAGGCGGAGGGGGGGAACCTGCTCCGGGAGCCCATGCTGATCCTGGTGGTTTTCTCCCGTGGTAACTGAAGGAACAAGAGCTGCAAGCTGATCCAGGAGGGGAAGGAGTGCTTCCAGGGCCTGCGCCTGCGGCACTACTACATGTTGTGCGGGGCCCTGCTGCGGGTGTGGAGCAGGATCGCCGGCATCATGGCCGACATCACCGCCAGCAGCTACCTGCAGATCGTCCGCCTCAAGACCAAGGAGAAGAAGAAGCAAGTTGGTGGGTGAAGTGCTGGGGAGGGGAAGGGGAATGGGATGAAAGGGTCCAGCTGCCCAGCACCAAGATCCCCTTCCCGAAAAGGGCCATGTTCCAGCCTGGAAGCGCCCGCTGCTGAGGTGACCCCGTGGGAAGGAGGGGAGCTGGGGTTACCCCGACGCGTTCAGGCGGAGGGTGTGAGCCAGGCCTGTTCCCCTCCAACACCCCCAGTGCTGCTGCCCTTCCCTCTGGCCCCAGAGTGCCCCCCATCCCTTCCCTGCCGTGGGGACTGATGTCTGCTCCTCCCCCAGGGATAAAGATCCCCGAGAGCTGCGTCCACAGGGTGCGGGAGGAGCTGAAGCAGATGGACGAGGACGTGAAGCGGAAGCACAGCCGGCTGCTCCAGGCCCAGGAGCAGGGCCCACCCTTCTCCCTGCCCCTGCACCTCCTGCCAGGGCCCAGGCTACCCCTATCCTTGCCCTCCTTGTGCCAGGACGAGATCCTGGACTTGACCTGCAGCCCTCCCAGCAACAGCATTCCCGACGTGGTGATGAACCCGGAGCCTGGAGCACTCTGCTTCCCCCCGGAGCCCCCCCTGCAGCCCCCCCGGCAGCACCAGTTGCCCTTTTGCTTTGGCCTGGAGGGCGGTGTGGCCCCCGGCCCCTCACGGCACGAGCCCCCCGCCCCGCCGCCCCTGCAGCAGCCACAGGAGGATTTTCTCCAGCAAGACGGGACTATCAATTTTAGAGAGATCCTGGAGGACATGCTGAGGACGTTCCCCCAGGAGAACCTGCTCCCCCAGGAGCGCCAGAGCGTGATCCAGTTCAGCGGGCCACACCTGGATTTCTGAGCGCCGGCCGGGAACGCCAGCGGAGCTCGGCCGCTGTGGATCTGCGTCCTCTGGTGCAGAGGTGAGAGCTGAGGAGCCCTGAATTTCCTGCTGCTTCGGACTGGCCGTTTGGTGGTTTTGAGGGAGGAAACAGGTTTGGGTGGAATGCGCCTGGGGGGAGCCGAGCGGGTCCCGCTGGGCCGAGGGGCTCTGCTGTGTCAAGTCCTGCTCACAGGTCAGTGCCCGTGTGGGACTGAGGGGAGACCCCCCCTCGTCTGCCCACCCCCCACAGACTACTGAGTGTCCGAGCCAGGCCAGGCCTTGCCCAGCCCTCCAGCCAGTGCTCTGCGGGGCCACAGCCGGGCTCCAGAACCGCCCGGTCACTGGTGCTGGTCTGTTAGGGAAGGCTGGGAGCCCAGGCCCCCACTTTGGGCTGCCCCAGCCTGTGCTGGAGGGCCGGGATGAAGGGCAAGGGAATGCTGTCCCAGTGGAGTTGGGAGCTGCTGAGCTCAGCTGTCCTCGGGTAGGGCTGAGCTGGTTTATTGAGAGACCCAAAACTGCCTGCACTGCCCTTCCCTTCCCGGGAAGGAACCTGGGGCTGCTGAGCTCCATGGGAGAGGCTGGAGCTGGATGTACCCCCACGATGACAGAGCTCGAGTCTGTCAGAGCTCAGCCAGGCCAGGACCAGCGGGATTCCCGGAGCAGAAGGGCCACATGTCCCCTGTCCTGCACTTTAACCTTGCCAGGTCGCCGTGACCAGCCATGCTTTGGCCAGTTTCCTGCTGTCACATGTTGTCCCTTCACCTGGCTGTCCTGCTGGTCCTGCACTGTCCTTGGCCGGGCCGTGGACCCCGGCCCGAGGGTCTGGTACTGGGCAGCCCAGCCCTGGCCACTGCTGACCTTGGGAACAGCTGCTCCCAGGCCCTGAAAGGGCAGAGCTCCCTGGTGAGTGCTGAGTGTGCAGTCTGGGAGTCACTGCTCAGGGATGTGCACTGCGAGAGTCACTGCCCGGGGCGTGCAGTGTCACTGCTCAGGGTGTGCAGTGTCTGTGTCACTGCCTGGGATGCACAGTTTGGCTGCTCCTGCTGCAGCCTCGGTCTCGGATACCAAAGAGCAAAGGCTGTTTTGCAAGCACTGCCCCACCCCCCTGTCCCACAGCCGGACCAGCTGCCTCCTCCCTTGGCCACCTCCAGCACCTCTCCAGCAGCACCTCCCCTGAGCTGCTCCTCTGCCAGCCTCCAGCCTCCCCTCTGCTGGGTTTCCTTTCTCTGCTGCCGCTCCTCGAGGCGTTTCCTAAAAGTGGCACTGGGATGTTTCCAGGGGAAGAAGGACCTGGGACCTTCCCTGGCTGGTCTGGCCCTTCCTCAGAGAGCACCTGGGGAAAGGGGGTCCAGCCAGGAAGGCTCCCGTGCCCTGAGAGGTCAGCGTTGAGGGGGCAAGGGCGGTGCCTGCCAAGTGCCTGGCAGTGTCCCCTCCCCTGGGCAGAGCACTGGGACCTGCCATGACCCCCCAGGAACTGGAAGGTGTTGGGAATTGCTCTGGGTCTGTGGCTGGAGCACTGTGCTGTGCCCGAGGCAGGAGCTGCCTTCCCTGACACCCCGAGGTCACGGAGCTGCCCCGGTGCCACACGTGTGGGGCTCACTTTGGGGTTACTCTGGTCCCCATCCTTCCCCCATCCCCAGCTGGCACCTGCCCCCACCGACCACCCGTTGGGCTGGAGTCAGTCCCTGCTGTCAGGGGCACATTTCGCTGCACCCAAGGAAACCTCCTTTACCTCAAAGTGATCACCAAAGATGGGGGGAGCCCCCCGTGCCCCTTCCCCAGGGCCCTGCTGCTGCCCCGGGGGGCTCCTGCTCTCCCCCAGCTCTGCTCCTCTCGCCCGCAGCAGCCTCCCCGGGGCCGGGCAGAGCCAGGCTGCCCCTCCCCACACCCTCCCCTATTTAAAGCACGTGTCCCAGCCCTCGCCATGGCAGAGAGGCCCCGGCTGCACCTCCCAGATCTCACTCGGGGCTGAATTCTGGACAAGGAGGGAAAAGGATGCCAGGAAAATGCAGCTCAGAGAGGCTGAAACTCAGGAATAACGAGGGGGAACTCCCCGTTGGGCACCCTCCGCTGTCACCGGAGCCTTACCTGGTGGCTTTGACCTTAACTTTAAAATATATGCAATCCTCCCTCCCTGGTCTCTGGGAAGACAGAGAGCACCTTCAACGAATCCCTTCCCTGCCCCAATCCTGTGTTTTGTCAGGGTTAATAATATGTAACGTTATCTTTTAACTAAATTATTCTGCCGTTGTCCTACTGATTGTATTTTTAATGAGTCCCTGTTTTCTTCCCCGATACCTTTTTGTTGGCACTTTTTAATCTGCTTGTTGTTTGCCTTTGGTTTCTATGTGTATTTATAATTGATGGAGTTGTACATATGTAAAGAGATTTTTTTAGAATATGTGCCTTGGACTAATAATTCCTGAATTTTCTACTTGCCTCAGAAGGATAATTTTTCATTCTGCTCAGTAAAAATGGAACGGAAGCCACACGTGAGATTTCTGCAAGTCCCAGCTCTGTCTGTCTGTCTGTCCAACCTGCCCCAAGATGCCAGTGGGACCTGGATCAGGAATCCCTGGCTCAGGGTCGTGCTGGCAGCTGGACTTTGTACCTCCTGTGCCAACTTGGTGGCATTGAGGGCTGTTGTCCCAAGCCTCCCCCTCTCCCTGGGAGAAGCCGCTGCCCTTGCAGAGGAGGATCCTTGCTGGATCCAGCTGTGGTACTGGCCTTGGATGAGGCGGCTCCTGTCCAGCTTTGCTGGGCAAACACAGATAAAGGAGCCTCTGTTTGTCGCGTTCCTGCCCCAGGAGCTGCCGCGGTGCCAGGATGTCTCGCCCGGGCACTGCCGGCCCCCTTATCCCATGGGAGGTGGCACAGGGTGAGCCCCAGTGAGTGATCCGGGCCAAGGCTGGGGGACAGCTCCCAAAAACAGCCCTCCCTGCCCCAGAGGGGGGTCCTCCAGCATCCCTGAGGTGCCAGGCTGCAGGCACAGGGGTGGGGGGGCAGACTTGGGGGACCCCAGTGAAGACCCCGGGGCTCTTCCCGCTCCCTCTCATCCTCGCTGAGGATGGGGCTCCCTGTGGGGACTGCAGATGTGAAGGGGAGATCCAGCACCCCCCAGGCCCTGGGGAAGAGGCTCTCAGTGTTCCTGCACGGCTCTGGCAGAGCCTGAGCTGTCCCTGCCTGGGGGGACACTGGCCCCTGTGTGCTCAGCCAGGCACCAAGACACTGCCCCAGACAGGAGGAGGAGGATGGTCCTGCTTGCTGTGGTCAGGCCTGTCCCTGGCTGTGGGAGATTAATCCACTGTGTTCAATCATGACTGGGTTCTGTTTTCCAGAAAGTGCTCCTGGATGGGCCTTGTGCCACTGCTGGACCCATCCCCTCTGCTGCCCTCTCCGGCTGGGAGAGCCCTTGGGGACAGGAGGGATCCCAGGGGGGACACACACCTTCCCCTGCTCTGCCTTTTCCCAAGGAGCCCCTCAGGAGCATGGCTCACGCAGGATTTGTGTGCACTTCCTCCTCAGCCCCGAGGATTATCCCTGCTCAGGAGCTCAGGACTTACGCAAGGTCTTGGCTCCCAGCAAAGCTCCAGGTTCTCACCGGGAGCAGCGCAGCAGCCCTGGCCCCATCCCTGCTCCGTCCCTCCCCCCGACACCACAGGCTCATTCCTAAGGTCTTTATTGCCAGGGGACTCCAGTTATTGCGAGGGAGCTCCGGCTGCTCCTGCCCGGGGCAGCCGCAGCCCCGGGGCCTCCGTCCAGCAGTGCACGCCGGGGGTCGGGGCTGCCCCACCAGGACCTGGGTTGGGGGCAGCCCGTCATGGGGCTGGAGGAGGCTCCGGGGGCAGCGGGGCCGGGGCGGGCAGGGGGACAGCGGAGCGGAGCTACAGGTAGGCAGGGAGGTCCTTCTCGATCACCTGCGGGGAACAGGGAGCGTTTGTGCCCCGAGAACATCCCCGTCCGTCCCCTCCTCCCGCCCGGCACCGCACTTACATAGGGATCCTCCATCGGGCTGTACCTCTTCACCACTTGGCCCTCCCGGTTAATGAGGAACTGGGGGAGTGAAGCAACACCCCGTGAGCGAGTCCAGGGGTCAGCTGGGCTCCCAGGGAGTGTGTCTGCTGACTACTACACCCTGGGGCGGGGTAGGGGCTCCCAGGGGTCCCCAGGCACCTGGCATCCAGGGTAACGGCACAGAGCAGAGCCCAGGTGTGAGGCTCCCCCCTCCCCTCCCTGCCTCGGGGAC
>VXAY01000373.1:15574-33670 GCA_013399855.1 Oxyruncus cristatus | reverse complement strand
CCCCCCCGTGTGCGCGCGGGGCAGGCGGCAGCGCGGGCAGCCCGCGGGGGCCTGAGCGGGCAACATGGACGACGAGGAGGAGACGTACCGGCTGTGGAAGATCCGCAAGACCATCATGCAGGTGCGGGGGGACGGTGGGCAGCCGAGGGGGCGGGACGGGACGGGCCCGGGCCGGCGCGGGGGCGGCGGCAGAGCCCCTGAGCCCGGCGCTGCCCCCACAGCTCTGCCACGACCGCGGGTACCTGGTGACCCAGGACGAGCTGGACCAGACGCTGGAGGAGTTCAAGGCGCAGTTCGGGGACAAGCCCAGCGAGGGCCGCCCCCGCCGCACCGACCTGACCGTGCTGGTGGCTCACAACGACGACCCCACGGACCAGATGTTCGTCTTCTTCCCCGGTGAGCGGCGCCGGCCCGGGCGGGGCGCTGGCAGAGCCCCTCGGGGGCAGGGGCGTTTGGGGCGCGGGCGGCTCTCGGTGACCCCGGGTGTGGCTCCTTCCCCAGAGGAGCCCAAGGTGGGGATCAAGACGATCAAGATGTACTGCCAGCGCATGCAGGAGGAGAACATCACCCGGGCCCTGATCGTGGTGCAGCAGGGAATGACCCCCTCGGCCAAGCAGGTGCGTGGGGACGGGGCCGTGTCCCACTCAGGGCATTCCGGTGGGCACTGGAGGCTTTCCCTGTCTCTTTCTCAGCACTGTTTTAGGTAAATAAAAGCCCAGAATTCCCTCACAGAGGCTTTCACTAAAGCCTGTTGTGCCTTGGCACAGGCTTTTTCTTCCTCAGCCTCAAAGTGTCTTTATCCAGAGCAGCTGGTCCTGGTGGCAGCAGCACAGCTGAGGGCCCATGAGCAGCTGGGAAGTGGGGGAAGGAAAGGAGGACATTTCCCAGGGGCCAGGAGACTTGTTCCCAGCCTGGCTGTGTCCGTGTGAGCACAGGCTGACCACAGATGTGGCTCTGGGCACTGCCAGGGATGTCCCAGCTGCCTCTGACTGGCCTTTCCCTTCCAGTCCCTGGTGGACATGGCTCCCAAATACATCCTGGAGCAGTTCCTGCAGCAGGAGCTTCTGATCAACATCACTGAGCACGAGGTGAGCCGGATAGGGGGTTGTCTCCAGCCATGTGAGGGGCTGGTTCCTGTCCCTGGCTCATCTTGGCCTCTCCCGTGTTTGCAGCTGGTCCCGGAGCACGTTGTCATGACCAAGGAGGAGGTGACAGAGCTGCTGGCCCGATAGTATCCTTTGGTGGCCCTTTGATGGCCCTTTGGTTCCCTGTGCGTGTCCCTCCCTCCTGCTCAGGTGTGACCAAACTTTGGGTTGAATCCCCCCACTTCCTGCCACAGTCCTTTTCCGTTCCATGGGCGCATCCAGAGCTCCTCCTTGACTCCCAGCACAGCAAACTGAGGGAGAACCAGCTGCCCAGGATCCAGGCCGGGGACCCCGTGGCCCGGTACTTTGGGATAAAGCGCGGCCAGGTGAGAGGAACAGGCTGGGGCAGCAGCTCCCTGTGCCAGGGCAGGCAGGGGACGGCCCTCGGTGGTGTTTCGGAGCTCTGGGAGCAGGGAGGGGTGTCCCTGTCCTGAGCTCCGTGTGGGCCCTGCAGGTGGTGAAGATCATCAGGCCGAGCGAGACGGCGGGACGGTACATCACCTACAGGCTGGTGCAGTGACCCCAGCGTGGGTAAGGCCCAGGGTTGGAGGGGGGCTCTGGGCAGTGCTCTGCACNGCAGTGCTGGGGGCTGGGTGGGGTATTCCAGGGTCAGTGTGAGCCGGCTGCTTCCAGGGAAGTGTCTCAGAGCTTTGAATGGCTTGTGGAGGGAGCTGTGAGGGCAGAGCAGAGCCAGGCTCCCCTGCCACCTGCTCGCAGAATCACAAGGTGCGGAGCTGCAAGGGACCCACGAGGGTCGTGGAGTCCAGCTCCTAAGTGAATGGGCCACACAGGGGTCAAACCCCCAGCCTTGGCATTATTAGCACCACGCTCCGAGCAGCTGAGCTCATCTCGGGGTCCTGTGCCCTCTGTGCCTTCAGGGGGCTCTGCAGTGGCGTTGGCTGAGGGGGGGAGGCCATTCACATCCCCAGTTCTTTCTCTTCAGGGTGTGAGGAGTTGTGTGACCCCTCCCGGTCCCCCCCCTCCCACCAGCGGTTTACAGGCACTCGGAGCTTCCCGCCCTTCCAGAGGTGGCCAAGGACATCCTCTTCCCACGTTGCCTCTCTGCAGTCCTGTCACTGGGCCTCACTCCCTGTTTTCCAGCTTGGACTTCGCTGTAACCCCTCAGTCCCATCCAGGACTCAGCCATGGACTCCTGAAGCGAGTGGGAAAGGCCTTTGCTTCCCTGTTTAATGGGCTCTTGTTTGTAATAAAGGTTTGTACCCTCAGTGCTGTGGTGTTGCTCAGCATCTCCCTGGGGCAAGGCCTCGAGACCCGTATTTTTCACTGTGTTTGGAATCTCTTCCTGCTGGGACTCTGCCACACTCTGCGTCGTGGCTGAGCCCTGCACAGCTCTCACCTGCTGCCCTGGGCCCTTTGGAGGCTGCAGTTCAGACTTGGCTTGTTCCTCCCCTGATCTCCTGCCCTCTGGCCCTGGTTTGGGACCTTGGTGTTCGGGTCCCACGATGGAGGGTCGCTCAACGCCCCCAGTCATGCTCGTTTTAATCCATCCCAGGTCCTCTGAGGGGTTTTGAACATCAGTTTTCCCGTGCCAGAACACTTGTGTTTGCAGTGCTCGGCCTCCCACAGCCAGGGGAGTCTGGAAGACTCTGATCTCCAGGACAAACACGGGTTGGAACACACGGATTTTATTGGTTTTTTGGAAGCGTGTCCGCGTGAACGCAGCGAGGACGTGACGCAGCGCCGAGCAGCAGCAGGACAAACACCCAAGGGACACAGCCAGGAGCGAGCTGTGGCCCCTGGGAAGCTCAAGCGCAGCCTTCACCCTTCCCTCCCTCACACTCACCCTCATCATCCTCACCCACCCTCACACACACACACACACGGTACCGCCGTGGCAGCAGCACTCCCAGCAGAGCCCCCCCTGCTGCCCTGGGAATGGCCTGCTGGAAAATCCCAACCGTCCTGTGGAAGAGCTGCGGGGCAGCAACAGCTCCTGAGGGCGGGGGTCTCCAGCTCTTCCCTGGCTCAGTTCCAAACCAGTTCCCCGGGGTTCCGTACCTTTGCTGAGATGCGTCTCCGTCGGCCCTGGGGGGATCTCAGACCTCGCTTCCATCACCCTGAGGTGCCTGAGATGCCCCAGCACCACCCGGCCTGTGTCCCACAGGCAGGGCAACGGAAGGAAACGGCTCTCAGCTCATTCCAAGCTAAAAATCTACTCGTCTCTCTGTGCCTCAGTGCAGAAAAGTCTCATCGCTTTGAAAGAATACCCACTTTGGCTTTAGTCCCTTTGCCAGCAGAGGTAGTGGAGTCATGTTGAAGGGTTGATTCATCTCTTTACAGAAAAGGAAGCTCAAGATTATACTGGCCAGGGCTGGGGATGGATTTTGGGATGTGGTGGCCCTGAGGACGAGGAGGAAGCACCTCTCCACGGGGACCTGCTCCATGCCCAGCTCCACAGGGTTAGTCCTGGACTTGCAGCGCAGCTCTTTGGAGACCAAATGACTGTAAAACCGACCCCCTGAGAGCTCAGCGGTGCTCAGGACCCTGCAGCCAGACCAACCTGCCACTGAGCCTGACCACAGCCTGCAGCTGCTCTTTGCATGGCTCCTGCCAAGGAGAGAAATGCCCATCGATCCAAGCAGCGATGCAGATGCCGTCAGCTGGTACCAGGGGAGCCCTGGTGGTTTTGGGGCAGGAAATCCATCCTGGGCTCCAGGTGCCAGGTACAGTCAGTGCCAGCAAGGGACGCCCCCAGAGCCTGGCAGACGGCACAGAACAGCCCTGGGTTCCTTCCCAGTCCTGAAGAAGCACACAAGGAGGGTCTGCCCCTGTCTCCCAGAGCGGGTGCTTCACGGCTGCCGGGCTGAGCCAGGTCCCGGCAGGCTGTGCCCCCATTGCCCTGCTGGGAGCCGGGGGGCTCAGGGGTTTTGTGTGAGAACTCCAGCCAGGAACCAGCCAGGACTCGCCTGCAGCTGACACACCAAACCCCCCCAGCCATTGCAGCTCTGAGCATCCCTCCCACCCCTCCACATCCCAGTTTTCTGTGTCTGGGCAGTCTCTGGGATTTGCCCCTTTGCCCGTCCCAGCGTCCGAGGTGGTTCGATCCGGTGGCTCAGATGAGCCGGGGCTGCAGGCCGTGGCCCCTGGCACCCCCAGGGGTGCTGGGCTGGCTCGTGGTGTCCCTGGGGGCAGCAGGGACGCGGCTCTCGGGGGGCTCCTCCGCATCGCTCTGCTCGTCTCCGGGGCTGCAGCAGCGGGGCCCGGAGCCCTCCGCGTCCGACTGGCCCGCGCTGCAGCTCCGGCTCCGCGGCCCCTCGCTCCCCTCGTCGCAGAACTGAGTGTCCTCCGTGCTGGTCTCGCTGCCCTGTTTGCTCAGGTGGGTCCGTGGCTCCCCACCGTCCTCCAGCTCCGAGTCGGAGTCCACGGAGCGGTCGCCGGACTCTGCGGGGGTGGAGGAGCCCCGTCCACGCTCCCGCCCAGCATCGGCATTGGCAGGAGCTTCAAGCAGCAAACCCCGGGGCAGGGGAAGGGGCTGTGTGCCCCCTGTGCCTCCCGAGGGACCTGCGCCCACCCGGAGCCCCCGGTGCCCTTCACTGACCTGCGAGGGAGTCGGCGCTGAAAGCCAAATTCCCCTTCTCCGAAGGCAGGTCCAGGTAGGGGACAGTGCCGGGGGCAGCCGTGGGCGGGGAGCCTCCGTGGGCCTGGGAGGGAGAGGGATGGTGGTGAGGGCACGGAGGAGAGGAATCCTCATTCGATGGGCCTTGGCTCCAGAGAACACCATGGAATGTCTCCTCCCTGGAGCTTCCTACCTCCTCCGTGGCACCTGAGCCGCGTCTGCTGGGCTGGGCCAGCGCCGCCACCTCCTTGTGCTCAAAGATGGTGGGGTAGAAGATGATGAGGGCCTCGATGATGCGAGCTTGGTGGGGATAATCCACCAGTGAGGACAAGGAAATCGTGGCGTCCGTGGGCCTGGGGCGCATCAGTGTTGGCCCAAAGACGATGCCCAGGTTGCCTGAGGTCATCTTGTTGTCCTGTTCCACTTCCATGATCCTGGGGAGGAGGAGGAGGAACGTGTGATAGCAAGGAGGGAGAAGGGTGGCTGGGCAGAGCTGGGGGAAGTGCTGGGCTGGAGCACACGAGCCCCACGAGAGGGAGAGAAGCAGCTGCAGCTGTGAACCTTCCTCCCCGGGAAGCTGCACTCACCTCCCCGCCCCAGGCAAGAAAGGGAAGGTTCCCAGCACCCACACGGGCTCTGTCCCTGCCCCTCTCACCTCCTCAGGTGCTGCAGGAGGTACTGGAGCGTGGCCATGTTCTCGCAGGGAAGCTCCTTCAGCAGCTCCCTGAGCTTCAGCACCAGGCTCAGCACCACCCGGTCGGTGTCGGCTCCTCTGTCCACCAGCTCAGGGCCGCCCTTCCCACCCCGGCCCTTGGCCTCCCCGCCCTGCAGGCTCTCCTTGGCCAGCCCCATCAGCTGGTTGTACAGCCTGAAGGGCATCAGGGGCTCCGGCAGCTGCAGAGAGAAGAGGGGAGATGGTCCCACCTCCGCCAGACCTGGACCTGTCCTGAGCTGCAGAGCTGGGGACACCCGGGGCCTTCCGGTGAGGAAACATCCCTGGAAGTGTCCCCGTGGGCAGGGGGTGGAATGAGAGGAGCTTTAACATCCCTTCCATCCCGGGATTCCACGAGCCTGTGACTCCCAGTGCTGGAAACCCTCTACCCACAGGTGATGTTAATTTATCCATCTCCTGGAGCGTGTCAATCCAGCCTCATTAGCCCTGGCCAAGGAGCACTTGTGAAGTTCAAGCCAAAAGCAGCCTCTGATCCACCTGTGGGTGCTCCTTGCTGGGTTGAGGTGCAGCGATTCCCTTTTTTTTTACCTGGAAAAGCTCTGGGTGGGGTGGGCCCAGCAGGACGTTCCCCAGCGGACAGAAGGTGGCTGGGAAGAGGACAGGGGTGGGTTGTTCTGGGCGGGAAAGGCAGGATGTGAAGGGCACAGGATGTGAAGGGCACAGCCCGGGGTGAAGGTGGGGCTGTGGCAGCGGAAACTCTGCTTTGAAGTTTGTGTGAAGCAGCCGGAGCTGGTGCTGCCTGCTGGGTGTTCCACACGGCTGGTGATGTTTTCAGAGCGGTTTAAACGGATGTTTTGGGGACAGGCCTCGCAGCAGAGGTGGTTCCCTCCAGCCAGCCCTTTACAGAGGGACTTTAACCCATCTGTCTGCAGCGAGGCATCGGGTCAGGGCTCAGGGCTGAGTTCTCCCTCCTGTTCCACCCCACTTTTCTTTGGAGAAACCACAGAGGCAACTCGGAACCTTCGCTCCTGGTGTGCAGGAGCCCGGGGACGTGGCACCCCTCCCCTCACCCCGTGATGTAACACAGAGAGGTTACACCAGAGAAAGGCAGACTGAAAAGTGTTAATCCACGGCTGCCTGTGAGGGAGAAGCAGCTTCCGCTCCTCCTGCCCCGTGGTGACTGTTGGAGGATGTGGGTGATGCCGTTTGCACCGACAGGTTGGGGGCACAGAGCGGGTGCAGCACTGCCACAGGAGACCCGGGGGGAAGAGACCCCACTGAGCCCGGCCCAGGGTGACCTCGAGGGGCAGAGCCCAACCCAAAGGGGACGTGACTCAGCCTGTGCAGGGTGACCTTTGCTGGGCCCCTTCCCCTTTTCGGGTACCCAGTTCCCCATCTGGCAGGGGCGGAGGGTTGGGTGCTGCGCGTCGCTGTGACCGCTGTGACGCGGCGTGGGCTGAGCTGGGGGGGGCCACTGTGGCCCCGTCTCCACAGACAGCCTGATCCTGCTGGGAGGGGCCCCTCTGCACCCACCCACCCACCTGGTTGTGGAGCCTGCCTTGTGCAGAATTCCTCCCGCCAGGTTGGCTCCTCTGGCCACCTCCCCTCCCTCCCACCACAGGAGGTACCACCAGCACCTTACCTGTCTCAGGTAGAGCTTCAGGACGTTGCTGATGTCGTGGGGGGAGGCCTGGGACAGCTCCACCAGCTCCTTCCCGTTCTCAAAGGCCTGGCAGAGCTTCTCCACGCGGGTCTTGACGCCGTTAACTCGATAGATGCCCTGTGAAAGAGAGAAAAGTGGAGCCGAGGTGAGGGGAGATGTTCCTCTTCATGTTTGCATGGCACGGTGAGCTGTGTGCTCCCACCCTCTCCTTTCGGAGTGGGAAATCCCCCTAGGAAGTCATTCTGGGACATCTCTTTTCCAGCTCAGCCATTCCTGCTTCACAGGAGAGCAGGAGGCAGGAAAGCTGAGCTTCCACGGGCAGAAAATGGGGAACCTGGGCTGAGTTCATCCCTGGGATGAGCTCCCTGGCTGCCTGCCCTGCAGACATCTGAAACTGTTGGTTTTCCAGAGGATCCTTCCAAGGGCTGAGCCAGCCGAGGAGGAGGAGCAGGAGAGAGGAGAGTGTGACTCACCTTGGTTTTCAGAGCCCGCTTCTCGATCTCCGAAATGCACTTCTTGACGACGAAGGGGATCCCGTCCGGGCTGCCCTGGGACGCCTTTGTGAAGTCCTGCCCGAAGAGCTGCAGCTTCCCTTGGAGCTTCTTGTGCCCACACTGGATGGCCAAGGTCTCCAGGCACTTCTTGTGGCAGGCCAGGTAGCACTAGAAGAGAGAGGGGAAGACGTGGAGGTGGGAGGGCAGCTGCAGAGAAACACCAGGCATTGCTCAGAGCATGCCTTGGAGACAGGGAAAATGCCTTGGAGACAGGGAAAATGCCTTGGAGACACTGCGGGACCAATGGCAAGCACCTGGAACCCTCCCCACAGGAGGAATGGCCTCCCGAACACGGTCAGAGCTGGGCTCAGGTGGGTTCCACCCCCAGCTCTCTTCCCACTTCTCCCAGCTCACCTCCTCACACTCAGCTCCCTGGAAGTACACGTAGCTGTTGCACTCCCGACACTTGGACGGGGCACGGAGCTTCCTCAGCCGATGGGTCTGGGCAGCCTTGGACAAGCCAACGTTCCGGAAGGGCCCCGTGGGAGCTGCCAGCTCCGGGGTGATCCCGTTGATGCCTGTGGGCAGAGCAAAAGGAGACGTGAGGGTCAGGCACAGCTTGAGCAGGACGGTCACTGTCCCTGGTCTGAGCAGGGCTCATCCCTTGGGAAACGCAGCACTACCAGGAATCCCCAGCAGTTACTGGGTTTGCCTACGGAATTACTGGATTTGGGAAAAGCGGCCCTCAGGGAGTCCTGCTGGGGGGCTGGTGTGGCAGCAGCACCGCCACCTCCCACACTGTCACCTACTCTGCTCAAAGGGGGTGGTGGTCTCGTCCTTCTCCTCCAGCTCCTCGCTGGAGGACACGGTGCCATTGGACGAGAGCCGCTGGAGCTTGTGGCTGAATTCGCCTGTCCAAGGGAAACCCACAAACTGGTGAATCGCTGGCAAAGCCCTTTGCCAACAGTGTTCTCACAGGGCAGGTAAACAAGGGTTGGTCCAGCCTGGGATGCTCTGGGTTTAGACTGGCTGTACTGGCAGGGGCTCCTGAGCTGTTCCCGTATCTACCTGCACTGGAATCCAGGCTGCTTTCAGCGTCAGCAACGGAGGTTGGCCAGGATTTATGGACCTGGTGTCCCCTCCCACCTGCAGAGAGAACACACAGTCCATTGGGATTGCTGTCTGTGTTCGGGAGGGAACAGCGGGAGAACAGCACGGACGCTGGGAGAAACTGGGATGACTGGGGGAAGCCGCTGGTGAAGGGGCTGGTGGGGCTTGGCGCCTTCAGTGACACCCAGCAAGGAAAAGGGAATGGGAAGATGGATAATGGCGTGTCGGGGAGCAAAGAGCCATAGATCTGATTCAGTGTCCTTCAGGGAATTCAGGCCGGGAGGCTCCCGTCCCGTCCCACTGCTCCCGGGCTCACCTCTCCGCTCGGCTGCCTCGGCCCCGCTCGGAGCCTCCTTGGCTCCTGCCCCCCCTTCAGAGCTGGCCCCGGCCCCCTCGGCACTCGTGGAGAACTCGCTGGTGTTGAAGCTGCCCTTCCGTGTCCGAGAAAAAGGGGACCTGGAGGGGAAAGGGGAACGTGGATGGGAAGGAAGGAAGGAAACCTTATCCACACGGCTGCTCTCCAGCAGTCCTGGGATGCGGAGTTCTCTCTTAAACGCTCGACAGCCCGTCTCATCCACCGAAGGATGTGAGGGGAATTCTGTGCTCGTCCAACTCAGGCACTCCCAGCAGGAGCCGCCTTCGGGAATGCCGACAGCACCCTGGCTCTCCTGCAGGAGCGCGTGGACGGCCCCGGGAGCGGGAGACGACAAAGGGGACGCAGCCGAGCCGGAGCGTTACCCGGGGACGGTTCCCCTCCGCCCCCCTCACCAGGCGTTGTGGGACACGTAGGGCTCGAAGTCGTACTGGACGTCGGGCTCGTCCCCGCGCTGCAGCTGCCGCACGTGGGACGCGTACTGCTGGCCCGGGTCGTACAGCTTGCTGCTCTCGCACAGCGTCTGGAAGTTCACGGGCAGCGGCGCCGTCTGCATGTGCATGGTCTGGTAGAAGGAGATGGTGGCCTAAAAGCGACGGGGAGAGGGACCGTCCTGAGCGCTGAGGGCTGAGGGCTGAGGCACAGGAGGAGAGGCGGAAGACGCTCCAGGTTAGGTTGGGCAATGGGGAGCGGAGGAACCAGGGGGCTCCAGGTTGGGTGGGAGATCAGGAGCACGGAGCAGCACTTGTTCTGCAGCCTTGGGCCTCGGTTTTTCTGAGCATGAGGGAGAGCAGAGCTCTGCACCCACCTGGGCCCCACTCCGAGCCCTCTGGAGCAGAGCACGTTCACCTCCTGCGCCGGGGACACGCCCCAGTCCAGCCCCACTCACCGACTTGATGACCTGGTCGCTCTGTTTGATCACCTCGTGGATCTGCCGCAGGGAGTTCACCTTGGTGTCCTCCAGCTCCTGCTTCTGCGTGTTCGCATCGGCCACGCAGGTGCGATAGGTGGCCATGGCCTCTTCCGCCTGGGAGCCGGGAGAGCGAGGGATGGGGACAGCTCAGAGGTGAGGAGAACATGGAGAACAGCCCCTCGCACCCTGCTCCTCCAGGCATCCCCACGCCACGCTCGAGGATCCAGGGGACCTCAGTTCACTCCCCGTGGCTCAGGGCTGCGCCTGTGCAGGGACAGCAGGAGCCAGGAGGAGCCTCCAGAGCTGCCACCTTCTTACCTTGTTCTTGGCTTCCTCTTCCAGCCGCCTCTTCTTGTCCAGGGTTTTGGTGGTGATGCTGCTGGCCGTGTTCTGCTGCTCCTCCTCCGCTTTCACTGCCACGTACTTGGCCTTGTCGTGCTCCTCGCTGCGCTGCATGTACGTCTGCTTGGCCTTGCGCAGGTTCCCCTCGGCCTCTTGCTGCCAGGGTGAGCCCAGGTGAGGATGGAACCCAGCCAGGGAGTCACCAGCCCCCGCCGGCTCCCCGGGGTCCCCCAGCACAGCTGAGGCACCCAAGCACCCAGCGCTACCAGAGAGGGGCAGGGGGTCCAGCATCCTTAGAGGGGGACGTGTCGTGGGGTGCTCCAGGCCGGGACAGGGGACACAAACCCAGTCACTCACCAGTTTCCTCTGTGCCCGGTGCCACTGCTCCTTGATCTCCTTCCTCCGCTTCTCGTGCTCGAGGCGTCTCACCATCAGCGGCTGGGTGGGGAGGGAGGAACAGCCCCGTGACACCCTGAGCCGAGTGCTCTGCTCTGCCCTTGCCAAGGCTTTGCAAGGAGAAGTGCCCTGTGCTGGTCACTATTGCTCCCAGCAAGGCCAGGTCACAGGCACTGGTTTGTGCAAGGGATGAAAATCCGCAGCCTGGGAAGTGCCAGATGCGGGTTCCCTCCGGACCGAGCTAAGGAAGAGCCACCTCTGGCGACGCCAGGACCACCAGCCCCGGGGGAGAGGAAGGTTTAGTCCCCTCACCTGGAGGAAGGTTTGGTGCTGCAGGGTGTTGGCTGCCTGCAGAACCGACGTCCCGTGCTCCATGTCCTGCTCCAGGGCCAGCAGGTAGATGGACAGGAAAGGCATGTTGGTCTGGGAAACGGCAAAACACATCGCCCTGAGCCCCAGCACCCGGCACGAGCCCAGGGAGTCATGTCCTTTGGGGAGGAAGAGCCAGAGGTGTGGTGAGGCTGGTGGCTGCTTGGTGAAAGCCCCATCCTTAATTTTCCCAGGCAGAGCTCCGGAGAGCTGCCTGCATGTTCTCCTGGGCTCTGGAGCGGGGGCATGCGGGATGGGCTCTCCGGGGCTGCTGACTCTCAATCCAGCCTGGTGCTGGGGGCTTTTAGGGACATGGGGACTTACCTCCTGGCTCATGGTTTGCTTGCAGCTGTTTGCCATTTTCTGGAGCCCTTTAGCAAACTCCATCTCTGGAAGAGAAAGGTTGGAAGTGAAAAGACACACGAGACCCTGGGATTTCCATGGTGGAACCCAATCTTCTTTTGGAAACTAAATCAGGAACTTGAAGAGTGAAGTTCCCACTTTCCTGGCAGCGTTGGTCTCTCCCCCCAGACTCTTGCAGGGACCTCGACCTGTCCCGGGGCTCAGCCTGCTCTGGAGGGACCCACCTGCCATCCCCCTGCTCACCCAGCGTGGTCCTTTTCTCCAGGTATCCGATCAGGTCCTTCATGTACTTGGAGATGGTTTTGGCGTACTGGAGGGCAGCATCCACCCCGCCCTCGCAGCGCTGCAGCAGCACGTCCACTTCCTCGGCCGGAGGACGGGCTGCAGTGGGACACTCCGTGAGCTTCCAGCGCAAACCTCCCCATCTCCGAGCCGGCTCCTGCCTGACCCCCGCGCCACAGCCCTGCCGCCTTTTCCCAGCCGAGGAGCCACGAGTGTGGCTCAGGATCAGAAGGCGCCGGTTCCTGCTCAGCCAGGCACCCCCACCCCAAACCCTGCACCCGCCCTCGTCCTGCTTACCCGCGTCGTAGCTCTCCACGCCCACAGGCACGCCGTCCCCTCCAGGCCCAGGGATCCCCCCGTAGAGGCTCTCCATGCTCTTTGAGGGTTTGGAAAGAAAAGGGACTGGTCAGCCAAGCAGACGGGAGGGGAGGCTGGAACCTGGAGCTGCAGGAGCCTTTCAGCTGTTGCTGGAAGTCGGCTGTGCCCAGGCTGTGCCCGGGAGCTCACGGGAACGGCTCTGGAGAAACACCCTGGGCTGACATCAGAGCTGAGGGGAGCAGCCAGAGCCCCGTGGCTCACCTGGTTCTGGTCGCTGGGTAGGATGGAGAGGAGGGTGCTGCTGTCCACCTCCCCCATGAGGAACTCGGACACCCTGTGGGGAGAGGAGCACAGCCGGGCTCAGCACAGGGACAGTGACACGAGCTGCCACCCAGCAGCACCCACGGACCGTCCGTGGAGACAGCTGCCCGAAATCCCTTACGTGCTGCTGAAGGACACAGCGATGGTCTCCACAGCCTTCTCGAACTCCCGCTTGTCCGCCTCATTGTTGGATTCATAGTGGAACCCTGGGGAAGAGGAAATGTGGGAGCCCTGTCCCTGGGAGCACCTGTCCCTGTCTCAGCAGGAGAAGGACCTGCTGGCTCACGGCAGCAGCAGGGGAGCTGTGGGGCCGGGGCTGGCGTGAGCTGAGGGAGCAGCGGGGAGGATCATCCCGACGGATGATGGATTTCTCCAGCACAGCACACTGTCCCCCCGGCTTTCTCCCAGGACTGACTTCCCCGCCAGCATCCCTTGGCTCATGTTTCTGTTTATTCCCGTTACTCAGGGCTGCTGGAAAAGCACTGCTGGACCTGTTCCACTGCCTTCCCTGCCTCACGGCTCCTCCAGACCCTGCTCCGAGCAGGATGGACTCCTCCAGGAGGGCTCTTGCCCACGGCCAAAAGAGGAACCGGCAGTGGCAGAGGGGAACCGGCGCAGAGGGTGCTCGGCAGACACCCATGGCACGGGCAAGCAGCAGCCAGGGCTCCTGGGCAGACCCTGGGGCTGCTCCTCGGGGGGGAACCGAGCCCCCCGTTGCAGTGAGGGGCTGGGGTTTGCTCCCGGTGCACTCCCTGCCGTCCCCACATGGGGCCAGACCCCGGCAGCCCTCTTGCCACCCGCCACGAGGCTTCCTGTCCCCCGCGGTTGCTGTTGGGTGTCCAGGAAGCGGCGGCTGACGCAGAAGGTTGTGCTGTGCCTGTGGTCGGTGCAGTCACCCCCTCCCCGTGGATGGCAGCAGAGGGAGGTGGTGCCCAGCCAGGACCTGGCCTCCCAGACCCCGCTCTGTAAACACGAGGGGCTGCCAGGAGCAGGATCTAATTGTTTCAGTGTTTTTCCTGTGGCCGTGCCTGGAAACCCCCGGGGCAGGATCTGTCATTTCTGACACTGTTTCGTCCTTAAAGCTGAACCACGGCAAGAGGCAGCCGATGCTTCTGCCCTCCCCGCCAGCCCATGGGGCGGCTCCGCTCCTGGCAAACCCCCCATGGGCTCCCCAGCCCCACACCCTGACGCGGGGCAGGAGGGGAGTGGGACAGAGCTTCCAGCCCCACTGTCTCACCCTTGACTTTGGAGATGAGGGTCCCAGCAGCTGTCAGGGTCTCCACGGTGTTGAGCAGTGGGTACTTGTTGATGACCTGGCGCAGGACGCGCAGGGTTTCACCCAAGCACTCGTGAGCCAGTGGCCGCTGGGGCTCCTTGGGGTCTGCAAGAGAGGGGGGCTGAGCCCTGTATCCCTGTTCCGTGTCCCTGCCCCCTGTCCCTGCCCTGCATCCCTGTTCTGCGTTCCTGTCCCACGTCCCTGTCCCATTTACCTCCCAGCCACATACCAGTCCTGCCATCTCCCAGACCAAGCAGCCCATCCCCTTGGCCTTGGGGCTTCCCGGGCCTGGCAGGGCCTGTCCAGCACCTCCCCACAGCCGTGGCCATGTGTCTCCTGCCCAGCCCGGTGGTGGCCGGCGGGGTGGGGGGAAGCCCAACCTTTGAGGCATTTTTTCCGCAGCAGTAACTTTTTCCCTTGAAAGCAGTTTGGGAATTTCCTCCTCGTTTCCTTCCCTCCCTCCCTCCTCCCAGACGGACGCTCCCAGCCAGGAGGGATGCAGCAGGTCTGTCCTGCCATCCCACCAGCCGGGCTCGCTGCATCCCGCAGCTCCATCCCCAGGACTGTGTCCTCTGTGGGCTCCCGCTGCCAGCCTGGGGGTCTGGCCTGGTCAGCACGGGGCAGGGCTGGGCACTGGCAGCCTGGTTAGGAGGTGAGAAGCCTCGCACGGGGAGGTGCTGGGACGGGGGATTGGCGCTCACTGCCCAGCCAGGCAAAGCCCCCCGCCCAACCCCAGACCCCAGCTCAGGGTCGGGAAGGGGTTTCTGCAAAACCAGTGCTGAGAACAGGGTGTCACGTGCCCCCTAGGCCATGGGATCGATGCACCCTCTGTGCCCCCTCGGGCAGGGACAGGCGCTCGTGGGCCCGCAGACCACCCAGCCCCAATCCTGACGGCCACCCAGGTGGGCTGGGGCCCGGGGGGCCGTGCCCAGCACCCTGCAGGGCTCGGGGGGCCCTGGCAGGCGGCTGGCACCGCTGCACTGTAAACAGGAAAGCGGGCGGATGAAAATAGCTCGCGGCAGGAAGCCGCGTTATCCTGGCTCCGAGCTCCGGCAGCCACTCGCCCACCACCCACCCACCACCTTTGCCCGCAGCTTCACGGCCCCCTGGGGATCCTGGCGGCCTCTGGCCCAGGGGGTCTGTCCCTGGGGTGCCCTGCAGCACTGTGACACGGGTGTTTGGCGCTGGGTGGGCACCCCAGGGCGGCAGGAGCCGCAGCCGTGCCAAACTCACCGTCGCGCAGCACCACGTCCCGCAGCTTCTCCAGGGCGTCGGCGAAGCGGGCGACGTCCGCCAGCAGCTGGGAGATGTCCTCGGGGTCGATGAAGGGACCCTCCCCGCCCTCCATGGGGCTGTAGGACGTGGGGGTCTTGTGGCCCTTGGAGATGGCGCGGGGGGCCGCGGGCAGGGGGAAGCTGGCGGCACTGGCATGGCGGCTGAGGCTGGTGGGGCGCTTCAGGGTGCCCACGGTGCTGGGGCTGGTGCTGAGCTTGGCGCTGGCTGCGGGCAGGTCCCCCAGGCTGGAGCCCGGTGCCTCCAGGCAATCCTTGCGGGAGAGGTCCTGGGGAGCGGGGACGAGTGTGAGGGCACAGCCAGCACGGTGGGGACCCCGGCTTGGTCAGAGAGAGGGGCAGCACCCCAGGACTCGCCAGCACGGTGTGGTGTCTTGAGGGGCTGCCACCAGACCTGGCAGCTGCACCGTGCCTCAGTTTCCCCTGTTAGGGATCCCCTTTGGAGACCTTGGAGACAGTCTTGGGACCCCACAGGGCAAAGACAGAGCAGGCAGGGGCTGGGCCAGGCCCGGGCAGGGTCTGGGCACTTGCCTGGCCATCCCCCGCCAGCACCTCTGGCTCTGTGTTCATCATGGGGGGCACACAGTGACTGTGTGGGTGACACTGCTTGTCCACCCCAGCACCCACCGTGCTGGGTCTGCCCATCCCAGGGGGCCGGGGACTCCAGCACAGCCAAACAGCAGCAGGATCCAGCCACCACGTCCCTTCCTCTTTTGCAGCTGGCCCCATGCTGGGGGAGGGGGCAGGGACAGGGACAACTCCCAGGCCACTGCTGGGGGTTTGGCAAGTATTTTACAGATGGAGGAAGCCCCCGTTGCAGTTTCTAGGGGCAATATTGCCCCGAGGGAGGGATTGGTACCAGCACTGTCCAGGGCCGTGCATGGCTTGGGGATCACACACCCAGCAAGGGTCCGTGAGCATGGGGAGGGGACCCTGAAGCCCCCCAGCCCCCTCAGCAGCTCCCATCGGTGACCCCCAGGCACCCAGGTGTGACACGAGTGCGTGGGGTCTCAGCATCCCTGGCCGGGCGCCGCCGGAAGCGTCTTTGGCAGACACGGAGCTCCGAGAGCACGAGGCTCCTGTGGGCGAGGGCAGACGGGGAGCTCAGCCCCACGGGGGAGGGGGGCCAGACCACCACGGGGCTGCAAGGGCACCCAAAGGGCCCCAGCCCAAAACGCCTGGGGCCAGCCCGGCCCTGTCCCCGTTCCCCCCGGGGTGCAGCGGCCCCGGTACCCCGCCCCGGCCCTCCCCCCGGGGTGCCCCGGCCGTACCGTCAGTCGCACGGCGGGCGCGCAGGGCAGCGAGTCCAGGGAGCGCTGGGGCGGGTGGGCTCTGCCCGCCGCCGCCCAGGGGCTGTAGCTCTTCCTGCCCGCGGCCCGGCCGAGCATCCCGCCGGCCGCCACCCATAGGCCCCTCTCCGGGGGGGTCGGGACGGGGATGGGGGCGGGTGCCCCCTGCTAAGGAGCCGCGGGTGGGCTCCGGAGCCCCGACGGCCGCATCGTGCCAGCCCTGTCTCGCCCCACGCACCCCGGGCTGGGGCGCAGGCGCGGGGCGGGCGGTGCGGGGTGCGACGGGGAGCCCCGGCCGCTGTCCGTCCCCACGGAGGTGAGGCGCTTCCTCCCGGCTCCTCCGCCACCGGGGGGGTCCGCACGTCAATAAATACATACACGTCAGAGCTGAGCTGCCGGAGCCCCGTGTCCCCCACGCTCCAGGGAGTCTCTCTGCCCTCCCCAAACCCTCGGACACAGCCCCACCTTTCCTCCCTGTCCCTTTCTACCCTCCCGCCTCCCTCGGCGGCTGCTCTGTCCCTTTCATCTGGGGCCAAATGTCCCCCCAGCCCAGTGAGCTGGGTCCTTCCTCGTCTCCTTTCTCCTCCTCGCAGACCTCCTGGACGTATCCAGGTCCCCATGGCCACCCTGTGGCTCTTCCCAGCAGCTCTGTGGGTGCTGCTGCCCCCACAACCCCCACGGCCCCATGGCCCCCGCCCTGCCAGAGACAGCGGGGGGGACACTCACCGGCAGGGTCTGTGGGACGGGGCTTCCCGCCCGGCTCTTCTTGGAGATGGAGGGGGTTTTAATCAGCTCCCGTTTTTTCCGGGAGAACATGGTTCCCGGGGGCCGAGCCGCTGCCCTCAGCCCCTCGCTTGGCCCGGCGGCCGTGCCGGCTGCTCACGGCGCCGGCCACATTCGCGGGGCGCAGTGTCAGGAGGGCGCGTGTGACGCCGCCTCGTTTCCTCATCAGCTTCGCAGCCCGACCTGAAACAGGAAAAGCCGAACGCGCACCCAGGCGCGAGGCCGGGGGCAGGGGCACCCTGGCTGCCCGGCGGGGTCGCGGAGGGGCGGGTGGACCCCGGCACTCCTGGGGGCGGTGGCCTTGCTGGGGACTTCGGGGGGTTTCAGTGCTGCAGCCCAGGGTTTACAGAGGGTTGGGGGCCTGAGTCCCACTCTGCGGGGCCGGTGCTGGCCCCTGTGGGCCCCCCGCCCTCTGGGAGGTTTACCCTGTTTGGGGGTGTCCATCCGTCCAGGGAGGACAAGCCCCGTCCTGCTGGAGGCCCCGGGTGTGGGGGTGAATGGGATGGGGGGCTCTGGGCTCCCACCCGTGGGAAGCTCCCGGCTCTGCCCCTCCGTGGGCTCGGTGGCCGTGCCGGGACCGGCCCCTCCGGAGTCACTGCCCTGCCCCTCGCCCCCGTGACACCCCCACTCGCAATGGGGCAACGGGACCCCACGGTCCCAACGGGAACACAGGAGAGGCGGCCAATAAACCCCGGGAGAGGGACAGGATGGGACGGGCCCCCTCCGGGCGCTGCGTGGGGACCCCCGGCCGCTGCCCACGGGTGCCCGCCGGCCCCGCGGGGTGCAGAAGACACTCCGCTTTTTCCCGGGACCCCCCCGCGGGGCCGGTCCAGTCCGTCTCGCGGGGGCCATCTGTCGACCCCCGGGGGGGACACGGGCACGGGAGGGGGTCGGGGCGAGGGGAGCGGGACTGGGGCGGGGCTGCGGGGGTTGCGGGGGCGGAGGAACGCGTACGTGTGCCCCGCGTGTGCGCGTGGCCGTGGGTGCGGGCAGGCAGGTGCGTGTGTGCGTGCATGAGTGTGCGTGTGCAGGGGAGCGCCCGTGGGTCGGCGATGCGTGCGTGGGTGTGTGTGCGTGTGTGCGCGTGTGTGCGCGTGTGTGTGTGCACAACGCGTGC
>VXAY01000372.1:237272-287053 GCA_013399855.1 Oxyruncus cristatus | reverse complement strand
TCGGAGTGGGAAGGGGAGGTTTCCGGGGGTAGGGGAGCCCCGCACTCACCCAGCTGGCGAGCGAGCAGACCCCCAGCGCAGCCCCCATGGCGCCGCCGCCGCAGCTTCCTGCTTCCGCCCACCCTCGGCCGCCTCACGGGGCGGGACGGCCGGGCGNCACGGGGCGGGACGGCCGGGCGCCGCCGCCGCGGCTCATTGGCTGCCGCCCCTCTCGGAGGCGCCTGCCCGCCAATCAGAAGGCGGGACGGTAGCGAAGGGTGGGGAAGGGCAGATGTTGTTTATCGACAGTGCTTCCGCCTTCGCCGAGGGCAGACGGGGCGCTGATTGGTCGAGAGGCCGGGAGTGGGCAGTTCCTCCTTCAAGGCAGCCAATGAGCGGGGCTGATTGGCAGCCCCGGCAGCCAATCCAGACCTCCCTCTCCCTACGGCCCCTAGGGGCGCTGGGTGGCGCTTCGGCGTGAGCGGGCGTTGCCATGGCAACAGCGCCGGTCACTGGGGTGTCACAGGGATGTCACCGGGTAGGGGCTTGGGACACTGCTGTCACCTCCCTGCCCAGGGCATGGGGACACTGCTGTCACCTCATTGCCCAGGAGATGGGGACACTGCTGTCACCTCCCTGCCCAAAGCCCAGGGGCTGGGGACACTGCTGTCACCTCCCTGCCCAGGGGCTGGGGTCACTGCTGTCACCTCCCTGCCCAGGAGATGGGGACACTGCTGTCACCTCCCTGCCCAAAGCCCAAGGGCTGGGGACACTGCTGTCACCTCCTTGCCCAGGGGATGGGGACACTGCTGTCACCTCCCTGCCCGAGGTCCGGGGGGTGGGGACACTGCTGTCACCTCCCTGCCCAGGAGATGGGGACACTCCCTGAGGTAGAGGCTCCCTGGTGAGAGCAAATGAAATGGATGAGAGGTGGCTGGGACGATATAACGACACCATAAATTGACAGAAGTTTACGCAGAAGTTTAGGAGAGCAGTTTGCATTAGTTTTAGTTGGCATTAGGGCTGCAAAATATCACAGGGCAAGGTCAGAACTGAGCAGCTGGAGTTACAGGATGTTTTCTGGCTGTAGCAATTCCAGCTATTGCACATCTCTTCCCGCTGTGCCAGACCCTTCTTTCCTTCACACAGTCCCTGTTCAGAAAACCTGCTTTCACCACAGAAAGGGACGAATAATCAGAGTGACAGCTTTATTGCCATCTAAAATTGCCAAGAAATGACAAAGAGCATCCAGTAAACCAGCCACTTATTTTCCAGGGCAGCTTTAACACTCAGAATTTATGAATATTATGTTAACAGTATCATCTCTCTTGTAATCAGCCTTATTCATGAAGACATACGGGCTTCTTTCAGAAAAAGGTCACTCCATAAATCATTGAAACTGTGCTTCCTTCAGAAAACATATGAGCTTTTACTTTATTGTTACCATATTTTTATTACCCTTTTCCTTGCACCAGCTGGATCCCTAAGAGGCCTTTTGCCACATCCCTGCTCCTTCACTGTTTATTCCAATGAATGTATGCAGGACAAAGGCCCAATCCCAGATTCTGTGTTCCCTTCCCGGTGGTCATGGTAAATAATTCCATAGGTATTTTACTAATACAGGGATGAAACCCATCTAAATCCTGAGTCCGTGGATGTTTTCTTCACAGGACATTTACGAGCCAAATAGTTTTGTTAAGTGCTGTGGGATCCTCCGCTGGGTTAAGCTGGGCAGAGACAAAAGAAACAGATAAGGAGCTTTTTCCTTCCACTGTCCACGTAACAGGAGATTTCCAAATGCTCGTTTTACTTTCCAGCAAACCCCCGCTCTGATCCTGCATCACATCACCTCAAACCCTTAACAGGAGATAAGGATGAAGTCAGCCTAGGGACTGTCAGCTCTGGGAATGAGACAGGATATGGCAGGAGGTTATCCTGGTTTGTACAAAAATACCCCACTCTGGCATGTTAATCAGCTCTGACAGCAGAACGACATGGTGCCTCCCTTCTGCATCCATACATTACATCCCATACATATGTGAGTTGAAAAGCCTAGAATAAACCCCTTGAAATGAGATAATATTTAAAGGAAATGTGTCAGATTTAGTCATTTGAAAGCAGTTCTCTGCAGTTCTTTGTGCAACTGAGCTCATAAAAAAATGCCACTCAAGCTTGTGCGTTAGTGCTATTCTTGTTACTCTCAAGGGTCTCCTTTCTGTGATAACAAAAATGCAGAACTTTTCCTGATGTTCCCCAGAGTATTTGAAGGTTCCTGCTCTGCATGGGCTGGGTTTTTGAAGGTAACAGATCCCACAGGCATTTTATAGTCCTTTGACCGTCCAGAATCGTTCAGTCTGGTGAAGGAAAGTGCAAATTGGAATGGGTGTGTCAAACTATGTGTAAAAACTAACAAAGCCCACATAGTCTGTGTTTCTACACAGACTTATATAAAGGTCTGAACATCTTACTGTGCTCTGGCCTGCATAAAGTTCCAAATCTTAAGGTATCAGCATCAGCTTTCTAATGTAACCCCACTAATTACTGGATTTCTCTAAAGTGTTTAGGTTTACCACTATATTTATAACTGTGCTCTGAGCATAAAAAACTGCTAAGTTTGTCCAGGACAACTGCTTTTCCAGCTGTTTTGTCCAGGCTGTGGGTCGAGCTCTGCTCCACCATCCAGATTTTAAACAGTGCTCTGAGAACAGCTGTCAAAGCCCTCCATCCATGAGGAGGTTAGTCACTAGATAATGAACAAAATACTGCTACAGCTGGAACCACCAGAGGGTTTAATTAGCCCCTAAACAATCAGAATTAACAGCTTCTACAAAATCATGATGTTCCAGCAGGGTAGAAAGTCCTGCCAAGTACAAATACTGTCAAGCTTCTGGATGACTTTCAGTGGGGTCTGATGTAACCACGTGCTGTGGAAACAGGGGGGGACTCACTCACCACTGACATGTAGAGGCCAAGGTGAGTTGTCTGCTGCCATTCCCTGGGGACACACAGGGGAGCAGAGTCAACAGTGTGGCTCTTCTCTGCTGGCTTCACACCCACAAGCCCCTGCAATTTGAGACCAAGAAAAATCAACCAAGTCCATGCTCCGGAGTCTTCAAATACCCAATCTGCTTTTCTCCGCAGTCCTTTGCTCACGATTTTATAATTCTCTTCTTCCCTTGACTGCGTGCTCTGTGACTGCATTAGCACCTGCCTCTGCACTTCTTAGGCTCTCTATTTTCCTCTCATGTCATGGATACGTGAGTCATCTTATTTGTGATCTGCTGAGCTGAGTGAGAGTCATAGTAGAGTTGTGTGCTTCAAGGCCATTAGTAACGCGGCTAAAACTTGCATAATATATTCTTCTGTGTCTAAATCCCTGAGAGATTGAGTAACTGTTTTCTTTTTCGCCCCAAGTGACTATGCAACTGGATGAGTCACTGCTGTTATGATAGAGGAATTGTAATCTTGTGTCTTTCCAGTTTTGTTTGGCCAGAAATCCATTTTATAGGACACCTTTCTTCAATCTCCTCTAAGTCTTTATATGTCACCAGAGACCTTTTCACTGACTTCAGTTCACTTAAGATCATGTGCTCTGGTCTGGAAACTGCATTAGTTTAGGTTATTGGTGAAACAGATGGAGAGAAATGTTCACCTTTATCTAACACCCTGGAATGATATTACTGAGCTCTTTCATGCCATTATTTACAGAAGCATTAGTGAAACTTAAACGCACTGAAAAGTGTTTAAATAACAGTAAATAAAAGCTTATTTAAAAACCAACAACAAAACATAAACAGAGGTAGATTGAAGGCAATATTTTGTACAAAAGATCTGCAGTGACATCTGTGAATGAACCATGGAAAGAACTAGCAACAGATGGCTGGTGAAAAGGAGGAGGGAGTGACCCTTTCGTGACAGGTGAACGTGGTAGCCCTGAAAGAAGCATGGGGTGCTCAGACAGGGCCCTCCGGGGAGCAGGATCTGCCCTGGAAGGGTCTGGCACTGTCGGAGCAGCCTTAGCCCTGCACCAACATGAGCTGGCAATAACTGTCCCAGGAGGAGCCTTGGAGCCAGGGGCACTGCTGGAGCTGGCACCTTCCCCCTTCCCGGCGGGGCAGAGCCCCTGCTCCACCTGGCACAACTGAGCTGAGCTCAGGTCTGGTGCAGGAGCACCTCAGGCTCTCCAGGCCATCAAGGACCCTGCCTTGTAGTCACTTCAAGAGCGGGCAGCCACAAAGAAAGCCAGTCTTCCACTCGAGCATTGTCCAAGCACACTTAAAATGTTGCTGAGTTTATTGTTTCAAATGGTTTCGTGTCTTTTCCTTGCCTGATATATTAGTTTTTTATCAAGTCAGGATTTATTTCCCCTGTCTCTGTGACCCCATCTCTCCCCTGAGAGCCTGCACTGAAATCCAGCTGGCCAGCCTTCGTGTATCAGCGGTGGCTGCAGCACAACAGCTCTGACTGACAGAACAGTGGGAGGAAAAGTCAGGAATTTCTGGATTTAATCCTGCCCTGAGCAGTGATGAGTTGTGTGGCTTTAGGTGAGCCACAGGACTATGTGAGTCAATATGTAATATGAGAAAATGAGCATAACCCAGAGTCACGGCAGACTCCATTCATCTTTCAATGCAGCTTAAAATCTGATGAGTGCCTGATCCATTTTTTCGCTTGTACTAAAAAGAGCAATATGGAATCATAATGGACATGATAATTTCTTTTAGCTTGAGATTTGTTGTCCTCCACACTGGTGCTGCTGCTTTCCAAGATGCTCTGAAGCTAGTGAAACAGTTCTTTCTCATAAATCTTTTGAATCATGTAAATCCTCCCAGCGTACCAGCTGACATTTCAGATGTTGCATTTTTGCATTTGTGCCAGGAAGCTTTGAGCATGCTGCAGTCGCTTATGTTGTTGAATTTTTTCAAAGAAGGCAAAGCAGTTCCTTCCTCTTGTGTCTCCAGCAGAGACTGTTCCTCCTTGAGAAAGGAGTTCACATGATCATATAGATGCGTCAGATAAATCCCTTCCCACGTTTGATATTTGCTAAGTTGAATGACTGTTATTCCAAAGCCAATAGCTGGGATGGTTGTGTGATTTAACATCTCCGGAGCAATTTTTTCTTCTGTTCACAAGCTTTAAAGAAATAAAGTCTAAAAATGAAATCCTTCAACTCAGAAAGACTCAGTAACCAAACACTCTCAGCCACGTTATCTTCACAAATATTTCTCCCTGTTTGTTTGTTTAAAGCTGGCCAAGAGTTCCAGAAATATTTTTAAGATAACAAAAATGGGCATCCAGCTCAGAAAGGAACTCTGTATTTAGAAACTCTGAAATACTAGTGGGGGGTGACTGTGCTGTTAACTCTTTTCTGGTTGCTCTGAACCTCCACGTCATTGGAGAATGAGTCATGACATTCTTCTTTATCTCAATGTTTTTCCCATCCTAGATGATTTAGAGGAAAAAGTACCCTGGGGAAGTCTCATAATACAATACCATCCTAGTCACATCTCTGGGTTCAACAGGGCTGTTGCCTGAGGGAGTGTAAATCAAGCAGTTTGCAGAAGGCAGAGCAGGGCAAGAGCTGACAAGGTTCAGTATTCACGGTGTCCACGTGCACTGGGGGCAGAAACAGCCACAGGCTTAGTCCTGGAAGGGAAGGAAGGGGAAGAACTGAGAGCTGAGTGTTGGTTTATCAGGGGATCTTACAACCAGCTTCCTGCTGTAGAACACACTTGAGAACAGTGAACCTTTACTAGAAATGCACACAGTCATTTTAAAATGTACGTTGTGTCGTGTTATTGCAAAACTGAGCGTGTCCAGAGGAAACAAAAGCAGGTCACTGGGCTAAGCCTGACGTACTCAGGTGTTACAGTGGCAGAGGCAGAGTCATTTCCCCTGAGTATAAATAACAGTTCAGTCCTGAATTTGTTGGCTTTTTGAGGTAATGGCAGAAGTTTCTTCAGGCTTTCTACAGGATAGCTTACAATTTTTAGTTGAAAGATGTGTTAGCAAACTGTGTGTTAGTATAACTGTATACAGTGTACAGTATATTTGTATACATATATGTATAATGTACGCACACACAGTATTTGTTTTGAGCAGCTTGTGCAGAACCTGATGCCTTGACGGGCCAACAGTGCAGTACTTGTGGATATTTTCTTTTCAAAGCTGTTTTTTCCAAACATGTATCTAGTATCGTTACAATCCTCAGACAATTTCATGCAAGATCCGCCAAAGCAAAGCCTCTGTGTGTGTCAGAAAATTTCACCACACTAACGGTGGTTTCTGGGCTGAGAAACGGTCCCTGCAGGAACCTGCTCTGCCTCTAGGCAGTGTAGGTGGACACATGGGGTGAATTACTCTCTGATAGCTGATCTACCACCATTCCCTTAGTCCTGACCTCTACTTACTGTCACGGGAGCTTTGATGTCTTATTTTTAGACGAGCTTTTTGTGGTTTCAAATTTAAAGTCTGATTGTAAAGACAGGTATTAATTTCAGTGAAAAAAAATAGCGTGTGCAAAACCTGACACACGCTGGTCAGTGAGGAATGTGCTGGGTTGGGGTAACCTTGACTCAATTACATGCCTTTAGGGGTTGAAATGTAGTTACTGTTTTACGGCTAGGCACCAGCTGATGGTAAGATGTTGCTTAACTGAAGAGGCATTATTTACTGTTAATAAAAGTGATACCATGACACATTCCTTATGGCGTAGATGTGCTATCATATCTTGGCAACGGCAGCAGAAGAAATTATTCTGCCTGGCTTGCAGTCTTTTCTTCATTGTAAAAGGAAAAATAATGAGGCTGTAATTACCCAGTTTGGAACTAAATTAACCCAACTGAAAGTGCTGAATGATTCAAGACGACTCCTAACTGCTTCCCAAACGTGGCTTGTTTGGATACCAGCACTGACAGTGTCACCTCCTGGCTCTTGCTGGGCTGGACCCCCAGCCAGCAGGCACAGCTCAGTTGTCTGGACTGTGGTGGTGTCCCAGTTTGAAATGCCATTGAACAAACAGTGGGAAAAATGCCACAAGCCTTGCCAAAATGACCTGTTTACATGAGGAAGTCAGCATGCAGCAAGTAAGGATGAAATTCATAGCACATAAAGCCCTTCATAGTGATTCTTGGGTTAAGGAACCCTATCACATAGTAGTTTACTCCAAAACACTAACTACTTTGCAGGTGGGATCACACACCTCTTCCTCCAACACCCAACATTTCAATATCAAATCTGTGAGGTTTCTTTAATTTTGCATCTCTACCTTTATCTAATAAACAAGTGGGTTCAATGAGTCTTCTTTTTTTCCTTTGTGCAAACAAAGATGGGAAAAGCAGGTCTGTTATGCCGTTAATTCTAGTTTTCAGATTCACACAATTTCTTGTCAGCCACTAACACAACAGCTGGCAGACTAACTTCCCACATCGGTTTAGACCCTGAAAAGCTGGTGACCTGCTGCCTTCAGAACAGAAGTGGTGTGTTTGGTGGGCCTCTTGGAAAGATGAACTTCCCCTGCAATGAACAGGCATAAAGGAATGCTTCCAGGTGTCCAGCTGGCTACAGTCTGGTTCAACTCATCCTTGAAGACTGCTGAGATTTAATTGTATTATTAATGATATGTTACGGTGCCTGGATAAATAAGAATTGAAAGGGCCTCTTAGTCACAAAAAAAGAGGATTTTCCCTCCTGGTTGCTCAGTTTGAGCCCTGGTTTGTGCAGGAAAGCAGGCAGTGCTGCTGTGGAGCACACACCTCCTGTCCGACCTGCGAGATCTCCTGCTGGTTGCCATAGCAATGGAGAGCTGAGGCCGTTTTTGGGGAGCAATTCTGCACTGCAAATGCCTGTTTGGTACCACATCCCCTTGCCCAGCAGCCCAGCCCCTCAGCCAGGTCCCAGCACGAGGAGGGCAGCTGGCAGTGTCTGACTGTGGAGTGGGACATGTCCAGGCACCCACCGTGCTGTAGATGTGTGGAACACGCCTGTGCAGGATGGGCAGCACATTGAAGTAGCTTCAAATAGACAAATGTATCTGTCCATATAAAAGTAATGGCACAACTGCCCCACCAGTGGCTGGCTGCACATCCAGCAGGTCAGAGCACTGCAGTCACCGCTGTGTGCAGGGAGGAGCACGTCTGGACAACACCTCAGACCCAGGGCATGTTCCCAGTATGGTGCTGGGAGCAGAGGGCTGTGTGCAGTGCCCAGGGAAATGTTCCCAGGTCACCAGGCAAACCCTGTTTTTATCTCATGTACACTGTCAGCACAAACAGAATATTTTGTTCCCTGATCAGAACACAGAACTCTTCCCATGGAGCACCCTGAACTCTGCTGCTCTCAGACCAAACCACAGGGATGATGCACCCCCCCAGTCTCAGTCTCCACGGCCTCGGGAAGAGCTAAAATAGATAAATGGCACCATGTCTAAGGGCGACACAGAAACAGCCTCGTTGGGCTCCTCTTCTATGTTGCAGTGATCAGCTGCTTCAGGAGAAGACATCTAGTTACAGGTACTCCCTTCATGAACCAACGTGGAAAGCAAGGAAACGTGCCAGGAGGTCAGGCTGAATGTTCTCCTGACCATAGGTAGAGAGTGAGTGAAGCCTGAAGACTGCAGTCCTTTGGCTCGCAACAGACAATTGATAACCTGAGATTGATCCCTCAGCATTCCAGAGCAGGATTCCCACATTCAGACTCCATGGAATAAAATCCTGTGAAAGCCCATTTAGCTGAGAGCACAAGTTAGAATCAAAATATTTACAGGGCCGCTGCACATCAGCAACAGGAATCCTTGCCTGGTGCCAAACACCGGTGAACAATCAGAACCGTTGGCTGGGTGGCTCTGGCACTGACAGGGGTGACTATTTTCTTCTCATTTGTCATCGTACCCCTTTGCTCTCCAAAAGGCAGAAGCACAGCTGCCAACCCAGCCTGCAGCTTGTTTTCTTCCAGCTACACTCTCCAGCAGAATCAGAGGGGCAAAGGGAAGAAGTACCTGTTTGTGGACCTCAGGGCACCTCCTTCTTCCCTGCCAGGAGCACCTGAGCAGTCAGTCAGGATCAGCTTAAGCAATACCTCTCCTGCTGCACCTTCTCATCCTGACAATCACTTGTATATCTGTACATCCGACCCTTCCTAGCCAGCAGAATGAACCTATTTAATTAATATTTGCATATCCTTCCCCCCTCTGAACACACCTCTAAGCCAACAGAGATGTTATTCACGCTGTGTCCCAGACAAGAAAGCTTTTACCAGCGGGATGACTTTCTGGTGAAGCATGTGCTGGATGCATGACCGTTGTGGGTTTACACTGGAGAAGCTTCTGGAGTCCTTTAGACAAACAAATCCCTGACCCAGCAGGCTTCAGGCGTGTTTTGTAGCCTTTGTGCCGCGAGCAGCTGCCGCGCTTGCTCCTGTCAGCAGCAGGTAAAGTGCTTCTTATACAGAGTGTGTGAGGGAGCTTGGAATGGGCTGTGGGACCCCTCGGGTAAATCGTGGTGTAGGGCAGTGCTGTCCCTGCCTGGCAACTCTGGCTTGCAATGAGAGACGAGTTTGAGACCTGCTTGTATTCGTGGCAGCTGCAAAGAGACAACTGTCAGTGACTTGTTTTGCAAGAGCCTTTGGACAGAAAGAATTTGGCAGAAATGAGGCTTTAGAGGGTAGTGTGCATGTCCAAGATGGGCTTCCAGCAAAGGCTTTGAAGTGGGCTTTGGGGACTATTAAAGAAAAAGTTAATTTATTTCCCAAACTGAATGCATTCCCTAGGGAAAAAGCAAAAAAAAAAGTTTGGGCTGAGACTCCAACCTATCTAGTTGGGACAAACCTTTTGGAGGTGTTTGCCTCAGAGAGAGAGCAGATAAGGTCTGTGGGGAGAAGTGGCTGGGAAGGGGAAAGGGATGAGTGAAATTGCCCAGAAGCAAAACACAGCCACTCACTTTGCAATGAAAAGCTTTATCATCTCTGCACAGATTAGTGGAACTAAAAATAGCTGCAGCTCCAAGTAAACAGTTTGTTGAGCGTGCTCTGCCCTGCTGGAACGCCAGCCCCACACCGAGACACCGTGCCAGCAGCCACGACCGTGTCCCTGCTGTCCCAGAGCCAAGAGGGGCTCCCCACAGCCAGGCTCGACTCCTCGACCCTTCCTGCTAATAGGGGTGACCCTGGAGGGTCACTAATGAGTTTAGCCTCATTACAAGCTTTTTTTGCATTTCACTTGTTGAACCTTTCTGGATGAGCAACTTCTATAAAAACAAAACGGGTCTGAAGGCTGGGTAATTCATTCACACATCCCGACACCCACCCTCTCTTTCTAAATCAACAGCAAACTGTGTCCTTCCCTTGACAGCAAAAAGAGTGGCTTGTCACTAAAGCTGCTTTTACCTGCCTGTTTCTCTTCTCATGAATCTTTGAGTGAGGCTGTTATTTGATGGCTGAAGACATCCACACTTGCCCTAGGGAGCCCAGCACATCACTGAAATATGTTCTATGGGGTTTTTTTTAATCAAAAGTTGTTTACTCAAAGTATTCCTTTTATGGGAGGAAGTCTGGGGAAAAAAAAAAAAACACAAAACAGGTTGTCAGATTTTTTTCCAGTGCGTATCTTGTGCCATTCCACGTTTCCTTGCAATCTTGATGACATCAAGTGACACAGAGACCTCAATGCCTGGGAAATGCAGCGGGAAGCTGCTCTTACGTGAGGAGGCTGCACGATGCATCAGGGGCTACCGCAGCGCTGCTCTGACCCTGGCAGCACGGGCTCCTGAGGGAAGCGACACTCAGGCTGCAAAAACACTCGGGTCAGAGGCAGGTCAGATCCTTCTGAAGTGGCAGCTTGACTCCACGGGCTCCGGAGCTTCCCGGAGGCTCCTTTGTGCCGGTGGTTTTCTTGCCGGAGCAGGCAGCGTGCAGTCCAGCACGGCAGAGCTGCTCCGGGGCTGGGTTTCTGTACCTTAGCACCCTCGGGGATACTCTCACCTCATTTTGACACTTGCCCTACGAGATTGCTCTGGCTTTGTCCCTCCTCCAGCTGAAGGTTGACAGTCACCCCGCAGGACAGCTCCTCGCTCTTCCCTGCTCTCCCACCCCGGGCTGCACTAGAGCAGCGAAGGTGGCACCCCCAGCATGGGCTGCTGGGCACTGTAGGACCATCCTTTCCAGGGGCATTGTTCTCTGCATCCCACTTGCTGATGCAGAACTAAAAAATTCACAGTTTACTGCAGACCAACTTCATGGTCACCAGCAGCAGAGCCAGACTTCGGTTGTCCAGAGAGGCAGTGGCGTCACCACCAGTCCTAGACTGCACAGTATGAGGCAGATGGATGCAACAGGCAGCAAAAACCTCATCAAAGAGGTAAAGTAGAAGCCACTAATGGCTGATTGTGGCTGCAGCTGAGTCAGTCAGCTCAAGGCTGTGACACCATCCGTCACACAGAGCGTGCCACGCCTGGCAGCTCCAACGTCTGCTCCTTACAGTGAGATAGGAACCACGTTTATCCATAGCCCACACCTCTGGGTGAATGTCTTGGGGTGAACAGGAGAATCAGCTAGAAATTTGGGTGGATCTCCGGAGTAAAATGTCGACTTTTGCTTAAGAACAGGAAGAATGAACACATTGAAAGCCAAGCATTTTTATCCCGATGTCTTACGATTTCAGGCAAACTCAGGATTCCCCCCACTCACACCCCTTGTGGAAAAAAAATACCAAGATAGGTAAAGCAGAAGCGGGCTCGGAGACTCTCTGGCATCCTGTAGGAAATCCTAAACTGCATTTTTCTACTTAAAAAGGGTTTTGATGGGAAACATTTGTCCAGTTCTTGTAGAGGATGGTATTCAATGAGAAAGTCACTGTAAGGACACATGAATATGTGCAGAAAAGGATGGACTCTTTGGCAGATGCTTTGGGGGGCTTGTTTTCAGGAGCACACACAGGATTGCGAGGTTTGAGCAAGACAAGACAGATCTTACTTTAGGAGTTCATACTCTGAGCTCCTGGCTTTCCAAGGGGCTTGGTTGTTGCCGTTGTTCTATGTTGCCTGTGCTGTAAGGGGGCTGGCCACAGGCTGCCAAGGCAAAGCCTGGGTAGCTGGTGTAGTGCTTGTATCCTTAACAGACTTGGCCTCCGAACCCTGCAGTCCAAGCTGTAACCCTCTGGATTGCTTTCAATGTAAGCTGGACTAAAAGGAAAACTGCAGCCTTGGCCAGGCCAGCACAGCAGTCTCCTGAGGCTGTGCTGTCCCTTGGCACAGAGCAGCAGAACCTTCCTCCCTCGCTGGCATCTCATGAAGACAGGCAGGGCATTGTGGTGAATCCTTTACTGCTGCTTTTGAGTGAGTAGAACAAAGTTTGACTCAAAAACACTGGAGAGAGATGAGTTCTGCCAGGTGATACATCTCAGGAGATCAAATGGGCTTCTAGGACTGGTTTTGAACTAAAACTGATTCGAACCAGGAGGTTACACGAGTTTGGGGATGCTCAGAGCATGGGTATGTTTTGCACTGTTGAGCTCCATTCCCCTTCCTCCGTGCATCAGTACTGTCATCAGGGTGTTTCCTGCACTGCTTGCTGCTGCTGTTGGTGTTTTTATCTCTTCCTGTGAGCAATGGAAGGGGCTGTGGGTATCTTTCAGTGTGGTTTTGGGCACGCACAAACAGTCTCTGGCTGGAGGTGGTGATAGCAGCAGAGGTGGAGAAGGTCCAGGTGCACAGCTGGTGCAGGGGAGAGAGGAAAGGCTGGTGCCCCTGACCTGACACTGAGTGGCTCTGGGGCCCATCTGCCATGGTAGAGCTGCAGGGTGGCAGAGATGCCTCTTCTGTGCCTGCCTGGTGCTCAGAGAGACGGCAGGTTGGGAAAGCCAAGTGCTCACAACACCTTCTCCTCAAATCCAGGTGCTGTCACCAGCTCTGGACTTCACACCTAAATAGGGCTGGCACCCAGGGACACATGAGTTGAAGTAGTCTTGGATTTTACCCCATGGGAGTCGGTGGAGCAAAAAGCACCCCAAAAACACACAAAGCTGTATTTTTCATGGGAGGCATTTACCCAGTGCTACAGCTGCTAGGATAGCTCAGGCTGCACCGGGTGCACCTTTGGGCAGGCCCTGACGGAGAGGATAAACGGCGGGATCCATCTGGGACATGCATCCAAGCAATGTGCCGGAGAGATCCGGGGGGAACAGCAGGCGGGCAAGGGGGAGCGCCCGGCAGCAAAAGCCCCAGCGCTGAGCATCGAAGGGAGGATGCTCGGGCACATGCAGCTGCCGAGGGATGGGGTTACAAGCCGAAGCTAAACAAAGATCCCTGTGAAAAGGAAACGGATCCCTCCTGCCGACTGTAAGGTAGGAGCCGAGCGGGAGCTGCTTGACATCATCGGGCACAGCATTGGATTACAGCGGGCAGGGACTGACTCGAGGAGAGGAGAACACGCCCCTTGGCCCCGCAAGTGCAACTTCATCCAGCAGCTCCCAGCAGAAGGAAACTGCAAGTCTGAAACTGGTCGCGACTCCCCCGGCCGGCTTGGCTGCTCGCCACCGCGGGCAGGGACGGCAGGAGGGTCTTATCCAGCCTGGAGCCCTCCCTCGGCGGCGGGAGCACGGAACTCGGGACCCGAGGAGCCGCGGGGGCCGGGGCGGCTGTAGGTAGGGCTGGGCGAGGGGCTGGCGAGGTGGGTGGCGAGGTGGGTGTCCAGGACACCTGCCTGGGGTGCAGCGAGGGGGATGTTCTCCTGCCCCGCCGCGGGAGCCACGGCCACGGCACGGAGCGGGGCTTTCTTGAGAGATACGGTTGACTTTTCACCCAGCCAGCTGTGAACAGCCAGGTTTTCGCTGCCTGCAAACCGTGGGATAAAAACCAGCTGCATCCCGGTGGGTTTCTTTCCTGGTGGTGGGAGAAGCCGCCTGCAGGCTGATGGCAGGGAGGCGGCGGCTGCTTCGCCTGGAAAAGAACGCGAAGCGGTAGCAGGGGGAGCAGACTCGGTGGTTAGAAATCACAAAGGACCAGTGGATCAGTGGCGCCCGTGGGGATTTTGGCCTCGTTTCTGACATGTGTCCGTTTGTTCTGAGCGATTTGCCGGAGGGAATCCCTTAGAGCATCGGGGCGGTTCTGTGCTCGCACGGGAACGGATGCCAGGCTGTGGGACAGGCACCCGGCGTGCCGTCCGTGCGGGACCGTGGTGGGAATCCATCCTTCGGGCTGTCAGGAGCCGTAGGGGCTGCCCGGGGCTCCCCTCCGAACTGCGGGCATGGGCGGCAGCTTTGCGGAGCGTGGCAGCAGAAGCGGGCTCGGAGACTCGCTGGCATCCAGCTTTTCAAGCAACTGTTTTAAAAGGCAAAGACTTGGGATAAAAAAAGAACTGCTGTGGTGGTGGTATTCTCCGGAGGCTTTGCAAATTCCTCCACCTCGGAGCTGTGTGCATTTCTTTCCTCTCTCCGGATTCCCCTAAGCAGCTGGTAGCGAGCCGCGGTGGGGGGCTTCCACATGCATGTAATGCCTTGGCCCCAGAAGCATGTTTGGGAAATTTCCCTTTGCTCAAAAGGGGTAAACGGTTCTGCAGAACAGGAGCCAAGTATAGCTGTGAACCCAGAGGCAATGCCCTGGGTGGATGGGCTGGTGACTCAAAGCAGGACATGCTGGGGTCAGTGAGCAAGAGGCAGCTGCAGGGGGGATGCTGCAGCAGTGAGAGGGTGAGGGGAGACTTATGAACCAGGGATGGCTGGGCCAGGTGGCAGAGCCCCTCCGATGGTGGCAGCCCCTCAAGCTCAGGGATGCTTTCTTGGCGTGTCTGGCTTGGTTACTGGGGGACAGTGCTTGGCTTTGGAGACTCGTGGGTGGAAAGAGCCACCGTGCTGATGTGTGGGCACCCAGCTGAGAAACTGTCACCTCCCAGCTCTCGTGAGGGATGGTGTTGAGGAAAGAAGGATGCATGAAGAGATCCTCTGTGGCTGGGTTCGTTTATAGTGCAGGTATACATCAAATGGCCATTCACAAACGTGGATATATCGGTAGTGCTTAACATATCTCGGGTACAGAACAGAGCATTGAGTCCTTCAGGTGGTTCCACATGGATGTGCAAATCCCCCATGCCATCAGTTTTGGGAACACTTTCCAGACAGTGCAGACTCATGTGCCTCAGAGAACTGGAGACCATGAACTACAGTGCTTGGGCTTCCAGCACGGGCAGCTTGGTCATGAAGAGATGAAACCCAGGAACGTTCACAGCCACACATCTTCCAACCACCTGGTACTTCTGTATCCGGGTGGACAATTCTGAGGACGTGTACAGGCACAGGGTGAGCTAGAACACGGAGTTTTGCTTTTCCCCTTTATCCTCTTGTTTCAAAGTACATCTCCTTTTGAGCCCACTCAGAGGAATACCCACAGGCGCACAACCTCGCCACCCAAAATAACTATGGAAAACGTTTTCCAAGTTGCTGACATTTCCTGATCTCCCACATTTCAGAGCCAGTTCCTGCAGCACACTGCTGTGCATTATTGCCTCCAGCCTGTCTGGGCACCCAAACACCAGCATCATTTCTATTCTACAGGGGCCTCACACGAATCACAGATGATTTTCCTGGGCTCACACAGGTCTGGGGCAGAATCGAGGATGAATCTACAAGTCCAGAAGGAACAGCAGCAGCTTCAGCCCAACTTTTTGTTTGCCTCTCTCTGTCAACCTGTTGTGGTCTCTCCCATCTTTCCGTTCCACTTGTTTCTCCACACCCTTAGGGGTTTCCTTAATGTCACCAAAGCTGTTTACATGGGCTGATTCAGAAAACAAATTTTCCATCACAGCACCCATTTTAGAGAGGGGAGAAACCCCCAGTGTTTATGGTTGTCTTTAGCTCATGACTACAAAAAGCCAAGTCATAAGGGATGCTGCTTGCCAGGCTTGCCAGCAGCAGCCCATGAGAAGGGAGGGTTCAGGTCTTCCACAGGCTTTGTCCCAAGTTCTTCTTGGTGGCAGTTAGGGAGGTTGAGACAGCGCTCCGGGTCTTGGCTGGTACCTGTGGCACAAGCAGGAAGAGCAGCAGCTGGACTACGAACGGCCTGTGCCCCATTTCAAAACTGTCACTGCCCTCGAGCCTGGAGGAATATGTACTTTACTCCACTCATTTCTGGTTTCCACAGTGAGTTTCCAAGCACTCCCCTCCCCAGTGCAGCCAGGGTGCTCTCTGCACAGCTCCTCCACACCAGCTCTCACGCAGGCACATTGCTGGTCACAAGCCGCTGCCTTCGGAACTCCCCGGCAGGCGCCAAAATGCCATTTCTGTTGATACTTGCAGTGATGTAATAGTCCAAACATATCCCCACCAGAGCGTCATCAACTTTACTGGAATTACTCTTTCCACAAAGTGTAATTAGTCTGTGGTGCTCATTGCCATGAGATATCAGCGGAACAAAGAGCTCTGAAGGCATTTTTATGGGTACCAGGTAGTTATCTCGGTAACAAAACAATCCTGGGTATGATTAAGAAGGATATTGCATTTTAAGGATTATAACACCTCCTGGTTCAGAGCCATTAGTGACTTATGAAAAACATTCCATTACAATTAGAGGTTTTCTTGTACCTCTGAAGCCAAGGATGCCAGCTGCTGCTGGAGACAGGGCACTAAACAAGGCAGTCTGGCTGCTCTGGGAGGACCAGGCTCCTGTTCTGATCAGCCATGCATGCAGCCTGTTGTTTACCCAGCAGCCAAGAGACATAAGAATAACCTTCTCTCCGCTGCCATCACCTTGCTTGAAAGCAGAAAGGATTTCCTCTCTGGATCAAAGCAGCACTGTAACAGCTGTTGTGTCAAATAATGCTGAACTCAGCCAAAAAAAATTCTGGGGCATGGCTTGGGTTGTTTGGTTTTGTTTTGGTTTTTTTTTTTGAACATACATTCATTTTGGAGCGATGCTGAGAGGACCAAGGTTGTTTCTTCTCTTTGTTCCTTTTGGGTAACAGCTGGTCAACATGGAGAAAATCTAAACCTCAAACGTGTGCATCATCTGCATTGGATAGGACAATAGGAAATGGCCTCAAGTTGCACTAGGGGGGGTTTAGGTAGGATATTAGGAAAAATTTCTTCACTGGAAGAGTTGTCAAACACTTTAAGAGGCTGCCCAGGGAAGTGGTGGAGTCAGTATCCCTGGAGATGCTAAAGAGACGTGGATGTGGCACTTGCAGACATGGCAGGGTTAGATTAGTGGTTGGACTTCATGACCTTAAAGATCTTTTCCAACCTAAGTGATTCTATAATTCTGTGCTGGTGCCCCTGTAATTCATTCCTGATGGGTATGGATGCTTAACTATCCAATGGACATTTCCTCTGGGGTCCCAGAATAATCCATTGTACCTTGAGGGGCTATAGGACTAGATTAGGAAATGTGAGTGCTCCTTGACAAGTCACTTCAGCCCATCCTTAGCTACACTGCAGGGGCTAACCCCCCTCAGCACCATTACATCTCCAGGCTCCCTGTGTGGGATATTGCCTGGCCTTTGCAGCTCTGCCCATTGCCCAGGGAGCAGCAGGAGCAGATGAGCCAGAAGAATACAAGCCTTTGTGGGTGGAGCAAGGGGCTAACACAACTTGCAGACTCCAGGTGCCCAAGTCTGCCCAAGGTTGTGGGGAGAGAGTGTCAGGACTGCAGGGTTGGGAAGCCAATACCAGTTGCTAAAGAGTTTTCGTCTCCAAATTCAGCTTTTTTTGAGAGAAAATGGGGGGTTCCCACCAGGAAAAAAGCTGCTCAGTGGTAACTTGTACCTCAGAGCATCGTTGCTCCAATTTGCTTTAAGCCTCCCTTGGCAGAGGGCCACGTATATTGAGATATTTTGCAACACTCCTGAAGTTCTGGAGGTTTAACTGTTTGGGCTGTGTAACACACGAGCCAGAGCGGGGCAGGAAGGCAAAGGAGGAAAATAAAGACTTGTGGATTTCCAAAGCTGGCTTTCTTCCTTTTCCTGCTTTTGTTTGCCTGCTCGGTGCCCCAAAAGGGCGATGCATATTCCCAGAGTTGTGGGAATGCTGTTTGTTTTCCGGTCCAGTGTTTCAAGTAAAGCACTTTGCTATAAATGAGGTAAACACTAACAAAAGTGTATTGTTAAATCCCTGTGTCTTTGTTTAGCTGCTGTCATGATCATAATTAGCATTTTCCACTTCTGTAAGCCTGTCATCTGCAGATCTGAAAGTGCTTTAAGATATTTGAAGCATCTGACGGGGGGAGGGAGTATTAATAACTCTGTTTAACAGATGGGCAAACTGACACACAGAAGCAGCAAGTGCCCTGTCCTTGAAGCAGGGCCAGAGCCAGCAAGTAGTCAGCTCCAGCTACAAAGTTTTGAAAGTGGGTCAAAAAAACAAAGAGAAAGGCTGTGGATCTGTCCCAGTTTGGAAAAGGATGAGAAATAGTTCCAGTCACAGTGGTACTCAACCCAGATGGCCCAGACAGATGACTTGCTAGATGAGCTACTGCTTATACGGTTAAATGGTTCATCTCTTGATTCCTGTGCTGCTAATATTTGTCCCTGGGACAAAGGCTAAAAACAGTCCATAATGTTCCAAAAAACTCAGAAAGCTGAAACAGCTGCTAAAACAAGCAAGTGTCTTGTTGGCTGGGCTCTGCAGGTCAAGGGATTGCAAGGCACCCACAGATGTTGAGGCCACAGGGGAAATGTCTTTGAGCAGTGCTTGGGGACAGCAGGAGGAGGCTCAGCTGTGCACAAACAGCAGAGACACAAGAAGCTGGACATAAACCCAGTGAGGCAACCAGAACTATCAGATCAAACTTCCACTTTTGCCTTGGAGAGGCCAGTATGGAAGTTTCACTTCTTTAAAGGGCAGCAGAGCTGCAAACCAATATCCATTTATACCCTGGAGGCAGCTGCTGGGTCACCACGGTGCAGGTCAGGAGACACGGGTTGCCTCAGTTCTCCCCAGCACCCGTGGGAGGGCAGTGGAAGGGGAAGCAAAACTAAAGAGCTCTTCTATGTGCAGCCCAAGCTGGACTTTCCTTACACTTCATCCCACAGCCCTTTGGTTGGCACCTCCTTGCCCGCCAAGCCAGGCTCCATGTGAGCCTGCCAGCCCTCACCAGCCCTCTGCTGTGCTGGTCACAGACAGTGGAAAGAGCAGCCGAGCTTTGTGCTGCCCAGATAATGTTTCTTTAATTTTTGTTTTCTTTTTCTTCCCCAGAAGCTGTTGTCCTGCTGCGCATGAAGCTTGTTTGAAGTCATGTCCAGAAGGAAAGTCAACTGAATCAGGTAGGGATTCCCACTATGGACTGATAAAGTTTTTATTCACAGGGAGATATTGCAAACAGAAATGGGTTTTTTCCTTCCTGTATCAGTGTCACTTGACCTCCCTCTATATTCTGAATTACTAGATGCTAGAAGGCTGCTAAGAGGAAAGAAATACCAACAATTCTGCTGTAATGACTTTCCTGCTGTATTATTTACGCTTCACAGCCGTGTCCTTGTACCAAGCAGTGTTCCTGCACTGACTCCAAGGCAGGCCCTGGTGCCAGGCGTGCTGCACAGCCTCTCCCTGCCAGCAGTGGGGACATGGTGTGCAAATCCTGCTCCCAGGCTGCCTGCATGCCTTGGGAATGTTGTTTTCCCGTACGTAACCACGTAAGGGAGTTTTGCCCTTCATTGTGGAGTCAGTCCAGCAAGACCCAGGGAACCCCCAAAGCTTAACCTTTGGTGGCAGATCCCTTCTGTGGTTTCACTCCTCTATCTCCTCTGTCCTCGGATCATGTCACTGCTTTCTCTTGCTCCTGTGCTGAGCTCTCCCTTGCACGGAGCTGCCGGGGCTGTACTGTTTGAGATCTGCAGCACAGGATCTCAGGACTCTTTGGTGCAGAGACACCCCGTGTCCTACACCCAGACTGCATTTCAGTGGACCACAAAACAGTTGACAATTCATTTCATCAGGAGATTTCTCTTTCCTGAGACTATAAGTGGCAATGATCACTGAGCATCCCCAGAGTAATGTTACAGGCACATTTCGAGCACCACTTCAGCTCATATCCCTGGGGACTTACACAGAGAGATTTACCCTGCCTGCAGGAAGGATCAGAAGCTGCTGTCACCTGACACAGCTCTACAGAGATTCTCCATCTTCTGTGAAGATTTCTGCATGATTTCCCCTCCCAGGTAGGAGTCCCAGCAAGGTAGCATAGCCAAAGGGGCTCCTGATTCCAGTGGTCTGCAGGAGCCATGGAGCCACCTGAAAGGGCTTAGCTCAGCCACCCCAAACTGCCAGCCTGCTCTGAACTCTGACACATTCCTTTTCAAGTACCAACAGCACCATCCCAGCCACCCAACCCTTCACAGCCTCCAAAGACAGATCTCCCCCTCTCCCACCTTCCCAGGCAAGCACTGCCCCTGCCCTGGCATGGGGGGTCCGCTGGTGGCTTTGTTCTCTGCAGTGGAGCAGACAGACAGGCAGCCAGCTCCAGGGAGCAGAGCTAAGCCTGGTTTTGCTAATCAGCCTCATTCTACACTGACACTCTTAAGAGGTGCCCCAGTTATTTTTAGGCACCGCTGGGAGCTGCCAGGCCTCTCTCACCCCAGGAGGCTTCACAGGTTTTCACTCAGCCCTTTACACTGCACTGAGTCAGGAGGACTCTTTGGATGCTGGATGCAAATTCCTGTGGGACTGTGCAAGTCTCAGCCAAGGCAGGTGGCTCTCAGCGTCACACTCCCTGTGCTAAGCTGAGCCCCCTCAACCAGCAGCAGCCAAACCTGTACAGTTACAGCACAACACCTCTTCCAAGCTGTGCTCCCCTTCCCAGCCACGCAAGCACCACTTTCACACAGCAGCAGAACTCAGCTCCTCAGATCACACAGAAGAACTGGACTAAACAGCTTTTTCCTGCTAAGCATAAAAATAAGGACTCATCCTTGCTTACCTCTGTCCTGTAGAGAGGTCTTCCTCAACCCAGAAACAGAGCTACACCATCAGGGCCTGCTGTGGCTTCACCTTCCTCTTATATGTGACAAGGGCAGCTGTGCTAGAAAATATCCCCAGCTGCATCTCCTCTGTGTTTATTTGGCTTCTCCTTGCCCAGGGAAGCCTGCAAAGTTGGGGTGGGGGTGTGGTTTGAGCATCCCTGGACCAGGAATGCACGTGGAGTTTTAGAAGATGATGTTCAATCAGAGGTCAGTGCCTTGGAGACTTTTCTTCCTGAACAATCTGGAGGAAGGCAGGAAACCCAAGTCTGAAGGGGATCCCCATTGCAAAGGAATTCACGCCATGGCCCAGGCATGATAAGATGTCTGAACATCACAAGCAAGGAGAATTCATGGAACATGGAACACAGCCTGCCACAGCAGCTGTAGGGCTTCTGCAGCTGAAGGGTTTAAAGTCCCTGGTCTGTGGGTTGTCTGCTTTGCAAGTTCTGGCATTATCAGATCTTCCACACAGTCACTGGTTTTGTTCATGTAAAAATATGTTGACATCTAAAGGCAGCAGAGAAGTTCTGAGAAAATAAAAGTAATGGAGAAGGGACTCGTGGCCTCAGACTCCTTACAGCTGTGAAAGGACCCCTGGAGGGGACAGAGGGACCTGTGAGTGCTCATGGCTGTTCTGGGGAAACATGAGGGGTCCGATTCTCTGCTCGTTGCTCTGCAGAAGTCAGAGCATTGTGTGAGCCTGGCTTGAGGGAGTGAAAACAGGCAGCAAGAAACTGCCAGCCTGCCACATTCTAAGGCCTGCCAGGGCTGAATGTGCCTCATCCCCTCTGCCACCCATCCCTCAGAGGGCCATGTGTCTTTTGGAGGTGGGGGAGAACCAGAGTGCCCCCTGATTTATTAGCACCTTGAAGCTGAGGGATGTGAAAAACAAGCTCGACCTGGGAACAAACAAAAATACAACTGCTGTCACGGCAACTGTCTCCAGATGCACAAAGAGACCAATTATTTCCATTAATCAACTTATCAAGAAGCTGCAGAAGAGGCTTAAACTGCATCAAGGCTTGGTGCTTAGGGGGAGGAGCAGAGGGCTCCATCAAACCCCAGCTGCCAGGGCAAACAGTGATTCTTCCCGTGGTGGAGGATTCTTAGAGCAGATGCTCAGCACCCACGTCCCATGGGGACCGGCAGAGGGGTGCTCCAGGCTGGCAGCACTGTGTGGCCAGAGCTGGGCACTGGGCTGTCCTGCTGGCAGAGGGACAAACGGATGGAGGACAGGCGACTCTGTCCCGCCATCGCCCAGACACGCTGGCGCTGACAAGGAGGCTGAGCAATGCCCTCCCGCCTCCCCCAGCCTCCCCCTGTCCCCTGGGGACCACGGCAGCGCACACAAGGACTCACCCTACCCCCGTGCCAAGGGTCGACTGTGATTTTGAAATCTGTCTGGAGAGTGTCTTACGTCGGCGGGAAGCCGGGCAGTGGCTGTGAGGGTGTGGGGCAGCAGGAGGTGCCTTGGGACAGCAGGGACACTGCACTGGGGGGCCCTGGGAACGTGTTTTTCAGAGGTGGGGCGGGAGAGGAAGGAGTTGGAGAGCTTGGTAGAGCTAAATGCAAGGTTTGTGAAGTCACAGAGGAGTCAGTCTAAGCCTAATCTTAAAGCTGGGGCTAAGCTATTAGTTATCAGTTCTACAGGCATGAAGTGATCTTATACTGGAAAACCAGGCCAAAGCAAAAGAAGGGATCTGTTTGTGGACGCTCAGCCTCAGCTGCATGTGTTCTTCTCCTATAGGAATTACAATTTTCCACCAAGTCCTGGGGAATGCTAGAAGCTCTGTTCCTGCAAAACCACTGCAGTGGCTGGAGCAGCTGTGATGTCTGTCCTGGCTGAATTTATTGTACTTAGTGTAAGAGCCAGAGGGTACAGAGTTATTACAAGAAATACCACAGCAAAAGCCTTCCAAAAATACCAGTGTGCCATGCCCAATTTGACATTTCTTCATCACTGAAGTGTGGTGAGGCTTTTCCATGCTGTTCTTCCCTGGAAGCTGCTCAGCACATGGGATGGACACACGCTTCCATCATAGGACATGAGGCCGCTGCCTTGCTCCTGCCTGTTTCTCACCCAGCCAGGAAACTCGGGGCTCAGCAGTTTGGAGCACATCAATTACGGCCCATGAGACCCACCCCCATCACATTTTGGAGAACACAGGCCCAGCAGATGTGCCTGGCACACACCCCGTCACCAGCCTTACCCACACTTGTTGCTTGTGCAGCCACTGCCAGACTGGGCTCCCAACAGCAGCGTCTTCACCCTAAGCTGCATCTCCAGCTCAGCTTCTGGCCGTGGATCTAAGCTCTAGTGAGGGGTCATGAGACATAATCAGGCCTTTAGGCACGATCACAGGTCTAAAAATACCCCAATAGCACCATTACAGAGCCTTTCTTCTTTGATGTACAGCCCCTCACACATGTTCCCAGACAAGATCCCAGTGGAAAATTTGCTGAAATTCCAGCTGGAGGTTGTCAGAGAGTTGGTGGAAACCCCCTGACCTCAAGTGCTGGCTTCAGCCCTACGGGATATTTTTTTCTCCTCACTGGATTCAACTCTCCCAGCAGGAAACCTCACAGCAAACCCACAGGGAGCACAGAAATCCCGGTGCTCCCGTCTCTGTGCTCTACCAGGCCCCCCTCTTCAGTAAACCATCTCACTCTGTAAATATTTTAAAAGCCCAGCAGGGCTGTTGAGTATGTTTTGCTGTTGTTATGGATCCGGCCCCAGCAGGAGAGGTCTAATAATAGTCCCTGTACCCTGGAATGAAAGGGCAAGGGGCACTGCACAATGCCGAGCGCCCCAAGGCCACCACACCACTTCATGCCTTGGCGCCTGCAGGTTGGCAAGAAAGGGCAGAGAAGTGGGATGTGTTGCATGAGCAGATGGGGTCACATCCCTGTTCCCCAGCAGAAATTCGGAATTTCACCCCAGAAACAGAGGTTTCACTTGGCTTCATGGCCAGGAGAGTGTCACATGCACTGGTGTGACGCCAGGCAGGTGGGAGAGTGTGTCCTGGGCTGGGCTGTGGGATGAGGGGACTGTCTCCAACCAAAACCTACAGCTCTGGGTCCCAACTGCAGTGGACAGCGTGGGGCCACAGCTGGGCTGCAGCACCCAGAGATGGGGCTGTGCTGGGCTCCTGCCAGCAGAGAGGAGGCACAAAGCAGCTGTGGGGGGAAGCAGCTGAGAGATCAGCCCAGCCTGCAGACAGCCAGCATCCAGAAATAGCCCTTTCTAGCCATGAAAAGTTTAACCTAGGCAAGGGACAGATGCAACATTGTGTGAAGGGTTTCCTTGAAGCTGGAGTCAGCTCTGAGTGTGAGTGCAGCATCCATCCAACCCCGGGGATCAGCCCTGGCCACTGGCTCGGGTTGCAGGGCTCGTGTTGGCTCTGCAGGAGCGGGGCCTGTGCTCAGGGTAACCTGTGCTCAGGGTAACAGGGTAAGCCTGTGCCAGGCGTTGCCAGGTCATTTCTCTGCCACTCTTGTGTTATTTGCAGTAAGTGTTTGCTGTAGTCCTGGGATCTGTGCTGCAGACAGGCAAGAGGGAATTAAATGCAGGCTTGTGAGTGAGACTGAATAGGACGTGGAGCTGACCCAAAAGAAATGTCCCAGTTTATTCTACCCAAAGGCAGAAGAAACATTTAACCCTTTAATTTCTTATCATCCACATTCTAAATGGATACAACTGTCCCTGGCAGGTGCTACAAGTTCTTAGGATGTACAGCCCCATGGAACTGGTTTTTTTTGCACATACCTGGAAATGTGGAAATGCTCGTTGAAAAATCAGGTTTTTCTATCAAATACTGAGGCAGCCGCTCCCATCACCCTCTCAGTCCAACAGCTTCCTGGGGAGAGAGGCTGGAGTCTCTCTGCCAGTGTGGAGGGCTCTGCCTGCAAGGCTTTCGAGAGCCACCCACCTTGAAAATCCCAAAGGAATTGCACAATTTGGAAAGCTTTGTTCATAAACCCGCCCGTCTCCAGCTCCTTGCACGGAGAGCCGAAGGCAGGAACCCTCCCAGCCATGGAAATGAATAAACCACACGCGCCATCTCCCGGCCGCCCAGACCCGCACTCGGTGCCTTCTGCCTTTAGTCAGGATCCCGTCCTCTTCCCGTGGGATGGGGCACTAAGTCGCTTGGCACAGCTCTGCCACTGCTGTTGGCAATTACATCGAGGGACACTGGGAAAATGCTGCATCCCAGGGGCTGGCTCCTGTCCCCACTTAGGGCAGTCCATCCTAGAAACCAGGTGGTCCAGCTCCCAGGACTAGGACAGGAGGACTCTGGAGCATCTCAGCTCTGGACTGGCCTCACTGATCGGAGATGGACCGAGGCTTGTGTGGATCACTCCTAGAGAAGCCTCCCAGATCCGTATGACTTCTCTGGCAGCTGCAGAAGGTCAGCAGCCTCTGGGCTCTGATGAGCTGGAAGGACTTGTCTGGGAATGATGGATGCTCTGCCTGTCCTGGGGAAAAGGCTCGTTGAGCTCATCCAGCCTGTTGCATCCAGTGTGTGTGCTTTATCCCAGGAAAGGCACGCCAGGAACAGAAGGAGAGGAGATGAGGAAAAACAGCTGGGATCTCTTCTTGGGGCAAAGGATGCAGCTTTTCCCAGTGCTCATTTAATAGGGGCTAGATGGATGCCAAGCCCTTGGAGGAGATGGGTGTTTGCAAGAATTTGCTGGATTTGGGAAAGCGGGATCTCCTGGGAGGTCTGGGTAGGCCGAGCCCCACATCCCACCAGTGAGCCGGTGCCAGCACTCCCTGATCTGGCATCAGCACAGAGAGAGGAGTCCCTGGGGCTACCAAGACGTACTGGATTTCTGCAGGTTTGTGGTTACTGCACCCTGCTCAGCTCAGGAATGGGGGGAATTTAACCTTTTTCATCCCATCTACTGCATCTCCTTCCTGCTGCCACAACATTGGGGATTAGACAGAGGAGTGCGATTCCTGTCCAGTCTGGTGGTCTGCCAGCAGATTTCCCTGGTAGGAAAATCAATATTAAGCAGGATTTATACAGGAAGCTGAGCAAACTTCCCTGGGTCGTTAACCCCAAGGCACAAAAGCGAGTGAACGTGCATTAAATGTGCATGACTTTGTTTTCACTACACACGAGCGTTTCTAATCGGGACCTGCTCCGAGCACTGACAGCATCAGCAGAGCTCGAGGCGTATTTTACAGTGAGCAGAATCACAGATAAGACAACAATTAATCTCTAACTTCCACACAGAAAAACAACCTAAGTGCCAAACGGAGTATACAGGAGCAGGAACTGAGAGCTGCAGGTTTCCCGTGACGAGGCAGCGTGTGCTCGCCAGCTCTGTGCCCAGGAGACAGGACGCCCCGAGCTGCTGCGGCCCCTGCACTCTGTGTGCTGGGCAAACGCTGGCAAGGGAAACCCTGGGCTGAAGGGGAAAACCAGCAACTTAAATATTCATCAGGCTGAGCTCGGAGCTGGCTCACAGCGCAGCTCGCGTGTGACAAGTGGCCGCTCCGAGCCTTTCTTTGTGCTGTGCCCTTGGCACAGGCACAAGTCTGGAGTGAAGGGATCCAACTGTCTCACAGAAGGGCTGGTTTTCACGTGTTAAAGTGCTTATCTCACAGCAGGCCAGCCCAGCACTTCTTCAGTGACGTCCAACACCCAGCGGAGGCCAGTACTGCTCCAAAGCCCTGTACCTATAAAATACTCTCCTGTTCCTCCAGCTATTCCCATGGGTATCCATCATTTCCCATTACAAATTCAGGTTGGATCAGCACCCCTTCCCCCCTGCAGTGAGCCAAACTTGGCTTCTGTTCAAAGCTCCTGTAGCGTTTTGAGGAGGAAGGAGGTCTTTCTCTGTTAATGCTTTTTTTGAAGGGAAAAGCTGCTGCAAGCGACCTTGTGTGCCTAAAGAGGAGGCTGGAAACTCAAATGAGAGACAAGTGCCTTGCCTGCCCCAGTTTGCAGTGGGAAGGTAGAACAAGGGCCAGTAAGGCAGCTGGAGTGGATCCTTGGCACAGTGGGCCACCCAGCACGATGGGTCTCCCCACATGAGGGGGTTGATATCTGAGATCTCAGGAGCTGCCGGCAGAGGAACCAGAGCAGAACTGTGGGGACTGTTTCTTCGTGCTGTAATTTAACCCCTCAGAGTGGCCTGACCTGGAGGGAGCCGTGACTCGAGCATCCTTGTCCTCACAGCTGTGTTTTCTGCCCAGCGTTTTGCAGGCGAATAGAGATGCAATGGAGGTAGAGTCCAGCACCTACACCGACTTCATCTCCTGCGACCGGGCGGGCCGGAGGAACGCTGTCCACGACATCCAGCGAGATGCCACCACCATCAGCATGCGCAAGCTGACCGAGGACCTCGGCGACCTCGCTGTTCAAGGAGCAGGTGAGCTGCCACAGGCACCAGCGAGCCCAGCTCCTGGCACAGGCTGGAAAGTATCTGGCCCCAGCAGGGGAGCAGTAGGTCTTCGGGTGGCAATGAGAATGAAATCAGCTGTAGCAGTTACTGGTGGCTTGTGCCCTCAGCAGGGTGTAACTTTGCTTTCTTCCCAATCCTCCCTCTCGCAGAAAGCCAAAGAGATGCCTCTTCTTCTGACAACGACCCTGGAGCAAGACCAAAGGGGCAGGAAAGCAGCCCCTCGCCATGAGAGCGAATGGGGGGGGTGGGATGGGCAGGAGGAAGGCCTTGCTGTGAACATCAGACAAGAATTTGCTATTGAATCTGCGGACAAAAGCCAACCTGGAACAGCAAGTTGTCTGCCAGATGCCTCTGCTGCAACCGTGTTTCTGTAGAGAGCCACAAGATGCTGTGCAAGGACTGGCACCTCCAAAAGACTTCTGCCCCCATCCCTAATGATTTAGGGCAACACTGCCGTGGTTGTAGTGACATGAGCCATTCTCAAGATGCCTTAGCTGCGATTTTCCCTTAGGGGGAAAACAGTTTCAGTAATAATAGACACATCAGACCCTCCTGTCCAAGGTACCTTCCTCCTTTGCAGATTTAGACTATTATTTATTCTGTTTCCATAGAGTAGAAATTTAGTTCTTTGTTTTTTTCTAAGCCTCACCTTCATCTGCATCTTAGATCTGACCTGGCCTCTGGACTGTCCATGTGGCCCCTGTCAGGGTGGGCAGTGGGGAAGGGACCTGACCAGCCCTCATGTCAACACTACTCACCTGTGCTGCTGCTGCTTAGCATCAGGAAAGGACCAAAGCACAGCTCTGTAGGGATGAGCCCCACCTGGAGATCCAGCAGCACCAGCCACGGGCATCTTTTCCTTTGGGTTTCAGCATTTTAAGATGTTGTTAAGGGGAGGGGAGAAAACAATTTGCTGGTTTGACTGTTGAAATTCAGGCTTAACTTTGCAAGCTGTTAGCTGAGATGATCTCTGGTAGGATCTCACACCATTCTCTCTTTTAGGAGACATGTTTTGTGTTAAAGATGGTTTGATAAAACTATATAAGATGTTGAAATAAATAACACAGCCTTCAAGTACTGAAGGTGTTTTTTTTCTGCCTCGATGTTTCTTCTTCCTCTGTTTTGCCTTGATCTGTGGGATGGATTCACCAGCTTCCCCTAACAGGGAGACAAAGAGCTGTGCTACAAGAGAGTCCCCTCGATTTGGGTCTGTGAAACCCACAGGGTTTGCAGCACCCAGGGGGAGGCAGATACAGTTGGGCACAGAACACTCTAGAAATAGGGCCCCACTTTCCCAGGTTTCCTGCCAGGCAGTGCTTTTCCCATGGGCATTTCATCCACCTGTGGAGCACAGCTCCCCCCCACGTTACTGCCCCAGAAGTCAAGCTCAAGGCTGGGTTGGGACAGGGCACGCTGGCCCAGACACCAGCAGAACTGGTGCCAGTAGGAAGAAGCGCCTTCCCTCTGCAGCACAGAACTCTGGGGACATTGCTGGCATTTCACCCAGCCCAAGCTGATCCCGATGGAGCAGCCTGGCTAGGACCAACAGCCCGACAGAGACAAGGCAGAGCTGCCCTGGGAAACACTCTGAGCTGGTGACACAAGGACAAGCGTCGCCCTGACAGCCCAGGGAAGAACTGAGTGTTACGAGTTTGAGTTCTATCAGGGAAAACAAGGCCACAAATCAGCAGAGGAGCAGATGCCGGACAGAGGGAGAATTGTCTGTGGGCCCCTGAGAAGCAGTGGCTGTGGGGCCAGCACAGAGATGTCCATGGCTCCAGCCCCCATAGGAAAGGAGGATTTGGCAGCCAGGTGGTGGCTGTGGCCGCTGCTTTGGCACAGGCTCCCTGGGTGCGATTGCAGAGCCCAGCCAGGACAGCAGCCAAGAGCCTGCTCCCATTTCCCATGCCCAGGGGCAAACCAGCAGGTAGCTCCTGGGCTTGGCTGACTGCGTAGTTGTGTCTTTAAGCCCCATTTCCAGCTCTCCTCACCAAGGAGCAGAACATATTTTTGGCTCACGCTGACACACACACACACAGAGCTCAAAGGCGGCGTGGAGGGACCGTGCACCACACGAGACCTCCAGCAGTCAAATGCAGGCTAATCTTAGCTCTCCTCAGTCAGAAAATATCTGTTCCAGAATTATATTTAGGCAGAGGAGTGAGGACCTGTAGGCCAGCTCCTCTCAGGGGACAGGAGACAGGCATCGGGTTCCCCTCGCAAGTGACAGCACAGCTGCTGTCGCCGACTGTGCTGGAAGACCAAGGGCACTGCCTTAGTCCAGCCACATCCCCACCTGCAAAGCTGCTGAGCACAGGGATGCTCCGAGCCCTCCATTTCAGCTGAACACATGGCATGCCAGGCCTCCCAAAGCTCTAACCAAGCACTAAATGATCCAAAGCCTTCTGGCAAACACTCCCCTTCGTGCCCCGACGGTGCAGCCCGGACGGCCCCTCTCCTGGCTCTGAGCATCAGCCAACAGTGCAAAACTCAGGAGACAGGGGGAAAAAACCTGTAAACTGCTTTTGATACACACTAGAAAAAGTGAGAGTACACAGTGATAGTGCTGCTGCTTCTAGCAGGGGTTACACATCCCTTTGATTACTGAAGGGAAAAGGACACGGGAGGCTGGAACAACCTGCATCCATAAATCCAGCTTGGCTGGCTGGCAAGGGAGCAGGCTTCCCTCTGGCTGTCAAGTGCTCCAGCCTGGCAACAGGAGAAGGCAGGAATCAGGCTGCCAAAGCCCCCCTCACACCCACCAGTGGATCCTTGGGCTCTAGCAGGGGTACCAGGGCACACGTTGAAGAGCAGGGGCCACAGTTCCTAACAGTCACCCTTGAACAGAAAGAAAAAAGGATTTACCTTTAATATAAATCTGTTATTTTATTAAACAGGATTAACAGTCAACTGTCCAGAATCCAAACAAGAAACTCTACTTCAGAAAGCATTTCTGGAGAGAAATTATCCAAAAAAAAAAGCCTGTTCCTTACCTCAATCATGTTCCTAAAAGGGATGCTTTATTTTTTCACTTTATAAAAGTAAGAAAATCACTCTCTCTTATTCCAATGTGTATATACGCACCACGTACTTCAGAGATGTGTATTTTACTCAGAAGACCAATATGGAAGCCCAGAAAGAATGGAAATACTCCCAGCACACTGCTGCTGCTGGATGAGGCTGGACCAGTCCGTGGTCTGTCCGTGGTAATGGCGACCACGGTCCCTTGTCAAAGGCAACTTTTTGGTACAGTATCTTTGGACTAAGCATCTTGGCAGACACTTGGGATGCTAAAGCACACCACACACTCACGTCAGAAAACGATGGTCTCTTCTCTGGATGCACAGCTGTATTGCTTATTGAGTAAAAACACTACTATGCACCAAAATCCCTTGGGAATTTTCGGTGAATTTTTCTGTTTAAATTCTCCACCAAACCGAAGATCTGACCTCGAGCCAGTGTTGTAGCTGAGTGAGAGAAGCAATCAGATGGGACCCGAGTCAACACTGGGCTCTAGTTAATTTACTCACTCAGCCTTAGGAGTGCCTAATGATTATGTCAAATCAGGAAGAGGGCAGAATGGTTAAACCAGCCAATCGACCATGGTTTCTCCAAGTCCTAAGCAAAGATAGAGGAAGATCAAACTGCAGTTCACAGGAATTCTCCAGGATGAGTACAAAACTGGGAAAAGTCCCAGAAGGCAGATTTTGGCCCAAAATGGTAAAATTATGTTCCAACTTCCTATGCATGTGCGAGCGTGGTCATGGCCAGCTGTGAGCACTGCTGTCACCTGCAGTGACATTGGGAGGCCTAACACAGTTCTTGTCCAAGAAAGGATGCCAAAAAAACGTATTTTGTTTTAAATGCCCTTCAGAGCTGTGTATAGGTAGGGGCACCAGCTTCCAGCTTGTTCTTGTTCCAGTCTTGTTAGTACAAGACTAACCCTGCGTAAATAAAGCTGTGACCAAACCCTCCCACCCACAGGGACAGGAATAAAGCCTCCGTGACTGAAACACCTGCTCACTCCCTGCCAGCACTAACACACCTCTTCCCTGCAAGGGTGAAGATTAACCCAGGCCACAGTCAGAGTTAAAAGGTGGTTATTTCAGCACTGCAGACAAGGGCCAGGCAGGTCAGTGGGACAGGATGGGAAAAACAGGGAAAGAGCAGGGGGAAAAAAAGCAGGGGAGGTTCTTCTGTTTGCATTTGCAGTACAGAAACACTGACAGATGGGGAAGGGAGTCAGGCCAGCAGGCAGATCCAGTCTGCTTGCACAAGAGCAGGATAAGAAGCTGGATATCCATTTGGGAGAGAGTTTGTGGGGTATAGCCGGGTGAATGTGATAGTCTGATTCTGATGAGCATTGTAAGGGCTAACACAGGGCTGCCAGGAATGGAGACCAGCTCTGGGCACCTCCTCCCTGAGCTCCCACTGGCACAGAGGAATCAGCACAGGAGGAAGGGCCCTGCTCCACACTGGCTCACAGGAACGGGTCACGATGCGTTGGGGACCATCCCATAGGCTTCATACAGCTTGTTGAGCAGCTCCTGCTTCTCCTTCTCAGGTAAGAAGCTGGACTGGGCTGCGTTGATGTTCTGGAGAAGAATAGGGGGAACATAAGGGAGACATTAAAACACATTGGACATGAACACGTGGTGTGCACATCCCAGCATCTGGCTCTGAGCAGCAACAGGTGAGGGAGAGTGTGAAGTTTCCACTCCCAGATTCATTTCCATGGCCTTGTTTTACAGGGCAACTGCTCTGGCCCATCACTAAAGCAGTCCCAAGAGGAATGAGACAGGCACAAAGCAGAGGTCTTTAAATGCTTTGGGATTTTTGGAATATGCAAAAAAGACCTGCTCCTACTTGCCTGACTCTCCTTCGGACAAGAACCTGTCCTGACACAGCCGTGGAGGCAGCCTGATGGGACACAGCCTGGCTCTGCAATTCTACCTGGTCACCTGTCTTGTGCAGGGACTTTTATTAGACAGGAACAACCTGGCTTTTGCAAGAGTAGGAGAGGACAGCTGTGGATCCAGGATCCCAGAGCTCACAGCTGTCCTTGTTCCTCCTTCCAGACCCAGAGAGTGAGGCCAGTAGGAGAAAGGGATTTGTTCCACCAGACAGAGTTGAGAGGAGGACTGATGCTCCTGCTCTTCCCCAGTCATGTATCTTTGAAAGACACGTAGGTGGAATTGCTGAGCAGGACTTGACTCAAACCAGGAAAGGTTTGCTTGGCAACCAGGTAAGTCAAACTCCCAACAGTTATCCTGTCTTTCTGTCTTGGGTGGATAATTAGAAAATCAAGGATGTAATCAAGAAACATAAATGACTGTGTGTGCCAAAACAGCGACCAGCAGTCTCTTTGTTTCCAGCTCAGTTGTTGCATCCTGATGTTGTAAGTGGAAAATTTCCACTCTGACCTGTTCCTCCCCCAGACTGAGGCAGTCAGCCCGGGGGATGCAGCCCCTCAGAACCCAAACCCTGCTCCCCACAGTGCTCCAGAACCCCCTCCAGCCAGCTCAGCACCTTCTCAGCCTCCTGCTTACAAGGCCAGGGCAACATTTTCTGATTTCCATAAAAAATTCTTCAGCTTATAAAGAAAAACCAGCAGGTTGTTCTGGGCTGCACCAGGACACCATCAGAGCAACCAGCCAGGGCCAACTTACAACTCTCTTGAACTCCTCCTCAGTGAAGCCCATGTATTCCTTGACTATGCCATAATCCTTGTCAATGGTGGAGTTAAAGATGAGGGGGTCATCCGTGTTCAGAGAATAGTTGGCACGATCCTTCTGAAATCTGTAAGGAAATGGGGCTGAGCTGGTGAGTAAAGCAAAGACCTCGGGGCTGTCCCTGCAGCTGGAACTGCTGGACACAGACATGGAGCGTGGCTTCTGTCCCCACAGCTCTGCACTGACCTGCCAGTAGTGGCTGGGGTGCAGCACCTCATGCCCCACAGCTCGGAGCAGGAGGGACAGGACAGCCAACCCAGGGGACCCCTGCAGCCCTCCAGCTGCACCAGCCCCCTGTGCCAAAGGACAAGGATGTGCCACATTGTCCTACATAATTAGACAGGCCTTAGCTTTGTAAAGCAATAAAGCAGCTATAATCAACCCAAATCCTGGTTATTTAAGATAGCATATAACTGAGAAGTCTTACTGTGTTACGGGGTGTTTGGTGAAGTCCGGAGAACACGCTCCAGTGAGATAACTGGACCAAGGGCAGACCTGTTTGGGGGAGTTAAGCATGAAAAGCAGAATCAAGCATGCAGATCTGAACCCCAGCTGTGGACACAGATAGCTCAGCACACTGGTAAAGCCAGATATAGGCTTAGAGCTTTGTTTACAGTTGCCCCTCAGTGCTACTCTGATGGATCAGGACACGGATGCAAAGAGCCCTCAACCCACACAACAGCAGCAGGAGCCCGTGGGATGTTTCCCATGGCCAGTCAGTCACCAGCGATGTGCCAACCACAGTTAGGAAACACCTGCCATAAGTATATACACATATATTCCATCTATTAGCTGGATATGACCATTCTGGGGAAAAGCCATGCACATGCACAGTTAACTCTCAGGCATTTCCACCCTCTAACCAGACTTGCTCTGGTACAGCAGCCTGATTTGAGGAAGGAGGAGCCTGCAGACTTGAGGTAGATAAATCAGTGAATAATCCCTCCAGAATTTATCCTCGGCCACACCAGAATCCATTCTTTCTGCTACACCCCTCCCACAAGCTGCTGTGTGCACTGCTGCTCCTTGCAGCAGGTTCCAGCAAACAGACAGGTGTCCCCACCATTTCTGCTGTGGAGCTTTGGGCATCTGAGTTCAGTGCAATGTTACCACAGGTGTGGTCAGCACTCGGGTGTCAGGTCGTGCCCCTGGCTGCAGCACAGCCCAAACAAGGGCTGGTTTTCCACTCAGAGAGCACCTGTCACGCTCCCACCACACATCCTTACCTCAAAATGCATCTTTGTTCTCAGCAGCTCCTTGTAGAGCTCAGGGTCCTCCAGGACATGGTATCCATGGCCAACACGCTCGGCCTTCAGGACATAAACTGCCTAAAAAGAGCACAGGAAAACCACTCACGGCCTCTGAGCACCAGCTCGGCTCCTGCCTACCCTGAGACCCCCGTCCCACCGCAGGGACAGCCCACACCACTGACCCTGCTCCTGGGGTGTCCCTTTCCAGCCAATGGGCCATGTCCCAGTGTTTGCTGAGCTGTGGCTACAGACAGGGCTGGGACACCTCCCTCCCCAGTGCAGGGCACTTCCCAGCCCTGCCCCTCTCTCTGCCCTGACTCCTCGTACCTCCTTGACCATGGCAGCCGAGCCAGCCTCCCCAGCATGCACAGTGCGATGAATCCCAGATCTCTCAGCTTCCTGCAAAACAAGGGAGAGCATGTTCCTGGTGTCCCATCACCCACAGCAAGGGCAGCAAACCCCTGGGATGGCACAGCAAGCTACAGGGCTCTGTGCCAACAGCCCACAGATCCTGGCTCCACACTGCAAGGGCTGCAAGAGGAGAGCTCGGGAATGCCACATACAGAGACACTGAGAAATCCTGGTTACCCTCTGCTGGAGCCCAGCCAGGCTCCTCAAGGGCTTTCTTGGGTGAGCTCACCACTGCCTCCTTTGCAGACAGCAGCAAGCTCCAAGCTCTCCTTCCTCCAACCACCTGTCCTTCTGTGTGAACCTTGCAAAAGTTCCAGCCTGTGGAACTTCTACCTTTTTGGCCAGCTGCAGCCACGTAGGGGAATTGAGAAGCCCCCCCCAGGGCAGAGATGAAGAAATGCTCTGACACTGAGCACCTCCCTCCTGTATGGGGCTGGGGGTGGAGGAAGCCCAGTTGAGAGGACCCTGCGGGTGCAGCTTTCGGTGCAGCTCCATGACCAACCCAAAAAATCCTTTGCCAGGGTGGCCCACAGGCCACCTGAGTTTGGGAAGCCATGCAGCCTCGAGGCAAGCCTGGCTCCTGGCTTGCTGGAGAAGGGCCACCCAGCTGGCAGCAGCAGGGAGGCTGCAAGCCCCATCTCGCAGCGGCCACTCCTCACAGACAGTCCTTCAGAGCTTTGCACTCGGGAGGGAGGGTTTTTTCAGTTAATACAGATGGGAGCAGGGTTTGCTTCAGCATCTCAGAGCCTGAGCGAGCCCCTGGCACAGAGACAAGATGCACCCTTCAGATGGAGCAGGCTGGACCTGGCTACTGCTGGCACAGCAGGGCAGAGGAAGAAACACCTGCCCATCTGTTCATAAACTCAGTTCCTGTGTCTTGGTTTATAATCACTCTGATTATCCAGCACAGCAGTGCAGGCAGGCTTTGTATCAGCTCCCACCGAGGGGGTGAAGACACCAGGAAGCCCCACGTGCTTTCAGACCTGAGCACTGCTTGCAAACCACTGTCCTTTTTGCCAGTGGTGGTGCACAACCTCCTCCCCCACTGATGGAGGGGACCAACAACCCCAAATACCCACCAGCAAAGAGGAACAAGGCTTTCCCTTAGAACCCTTGCAAAGGCTGAGGTCTCGTAAGAGTCTGGGATCAGGCTCCTGAAGCTATTACAATGTTTGTATTTGAGTTGATCAGATAAAAACCCTTCAAATGTGCAGCTTCTTCTCAGCCCCTTGGGCGATTTCTGGCAGACTGGAAAGGCCAGTCTCTTCCACCCTTGGCCATGGTTCCATTGAGCCCCAGGAGCTGACAGCAGTGGGGTGGGGGATGATCTGGGCTCCATTTGTGTCACACTCAGTGCTACAGGGTAGCGTGCCAAGCCCCAGCTCTAAGGCCATATTTAAGCAGTGATGCCTGCCATTAATCATTTAGGAAATATAAACAAACACTTTTGCTATTTAACTGAATGTTTTTCATAGCTGCAACGCATTTTTAAGCTGTCCCAGCTGTCTGCAGTTGGAAAAACGTGCTGCTTGTCCCTTCGCGCATGTCCCCTCAATGTGTATTTTTCTTGTCATTTCTTTTGGGAAGCTTAATTCCACAAACCTCGTAAGCCTTCTTATGCTCAGAGTAATTCTCCACCTTCAGGGACTCATCCCCAGCCAGGTCAACGGCCACCACAGAGTCGTTTCGATACTTCTTGCAGAGCTCCACCACCTCCAGAGACCAGCCTGGAAGAGACAGCACCAGTATTTAGGAGGAAGCATTTTAACGAACAAACCCTGGCCCTATGATTAGAAGGCTAGAGCTGTTTTCTTTGGTCTTTCCAAAAATTCCTGCTCTTCAAAAAAAAAAAAACCCAAAACAAAACAACAAAACAAAACAAACAAACAAACAAAAAAAAAACCAAACCAACAACAACAACAAAACACTCCTAGAAAAGTCTGTCATCTTCAGGCAAACAAAAGCTGCCAACTGATCGGTCTGTCATGAAGGAAAGGGAACCCCAACGCACTCCCCAGCTATAAAACTGCTCTTACCACGTTCTTCTGTTCACTTTGAGCAAGGGGAAAAAAAATGTAAAAAAACTCCCTCCAAGCAGTGGTTGACTGCTGCAGTTGGCTCGAGGTAAGATGAACTGCACTGCCCTGAGGCTGTAACATGGGGCTTTGGAGAACTCCCTCAACTCACTCCTGAGCTTTCACCCCATCCCACGCTGGGCATCCACTGGATGTTGGATGAGTCATTGGATGTTGGATGTGTCGTGTTACGGAGGAGTTTGGGCTGAGAGGGATCTCTGGGGGGCCCCGTATGACAGTCAGCCATGCCCTGTTACAGGGCACCCTCGACCTCCCCGGGGCAAGATGATGGATTCTACTCCTGGTGGGAAGGAGCTGAACTTTTATCTATTTGACATCAGTGAGAAAGAGAGTAACAAGTGGCTGACAATTACTTCAGAGCTCTCTCTGATCAGCATAGATAACCTCTGGTAAGGGACACGCACCTACCAGCTCACATAGCACTTAACCTTAGCAGAAGGGCCAAGAAACAGAGATAAACAGCAGTGTTAATAATTAACAGGCACCTGCTGTGTACATACAATCCCCAAACCATATGAACACATAAGATGATGTGTGCAACTTCATCTTCTTTTTGTTTTCATCAGTTCCCAACTCACTGGGTTAGAGCCACTATTTGATTAACAAGTTTAATACAAGCTAGTTCTGGCTGGCATCTCTGCCTTTCTCTCAACAGTTCATTAATCACAGGGTGATTAATATCACAGGTGATACTCTACGCAGCATATCCTGAACACGGCACTAAAGACTCTTTACCAAGCACATTACTGGCTCTGGCTAACAGAGCTGGTGCCCTGGGATACAGGTATGAGACTGCCAACTCTGTTGCTTGCACAAGCAACCCCTCCTGCAGTTCAGCTGTATGTGCCCTCGGGTGCTCCTGCCACCTCCTGCCGTTACCACTTGTGTGCTGGCACGCTGCAGATCAGTGTGACTGTGCCTTACAGCTTTCCAGTTTCCACAAAGAAAAATGTTTTCTTCCTAGAAACCAGAAATGACAGGGTCAAGTTTTCAAAGTATTGTTTGGGGTTGGCTGTGCAGGCAGGAAAAAAAATCCCACTCTCCAGTCTCCCAGTTCCCAAGAGTGTAATTTTTCACACTTCTAGACACAAATTAACCACGTACTCATTAGGAAAAATCTTTCCACCATCTACCCTACTAAGCCTACATGAAACTGATGTGAGATATGAAGATACTCAGAAAAAAGTCTTCACATAAACCAGCTGCTGTCACACAGCCTTTCTCTGACTGCATTCTTCCTTGGAGGAAGGTCCTCACAGAACTCAGCAGCCCACTGAAATGCTGGAAATTGGGTTTTCTTCCTATTCTGAGTCACAGCACCCGTTACTGACCAAGGTCAGAGCTGCTGATTTTTTAAAAAACGTTTCATGTATGTGTCTTAAGTATATTTGACTTGTGTTTTCAGTTTAAGCCAGCAGAGAATGACTGCAGCCACTGGACTCCCTGGCTGCCCCGTGATCCAGGCTAAGGAAGAAGCACACGCTGCTGTAGCAGCAGGACCATGAGCAGGGAAGTGTGGGATCTCAGCCCTCCTTCCACGACCATTTGCTCTCAGACCCACCAGACAGCACAGCAGATGCAAGTGCTCCCTGTGCCAATGGCTTTGACTGGCCTAAGGGGTGCTCTGGCCTTTGGGCAGGGAGCAGAGATCACAGCTCCCCAGGGAGAGGACAGACGAGCTCGTTTTGTCTCTCTAGCAAGACATTTCACATCCTGGTCATACCCGCCGCCCCCCACTCTCACATCCAGACCTCTTCCCCACAGGGAAGGGAGCAGAGGACCCCACCAAGAAAGAACTCCTCCTCAGCACTGTCTGGTCCTGCATCAGACCCACGGAGCAGGCTGTCCCCACGTTTGTGCAGGGACCCCAACCCAGGGGACATGACCCCCCGCCACGCGTCAGGGAAGGGGAGCAGAGCAGCAGGGCAGCTGCAATACATTACTTGGCATATGGCGCATGCAGCATAGAATAGACCTGGCTTTGATGTGGAAATCCCTTTCTCCATCCTGTAGTCCCTGATTTACGAGCTGAACGACTTCATCTGGAGTGAGGTCTCCCCTGCAGGGAAGAACAGCCATCAGCAGGAGGGCAGACACCAGCCAGGGAGGCAGGCAGGACACAGGGTGCCCAGGGCTCCACTCGCCTCGACACCCAGAGATGTGACTACCCAGAACTTACCAGCACCTTTTACACCCATGCCATGCCCACATTTACCAGATGTCGGGCACAAAAGCATGTGAAGGTGACAGTAAGATTTAGAAATGCCTCAGGGAACCAGGGGCAGATCCTGCCCAGAGGAACCCCCTCTTTGCCAGAGCATCTCATTAGAGCACACAACTGCCTGCAGCCAGACAGGGACAAGCAGGGGGCTCAATGCCCACCACAGCACACTCTGGAAGGGCACAGAGCCCAGCACTGATTTAACAGGAGGCACACATCACAGAGGGGATGACATGCAAGGAAAGGATCGGATCACCAGCCCCCTCCAACGCCACCCACCATCTCTGCCAGCTCAAATTCCCATTCTGCAGGCAGTCCATCTGGGAATGCTGCTTTGCCTCGCACAGAGAACAGCTTCAGCCAGAAGGCTGAGCACAGCTGCCCTGCACACGCAGAATCCGGTGCCCAGAGCAAGGGATGTTAAAACACAGCAGCACACAGAGGCATTTAAGATGAAAAACCCTATAGGTGGGAAGGAGAGGTAGAAGCATGCTGGTGCTCACTGTGTGGGGGAGAGAGGAGCTTTGGTTACAGCAGGCTTTGAACACACAACGGCTGTCTGGACTGGGCCATGCCTTCTCCAGGCCCAACTGGCCACCCACCAGCTCCCTGGCACAGCAGCAACACTCACTCAGCTTGTCTCCAGGGGATGGGATCCACACCAGAGTTGGCCAGGAGGTGAGGGCTGTACCGGACCTCCACGTAGGCGACTCCTTCTTTTGCCTTCATCTCCACAAACTCGTAGGCGATTCTCCTCACGGCCTCACGGTCACCCCTGCAGGGACAGCAGTGCGACCCATCACGGGCACTGCTCACCCTCGGGGCACACAGGGGACCTCCAAGGCCGAGCCAAGGGATGCTGCCAAGGGTTGAGGCGGGAGAAGCAAAAAGCAGGACACTTACGCGATAGCAGGCATGTAGTAATCGAACTTCTCTAGAAACAGGGGAAGTGTCAGCGGTGTGTCATAGCTGACATACTTCAGGAGCTCCTCAACAGTGCTGCCGGGGAGAGGGATCCCTCTTTTTCTGCAAACGAAGACACGTGTTACTGACAGGGAAGGTTATCACATTTTTGATCAGTCCACTTCACACAGCGATCACATCCCAGGCTGGCAGCATCGACCACCGCTCCTTCACAGAAGAGACACAGCACACGCTGTCCTTCCAACATCTCCTCGTGGATGCTGCCCTGAATCTCAGCGGGGAGGAAGGCAATCCAAAACACAGGCAAAGCACAAACAAACCGAAACACAAGCCCAGACTGACCCTGCAGGAACACAGCCAGGGCACATTTTAAAGCTTAAGAAGGAGTTCATCTAAAGGGGCTCTGGATTGTTTCTTGGCACCTCCTAGTCCTAGGAGCGGAATTGCCAAAATTCTTTAGAAAAGTCAGTATCCACTTATGCAGGTTCAAAGGTTTGAAAAATCAAGGGGATGATGCTTCAAGGCCTGGGATCATGCAAGCAGAAGTGTCGTGGCTCAAGGGTTCAGTTCCTGTCAGTGAGCTGGTTCCCAAGCCCAGCATCGTGGTGGGATCTTCTCTGACAGGGACACCTTCCACGCAGGAGCAAATGGCAACAACTGCTCTCACCAAAGGGACAGCAATGCTAAAGCCCATTTAAGCGCTTCCAAGAGGGACGAGGCCATTCTTCCCTGGAGCAGCTGGAGTACTGTGTGGGGGAAGGTGTCCCCAGAGCAGTGGGGTGACAGCTGGGCTGCCAGCCAAGGGTGCTGCAGGCTTCCTGGGCAGGCTTTGCCACCCCCACACTCTGGTACCCTGCACAAGCCACATAAATTTGGAATAATAACTAGACATTTGTTTTTAATCCTCTTTCCTGCCACAATGAATTACAGCTAATTGGTGGATCTTTGCTAATAGAGACAAAACACCACAGACAGCTCTATTGTCCCCATGCCAGCAACCATTCCAGGGAGCCATGCAGGGACACAGTCCAAAGGACCCTGCTCCTGGGCTCAGAAAACACTGCTCCTTCCCCGCTCAGCCAGGAAGGAAACCAGCCCCACGCTCAGCCCTCACATGCAATCTGCACAGATTAAATTGCTGGCACCCAGCAGGGAACATTCACCGCTGCCAAGGCATTGGTTTTCCTCCCCGCCTTGCCCTTTCCATGGCACTGACACATCAGCCTCTGCTCTAGGAACCGGCATGCACCTTCCTCCACCTGCCCAGGGAAAGTTTCCTACAGCAAAGCCACTTCCCTGACATTTTCCTGTGCTTCCCAAAGGATTGCCTCTGCACGGGCAGCAGCAGCAGCGCTTTGGGATGACCCACCCTGGAGTCAGGTCTCTGGATGAGGAGGTCTGGTGGATCATGCCAGCGTGGCTCTGGGAGTTGCTGCTGCCCCACCCCACCCTGCTGGTAGGTGGGATCCTTCCTGAAGCAAAGCTGCTCCAGGGGAACGTGCTCACGCCCACCAGCACCTTGGTGTCCTGCCCAGAGCTGCCTCCAGCCATGGGCAGCACCACACACAGCGTCCCACCTCGGAAAGGGCACCTCTCCTGGGGACACCCAATCCCATGAGGGATCTGCCACGGCTCTAAACCCTCTGGCTGGGCAGGGGGGATGCACACCCTGGCCCAGACCTGACGGAACTGGAGACACAGTTTCTAAAAACGGCCAAGTTCAGCAGTGCACTGCCCAAGGGACCTTGTGCATCCCAGCAGCTCGGGGTTATATTATGCCACCACCTGGCAAATTTATTTCCAGCTATTTACCTTTAAAAATAGACCACAAGCAGCTTTCTGTGCCCAGGGTGAGGTTACTAAGGCAGTCAGTCCCCTACAGCCTCCTACACTGCCCCACTGCTTTTTTTGTGTGTGAGCACAAGTTTTAGAGCTCACGAATAGCACAGCCTTGCTCCACCCAGGGGTTGGCAGCTCTGGGGGATGCCAGGGCTGTTTAAAAATAAGAGGGAACTCGGCACACACTCAGGCAACGAAGGTTTCTGCCCTAAGCAAGGATCCTGGCACAGGATCCCCAGACAGCCAGGGCCTCCTGGGCTTCAGGGCTCCTACAACCCTCCTCAGGGACTGCACTGGAATTCTCCCTTTGCTGGCAGAGGGACCCAGCACAGCCCCAGGGGGTTACCACGGACTCATCTGTCCATTTGGACCTGTATTCCAGCCCTGCAGCCCACCAGCAGGAACCCTGACTCAGCTCAGTGCCAACATCCTGCAACGGATGGGATGGAGAGCTCTGATCCACCCTCCTTGCTCTGACACTGCAAAAGGTATGGCCATGCCCTGCAGAAGAAGCTATTGTAGAAAGAATATTCTCCCTAGGACTGCACTGCCTTGGAGTCTGCTGGGCTCACAGGATGCCAGAACTGCTCCCCATCCTCCTCAGAACTGACTTCCTCCCCAAAGTACCAGAGCTGCGCCTGAGAGCTGTTCCCTGAAATCCTTAAGCTCCCAACCTTCTTGATCTGAGGGTATCAGTGACAGCTGGAAGAAATCTTGTTTATTTTGCCTGCAAGCGTGGAGCCCGGTCCTCACAGCAGTTAATCATTCACCCCAGTGCTTCCCACACAACCCACGCTGAAGGGAGAAGATGCACGTGGGCTCTGTCAAGGAAACAACCTCTCTCCAAGTCACTGCCAAGTGCTTCCCGGGGTCACCCACACGCGAGAGTGACTCCCCGACTGCTGACACCAGGCAGACAGCCCCGGGTTCAAAGGCAGCAGGGCAGGGTGGGTTTTTCCTCCCAAACCATGGAATGGCACCACCACCACCACCACGACAACGCTCCCAGCCCGCTGTCACTGCACTTGCTTTTGCAATTAGGAATGTGGAAAAAGGAATCAGAATACAGCTACTCTGCCGTGTCCTGGCCACACTTCAAAGGCTTTTCTCATGGTGGCTCCTTTTGGCTTGCCCGGCTCACAAACCCATGACCACCCTGCTCATGTTCCTGCTACCTGTGCAGCCCCACTGCCCTTTGGGATGTGCTCAGTGTCACCCCACTGCAGCCAGAGGACCCGTCTGGGCAGAGGCAGCACCAGCACCAGCCAGGTTTGCTGCCTGCAGGAGCTCTTCTGTCGCAGACCTGGACAAGCAGAAGGGATGATGCTTTGGAACTGCAGCTCCCAGAGCTTTCTTCACCCCACGACTCACTTGCCAAAGTACAAGATTGTCTCTGGTCTAATGGCTCCATCCAGGTGGACGTGAAGCTCAACCTGCAATAAAAAAAATGGGTCAGGTATTCCTAGAGCTACAGCAAAAGTTCAGAGATAAGTAGCTGGTACTCACATGAGTATAAATGCAGCCAATACAGGGACAAAATCATGATAAAGAAGCACAGAAACATTTTTAAAATATAATCATTATTAAGTTTATTTTTCAACACCTAAGTACTAAGTATTTTCTTACAGCTGCTGCAGCTCACACATTTAATGAATCTTTAGAAAATTATTCTGTTTCCAGTAATTTTCAGGAACTGCCCTATCCTTATTTAGCTTGCATGGTTAAGAGTTTGGGAAGAGTGAAAAAAGCAAACCCCAAACACCTTTGCTTTCCAGCTTGGTTCCTCCTTGAAATCGCAGGCAGCCAAACACCAATTAATTTGCTAACAGTCATTACAAAACTTCAACTTCACTTCCAAGAATCAGCTCCTGATGGGTTGTTAATTACTTGGTATTATCAGAGCTTACAGGATCTCTAATCCTACACAAGAGGTCAGTCCCATGGTACAAGGTGCTGTAAAAAATAATAACAAGTTGTCCCATAGAGCCACCAAGCTGGTTTCAAAATAAAACACTAAAATGTTTTACTCATTAAAAATGGGACAGTAACTCAGGTCTTTTCACTCTGAAATCCTGTTTCCTGATTATTGCTCAAACATTGGATTTCGGAGAAAGAGCCCCAGAAAAACAAAAACTAAGTTTTTTCCATTAGCCAGCTGGGGCTTTTGGAGGAACACAAGAGATGTAATTTGGAAGTCAAACTGGGAAGGAAAATATTAGCTGTAAAACGGTTCAGCTAGCTATTCATCTTTCCAGAACTTCTGTCTTTCAAGTAATGGCACAGCCTAGAAAATGCATGTTTAATTTTGTTTTTTTAACCAAACTGTAGAGCAGCAACTTGATACACCAAAGTTGTAGCCGTAACATCGTGCACATTTACCCGTGTAGATGTTTGCTGCAGGGCGCCGAGGGTAAGAACTGAGCAGGATTCAGAAGAGGACGGGATATTTGCATGGATAATTAAACCACCCAGGGTTACTAATTAAAGCCCACAAACCCTCTGGCATAGAGAATGTATCAAACAATAACTACGAGGAGCTGGGAGGGAAAACACGTAAGCGGTCCCTGCAAGCAGAGCAACGCAGGACTGCCCACCTCCCTGGGATCCTTGGGAGCGTCCAAGAGCAGGTGACGTGAGCTCCTGGCACAGGGCTGGCAGTGCCCATCTCTGGGGCACGCACTGATGCCCACGAGCTCGCTCCCGTGCCCACCCTGTCCCGCAGCCCTGCCGTGCAGGCAGAGACACCCAACTCACTGCCAGGGCTGTCGACCACCGCTGCTGCTGCTGCCGCCGAGGGCCCTCACTGCTGGGGCCAGCCCATCTCCACAGGACATGCCCCTCAACATGCCCCGGTGGGGTGTGAAATGCAGGTGCCAGGCGCAGGAGCCGCTGATCCTGCACTGTTGCAATCAGCTGGCCCAGGGGTCATGAATATGCCCACAGACACCACTGTTAGCAGGCTGTAAAAAGATATCCCTGTCACTTCTCCTACCCTTAAGATACGATCTGAATCTACAGGGAGGAAGATTTAAAAAGGGCAGAACCTGCTTTTTTCCCCCCACCTCGAGTTACACAATCCTGCTTATGAGGACTAAATGTCCTGCAAAGCAGCAGATAAAATAACACACCACGGACAGGATCTGCACCGCCAGATGTGGACGCCTGGCACACTTTCCACCCTTGAGCTCCAATTCCTATTTCAAAACCAGGCAAGCTCCGCTCCTTGAGATATTCCACAGCCCTCGTGACTTTCTGATGGATAAAACTTACAGGCTTGAAACTTGCTCACGATGGATTAAAAAACCAAGCAACCTGAACCTATTGAGATCTTCTCGCTCCAAACACTTTCCTGCAAGAACATCCCAATGTGGCATTTCTGTCAACGAGAATGCAGATTCTGTGGGGTCCTTTGTCCATGCAAGTCACCTCCTTCTGCCACTTCCGCAGGTGAGACGCTTGTAAAGCAGCAAGGTTCCTCTCCAACACCAGCAACAGGCTCTTCCTCCCCTGCCAGCATTTGGTTGGGTCTGAAGGCACCTAAACTAAGGCAGCTCAATGATGTTCAACCCCAAAAGTTTTGGGTTTCCCCAGGATCAGTGCCTGAGGGTGTGGTTTTCTGCAGCTGAGAAGCAATCTATGCTATTTAGATGGCCAAAGGACACTCAAGATGGAAAGGTGTGCCTAAAAGGCTCTAGATAAGGATGCAATCAGCAGAGGCACAACCCAGCAGCTCATCTCCCCTGGGTGCCTTGCTGGCAAACCCCCAGGCTTCCAGGTCCGTGGGAGGCTGCTCGCTGCAGATTACATTTCAGCTCTCTTCCTGAGTGTTTGTTTTGGGTAAACAAAGCACAAGACTTTTCCAGACACAAGTGGGTGACATGACCTTGCCTGAAGCCAAGGAAAGCACCCAGATAGAGATGAAAGAGTTTTCTCTGAACTGTGGCTCCAGGAGATGATGCCTGAGCAAGCAGAAATAATGATGGATGCAGGAGCCCAGTGCCTTTTCCGGGGCTCTGCTCCTTGGCACGCAGAGCTCCACGGGCACGTGGTCTCTCACCCCAAACCCTCTGGTGTATTTGGAGCAGAAGCTTGTGCACACAAAATAAATGGGGATCTCTACACTGGTCCAGGACCAATGCTGCACCAGCACTGGAGAGGAGCCTCCAACCATTCCAGGACTAGTGATCATAAAATCAAGAGGAAGGTTTGGGTTGGAAAGGAACTTAAAGGTCATTTAGCTCAAACGCCCCTGCCACGGGCAGGGTTGCCACCCACTGGACCAGGTCGATGCCTTGCCTTCTCACAGCCAACCTGGATGTGGCAACACTTGTTCTGATGAAGAAAAAGAAAGCAGCAGAGCTCTCCAATGCTTTCCTGGGGCAGGATCTTTGCTCTCTCCCCATTTGCAGCGAGGACCCTCAGGACCAACTTTGAGCAGCCCCACTTGTGTCCTGCACCTCCAGTGATCTCCTGCCAGCGCATCAAAAACCCAGACTGCAATGCAATAAAACCTTTAGTTTCACCAAAGAGTCGTTGAAAGCCAGAGGGATGAGTTCAAAAGATGTAACTGGCTGTAAACTGTGCGTCCTCAGCACAGACAGCCCCCAGCAAGGCCACCAGAGCAAACCCAGCGCTTTCCATTTTTATGCAAAAAAAAAGTTTCAGCTCAACCAGGGCACGTGACTCACTGGTGCAGATATCAGATTGTAAAAAGGAGAAGTTTTAAGGGCTCTGGCATGACTTCTCTGGCAATATTGTAATGTTTTCTTTGAGACTTAATAAGCTTCAAAAATAAATTCAAACACAAAATGAGGTACTCAAACAAGTATGTTCCATTCCAAGATCAAGTCTGATTATTTTGAATTTAGTGAAATTAGGAGGAAAAAGTTAACCAAACATTCAAAGTATTTTCAGCCACAGTAAACCCAATACAATTTCTCTATTAGAGTTTGCTCAGCAGACCATGGCGGAGCAGTTACCTGCTCAGTTTGCCTATTATATGGTATAAAAAGAGCCATCCAAGCTAAGGCACTTGAAGGATTTTCTGTATTAGGTAGTTCTAGGGTCTTTCTTAAAATACATACAATGACCAAAGTCAGTCCTAACACCACGGTAAAAGTAACACCAACTGCAGCTGGTAAAATGGTACAATTTTAAAACCCTTAACAGTGACTTTGCTCACGACTGTTTATCAGGCCCTTAAAAGCTGATAATTTAAATTCGTTCTATTAATTTCAATAGCTGAAAAACAGGGTAATTATAGCTGTAATTCATCAATTATTAGATAAGTGTGGCAGGCAAATGTTAATAGAGAGCAAAGCTGAACAAGAGATAAGACAAGTGCCAATCACTGCAAAAAAAGAATGAACTGTGTTTCCCAAATACTGGTTTTATGGAAGTGTGCTGTCAGGAGCACAGTCATCCTCATCCTGAGCTCACCTCAAACACCCGTTTAGGAGCAAGAGGTGCACGTGGCTCAAGAGGGATGTGAAGTGGAAGGGGCACAGTATTGTCCTCAAACCTGGCAACACCCACAAATGCATCTGGGAGATGAATCTGCCACATGCTCTAAGCCTTGAGTCTTTGAAAGAGAAACATGGGAGACCTGCAAGACTCAAATGGCACGCTGCTCCACTGCAAAACACACCCAGGCTTTCCAGGCAAGCATTGACGTGATACGTGGGTCTGGTGGCTGAGAACGAGGAGGTTGCTCCTGAGCTGGGAAGCCTTTGGTACCATCCTCCTGGCACCAGCTCCTCCAGCTCCACTGACCTCGGCACAAGACTCGTGGTGACGTTAACAGGTGATGGTGGCTGTGTGCCATCTCAGGGGACACCTGCCACGGCGTGGTGTGTCTTGCAGGAACACCTGCCCAGTGTGACCCGATGCTCATGTTCCAAACCAGCATCCAGCAGCAGAACTACACCAGCTACAGGGAGGGAGTGGGCCTGACCCCAGAAACCCCTGTTCCCATCCTTCTCTCTACAACACAGCTCAAGGCACATGGGAGCTGCAGGAGAAGAGAGCCAGGGGTCCTGAAGCCCTCAGGCTGGGGCTGGCCTGCAGGGAGAGGAGCCAGCAGTGAGCGAGGACAGGGTCTCTGCTCAGGTTGTGCAGCAGAAAGGGGGGAGCCTGACGGTTGGTGTCAAAGGAATGTCAGTTTTTTCTGCTCTTTTATGGCCTGTGATAAGCAGGGTTCAAAGTTGTCCCCCAGCAGCCCCGGAAGCTCCCTGTTCATCCACCTCAGTCACTGGGAGTCAGAGAGTTCCTGAAAAACACAGAGGCAGCCCTGGCCCCACGCTCAGCCAGGGCTCGAAGCCGCTCCAGTCACCAGAAACATCTCTAAACCACAAAACTGATCGTTCCCAATGGCAGAGGGTCCAGGGGAATGAATAGGGCTCATTAACTGACTTCAGGCGCATTTTTTTTCCCCCCAAGCCTGACTTAGCAGGTTCACAGGACTGAAAGGGACTGCCTGACTCAGGGAAACCAGTCTCGTAATTGCCGGCAGCCGGACAACAGAAGCCTGATCTTAGCAGTCAAACCCTGCAGATTTTCCCAGGTCTTTCTCTTTGGCATCCCACTCTCCCACACACTGGAAAAATAGGAAGAATCACAGTTGAAAGAAGAACTTAAGTTGCTTCTCTCAGCCAAAATTTAAAATCACTGTGGTGAACCAACAGCCTTTGTTCTCAGTGGAGCTGACGAAAGGCCACCATCTCCCAAAACTGAGGCAGCCTTAAAAAGGCTTTAACCATAAGCAGCTGTCAACACTTCCTGGATTTTGGTATCAAGGTTTGCCTGCTATTGCATGAATCAACTTCCCTGAGAGGGAAGCACTGTGATGGAGAGAAACGTGAATCAGACCTGTGCACACAGACCTTTCCAACTACGCAAGACTTTCCTGGTGCGAGCTCAAACTGAGAGACAAGTGGTTTAGGAGTGGCAGGGGATGCAAACAGCAGCAGAAAAACCCAACCCTTTTGGGTTTTCAGAGACAATCGTCTTCGGGAAAGCCAAACACAGTTGCCACCACTCAGGTTCTCACAGAGCAGGACCACCACAAGCCTCACATCACTTTTCTTGGTCTCCTCTGCCCTGACCCCTCACTTCCCACCAAGAGCCCAGCGTGGGAGTCAGGCAAAGGAGACCTGCTCCCTGTACAGCAGCTTACTGGGACCACAGCCTGAGAGCAGAACCATCCTGCAGCACTTGCAGTTATCTACCATCAGATACAGGACTGTTGCTAACCACAGCTGTTTCATCTTCTTCCTCAACTGTTTTCTAATCTGAATAATAAACATTACCATATGATCCTACTTGAGATGTACTTATACAAGGCATGGCAAGAGCGAAAGACTGGAGCACCCTCTGACAGCAGCCACCAAGGTGGTGTCACGGGTATCTGAGGAAAAACTGAACTAAATGTTTAAGAGACAAAAAAAGAAAGAAAGAAAGAAAGAAAGAAAGAAAAACAAACCACCCACAAAACAACAAACCCCGAAACAAAATCAAAAAGACAGGAGAAAACATTTAGTTTAGTAGACCACAACAAGGACTGGGGGTGGGGGGGGGCACTTGGTGTGTTCAGCTGGAGAAGACTGAGGGGAGACCTCAACACAGTTAAAACTTCCTCGGGAGGGGCAGAGGAGGGGCAGGCACTGAGCTTCTGCTCCGGGGCGACCAGGGACAGGACCCCCTGGAGCTGCGTCAGGGCAGGGTCAGGCTGGATCTCAGGAAAAGCTTCTTCCCCCAGAGGGTGCCCGGGCACTGGCCAAGGCTCCCCGGGGGCAGCGGGCGCGGCACCGAGGCTGCAGCGCTCGGATGCAGGAGGCGCTTGGACGACCCTCCGGGGCACAGGGCTGTGACACCCCCCCCATCCCCCGGGGACGGTCCCATGCAGGGCCAGGAGCTGGACCCCTCCAGGCGGCGTCCCGGCCATGCCCCAGTTCCCACGCCGCTGCAGCAGCCGGTGGAGGGG
>VXAY01000372.1:197123-236992 GCA_013399855.1 Oxyruncus cristatus | reverse complement strand
GTGCCCTTCTTGCGCGACTTAACACCGGGAGCGCCCGTCCAGCCCGGGCTCGGGGGCTTGCAAAGGGGGTGCGGTGCGGCGGCCGCATCTTTTGGGCAGGTCGCAGAGCCGACAGAATCAATCAGCCGGGTTGCGAAGGGCCTCCGAGAGCGTCAAGTCCAGAGCTGCCGCGCCGCATCCAGTCTCGTCTTAAAAACCGCCGGGCAGCCCCGTTTCCAGTGTCTGATCGCTCTCCCTGTGAAAAAAAAAAAAAAAAAAAAAAATTTTCTACAAAGAGCCACCACNAAAAAATTTCTTCCTAATAGCCAACCTAAACCGCCCCTGGCAGAGCTTAAGACCGTAATTTCTCCCTAATGCTTAATCTAAACCCACCCTTCCTGAAGTCCCACTCATGTTTCCTTCAGGCGCTGAGAGCCCGAGTGGAGCTGCTCCTGCAACAATAACAGGGACAGAAAATAGAGCAGGATAGAACGACAGCTCAGCGTGTAAAACCGGAATGAAATCTCCAGCTTTGATGGTAGTCTTAAGCCAATTCAACAATATTTGTTTTAACCTTTCCTGCTCTCAAACCTGCTGCTCTGTTACTCAGTTGTTCTGTCCCATGGCTCTCGGTCCATCCCATACCTGCATTCAGTTCCTGCACGCTCATGCTCATCTCTTCATTTCTTATTTTTAGTGACCTGGCCATGTTTTACACTACTCCTCTGCCTCCTGCCTTCCTCTCCCATTGGTGATGCACATGGCAGCCCAGTCAGTAAGGACAGCAAACCAGAAACCCCCAGAGTTACAGAATGGCTGGGGAGGAACCTCTGGAGATCATTTAGTCCAGCCCCCTGCTAAAGCAGGTTCACCTAGAGCAGGTTACATAGGGTTGTGTCCAGGTTGGTTTTGAGTATCTCCAGAGAAGGGGAGTTCCAGAGAAGTCCTGCCTGTTCCTCCCTGCCGAGTAGAGCTTTCAGTCACTCCAGTCCTGAGGTCCCCATCTAGCTAAAGGCAAGTCCATCAGATGGAACCACTACCTAAAGCGAGCCTGGAGGAACATCCCTTGGGCCTTTGTGCAGCCCCGGGTGAGATGAGGCCCAAGCTTCCTGGAAGGTGCTCAGCAGGCAGGTGATACTTCCAAAATCTCTGCAGAGACAAGGAGTACAGTTTTGTTCTTTATGACTGGAGTTCACCTGCCCAGGTGAGGCCATCCCCAGACCACAGGCCAGGTCTGCAGAGAGTCCTAAAGATGAAAATCACTATATCAATGAAAAATACTATTATTGCTTGCTCTGGTGCGTAAGCAAAGAAAGCACTCGGGGTTGTAGGCGTGAACACTACCACAAATGGTTGCAAAATAAAGTTCCCTCTTCTCCTTCCCCAGCTGTGTTTACTCCAGAGGGACATTGTTTGTGGAAGCTGACAGCAGGGGATTAGCTACGCCAGAGCCCTGCTTTTGGGGATGGGGAAGGCTGGGGGCTCCTCAGCCCTGCGCTGTCACACTGCCACCCCAGCCAGGTGACATCAAACAGCCCAGGGGAGGGAGCAGCCCTGAGAGCAAGGGCTGCAACCTGGTGCTGGCACCGCTTAGTCAATGCTACAGGCTCACTGCTCCACTGGGGAATGTCACCAGCCTCCCTTGTCACCAGCCTTTGCCATGAGAGCAATGATGGAATTTCTGCCCCAAAGCCAAGTAGGCATTGAGAAAGCAATAGTTTTTCAGCTTAAATCCCAAGGTCATTTGTGTATGTGCACTGCAGCAGAGCCCGTGGGAAAAGCCCAGGGCTTGGCTGGGGAGGAAGGTTCATCAACATGTTCTCTTTATTAAGTACCACCTTTCAGGGATGCCCTGACTGCATCCATACGGTGCAGACAAAGCCCATTAACCACAGCTAAGTGGCAAAAATATTCTTTAGAAAATAGTGACTGGCAGGGGAAAGTAAGCATTAGCTGCCAAGCACTGCTCTGGGCTTCCGGGAGCCTGTGGGATGGAGCAGCAGGAACAAGCAGCAGGTATTCTCTGCACTAAAATCTGTGATTTCGCAAAGGGGACAACATTCCAAGCTACTCTGAAAGCGCTGAATTTGGTTAAAAGCCTCCTGGGTGTGCACAGAGGGTCTGGGGAGAAACAAAATGGTCCAGTGTGCAACTTAGCAACTGGTTATGAAACTGCTTCTGGGAGAGGTGAGCTCTGGCTCACATGGACCATTTCACTTCCACATCATAGGCTTTCTTTAGCAGCCACCTGAAAAATATCTATTTTGCCTGCATAATGATTCACAGCATCGCAAATTTGAGGTCTGACTTCTGGTTCAAAGCATCCACAACGTGAATGGCCCCAGTGTGAATAGACAGTGCTTCCTAATGGTCTTTTGTGGGCACAGCCCTGCTCAACGTGTCATGGTACACTGGGAGGACAGAGGTCAATTAGAGCATTTATTTGAGATTAGAGGAAATTACAGGGTAAAAAAAATAGCATGTGGGTAATTTTCTCCTGGGAGGAGCGTTGATAGCAAAGGTCAGAAAGAGGCAAAGGGGGTGAACTGGTCCCATCGACTGGGAATGGTGCAGTAAGGGGTTTTTTGATGGTTTTTCTCCTGCTTAGCAAATACATGTGTGCTGCAGACTCAGCTCTTTCCAGGAGTGTCAGCATAGTGCATTCATTGCACACAAGTGTGTTGCAGAGCCTTAGAAATACGGATTGGGCTGATTTTAATTGACCTGACCCTGATCCACTTGATCCATCTTTACCACTGGCTTAATTGGGTGGTTGCGATAGCTGCTGTGCTCTTGGTATTAAATCAATGTTTCCCTTTGAGAACACCACATCTCCCTGCAGCCAGAAGGCTCAGGAAGAACAAGTCTCTTATTTAATGGTGACTTCCCACCTGGGAAACCAGAGGGGCACAAACAAGGTCCTGTCTGGCCAAGCACAAGGCAGCACGTGGGGATGCTCTGGGACCACCCTGGGGGAAAGCAACTGCTCATCTGCACAGCCTGCCATGGCTCTGGTCTCTGAGGTTGACTGTTTATCTTTTGTATTTTTGGGAAAATTCCAGGCAGCAAAGTAGGGGTAAAACTGATCTTGGAAGCTATTCCAATGCTTATTTCCCAGGAGCTATATTTAAACCTGTTCCCTTTCTCTTGCCCCCACAAATTAATACCAGCTGTGTGTCAGGGTTGCTGACACCTGCAAACAGCTTTCCAAAAATACTAAAAAGTGTGCTTACGTTGGGCTTAGATCTTAAAAACCGCACTTTTCTATTTTGGTTGGGGTGGGGGTTTTTTTTGTTGTTTGGTTTTGTTTCACCAGATACCAAAGAGTGTCACATGAGAGCCCATTCTAAGTAGCTAAAGGAGGAAAAAGCGTTTAGATTAATTAATTCTACCAGTAAGATAGTATAAATGCCACTGACATGTATAAACATGACATACTGCTGTACTGGTCGATTTTGCAAGAGGAGACATTCTCAGCCCAAACATCCATTGCTTCTGCAAAATTTTTGTTTTTTAGACAAAGCCCTGACTTAACTCAGCAATTCCCATTTAACTTCTGCAGCTTCTCTGCAGGGCAGGGAAAACCTCTGCCCCGGGGCGAGCCATCACTGGAGTCACTGGTGGGAACTCAGCTGTGACCCATTTGGTTCCTGCTGGGGATCACGGGACCCTGCGGTCAACGGGAAGGGCAAAAACCCCGCTGAGGATCCACCCTGCTCCCCAAAGGGACTCCATGTCCCCTCTGCTCTCAGAGAAGCTGGAAACAGACCCAACACCGGCCTCCAGGAGCAGAAGCAGGTCCTGCATCACCTCCTGGTCCCAGACAGACTTTGCCCCAGCTCTCCATCAGCAGGGAGCAGGTGACAGGCTTTTCCTAAGGACACTCGTGTGACTGGAGGCCCAAGAGCATCAGGACAAACACAGACGGCCACCGAGAAGCTCCTTGGAGGGCTGATGATTACCTGGGTACACCCAAGGGATGTCACTGGGCAGACCCCTGTGGGGGGCTCCTGCCTGGCACTGCTTGTGGGGAAACCACAACCTTCACACCACTAAACCAACACCAGCCTGAAAACAGAGAGAACCTCCACAGTAGAACCCCCCTGAGCCATACCCCAGGGCAGAGATGAGGCTACCCTGTAAACAGGTTGCATTTTCCTATTTTGGGGCATTTTTGAGTGGCACAGAAATGCACCCCCAGCTGATGACATGCCCAGCATGGGCACATCCCAGGATGCAGCCACTGGGAAAGCCACGTGGGCTGCTGCAAGCCTGCCGTGCTGATCCCCTAACCCGATTAGGGCTGTAACATGGAGGGCCAATTTTCACCCTGCATCAGGCCACACTTATGTGTTTCAACCTATTCTGCACATCTGCTGGACCAGGAAGGCTGTCTGATACGAGCTGTGGGGACATTGGGCTGCTCCAGAGCCCACAGGACAGCAGTATAGCACATCTTCAAAAGTGATAAAGCAGAGAAACACAGTGTCAGTGCTTTGGGCTGTGGGAAAGAGCAGAGGTCTGAGTCTGGCAGCATTTCAGACTAGGAAATGCTTCCAAGACCCACCCTGGAAGCTGTGGGATATCTAAGGATAAAGGCAGCCCTGCTCTCATGCAGCTCTTTGGGTCACAGGGTGCAGATGGACCCAGTGCCCCCAGGTGACAGGAGCACACAGTCCCTGCAGCACAGGACAGCTTTACCTCTGCGGGAGCACCTCCCTGTCCTCCACCCCACCTGCCTTGTCAGCTTGTTTCACTGTTAAAATCCAGTGCTGAAGTTCAAGACCAAGGGTAATATCACCACAAATGGCAGCAGGGTTCACCTTGCCTTGTTCAGCTCCTCCTGGGCCCTTGGGCTCTGGCTGCCCTTTGATTTCTCTTGTGGGCAAAGAGAAGGAGCCAAATCCATCCTATGGAAAGATGTGGCCCTGTCAAGAGAAGCTGAGAGAAATCGGAATCAGCCACAGCAGCTAAGACAGAAACCTCACCAGGATGTGACTTCTGCCTGGGACAGGCCAACGATGTTATGTGCCAAGATCAGCCTGAGGAGACCAGGAGATAAGGGTGGGTGGGTTCAAGGCTGTGTCCCTGGCCAAGTGCACCCAGCACCTTCACCACAACTGATGATGCCTCGGGCACTGGGGAAAGGCTTTGTTGCTAGGGAATTACTGAACCTGCTGCTACTTGCAAGGTTGGAGCCACCTTCCCACCAGTAGTTGATTGGGATGATAAGAGGTCCCTCCTCCTGCCAGGGTCAGTGCCCAGACCTCCATCATGCATGACAGGGGACCCTCCTGGTCCCTGCACACTGGGGGAGTCCAGCCCACATACATGCCATTCCCTCCCTGCCCTGAGCCTGATTTTCACAGAGGGAAACCCGGAGATGAGAGCACCAGGTGTGCTCCAGCATGTCCCAGTGGGTCCCCGTGCAGTGCTGGGGCAAGGTCCCAGTGCGGCTCAGTCTGATTTCCATCAACGAGGAGGTGGGAACACATTCCTCTTATGTTGTTCCTTAAATTAACACATCCCTGTTTGAGGGTGCAACAGGACTGTTGACTCTGTGGTGCAGCTCTGCCACCCTGTTAGCTGCGGTTGCTGCCCTCCTTGTGAACACCACACACCAACAGAGACAAGATTTGCACCCTGATTCACAGAATCACATGGGTTGGAAAGGACCTCGGAGATCATCAAGTCCAACCCTTGCTCCACTCCCACCGTGGTTACCAGACTATGGCACTCAGTGCCACATCCAGTCTCATCTTAAAAACCTCCAGGGACGGAGAATCCACCACTTCCCTGGGCAGCCCATTCCAATTCCATTCACCCCAGCCTGGCAAGGCACAGCTCACCTGCAGATCAAAACCTCCGCAGGAGCAGCGCTGCTGTGTCCACACTGTGGCTGGAACATGACCCCAGTGCCCTGCTCTGACCTTCCTGCCCTCTTCCACAGAGGTGGAATAGCCCTTCTGGGGGCCCTGAGCACCCTGAGCGTCCAGCACAGCCCATTGCACTGGGACTTGCTGGCGAGGAGTGGAGGGAAGCACGCCAGGCCCCATCCAGAACACATCCCCATCCAGAACACGTCCCCCCCACACCCCTTCCTGCTGCACTTCTCTCGAGGAAATGCCCTGCTCCAGTGAGGGGTCACTGATGCAGCTCCCAGGCTGAGCACAAGCCCAGCTGTGGCCAGTTAACACATCTGTCCAGGTTTTGAAGTCCAGGTTTTGGACAAGGACCAAGAGACACACGGTCTGACACCTCTGATTTTACCTGTGCAAGGCAGGGCCCGGGGAGCCAGGGCTTGTGCAGTTTTACACGTGTTTAAAGCTTCTGAGCCCCAAACCCGCGGTGCCTCCCCAGCCCTTCCCCCCATTGTCCAGAGCTGTGTTGGGAGCAGCTCTTCACCCTCACAGGCAACTCACAGCCACATCCAGCGAGGGAGCTGGGTCACCTGTCACAACATATTCCATGGCCAAGTATTGCCTCAAAGTTGCAGTCACTGGGCAGAGTAACAAGGATCCCAAAGGAAATCTCTGACCAGGGTGCTGTCTGCACACCTGGCAGCTGTGACCAGCAGGAACAAGCTTCTCCAGCCCAAGGAGACTCTGCATGCCCTGGCTTCAGCAGCACGTGTTGCACTGTGGGGAGCTGAGCTGTTCTCCAGCCCCCAGCATAAGCAGGTAATTAGATTATCAGCACACGACCAGACATTGCCACCCAGGCCACTAAAGGACAGAGAGGAGCTGAGGACAGCCTTTCCCAGAAGGGCTGTGGTGCCACAGGTCAGCACCTTGCATCCCATCTTCACTGCAATGGCAAAAAGGGGAAAAAAAAAAGGGAAAATGCTTTTGCCAAATCTGGCCTTCTTAGAGATAATTCAGATGGGGCTGAGCAGAGGGAAACGGAAATAACCAGCATAACATTGCCCCCCTCAGACTCTTTTTAATATCACAGCCTCAGCCCATGCTGCTGTCTGCAGGAAAATCCAAATCTCCACAGCCCACAGCAGAGTTTCCCTGCCCACGGGAATCTGGGAGCTTCCCAATATTACTTCTCACCTCCCCACAGGGTGCCCAGGCAACACCTCCTGGAGCCTGGTTTGTTGGATTGTGGGTTTCCCCCCCCAACCCAGGGATCCACAGCATCAGCTTTATGCTTCTTCAGGGGTTTTAGCTGGGCTCTCAACCCTTCATCACACAGTCATTTTGGGTGGGACTGGGGGAAGAGGAGTGGGAGCAGGGCTGGTCAGCTGCTGCAGGAAAGGAGACACAGGTCACATGTGGGGAGGTGGTACCTGGGGGGCCCCTCAGCACTGGGGGAAGGAGGGCATTCCATCCTCCCCAAACCCCACCACACCAGGGATTTAGCTCTGGATTGTTTTACTGGTACAGGCTCTGACCAAGCCAAACTGCTCAGGTTGAGGCACAGCAGGGCCAGAGCTCAAGGGGGTCCCTGGTCCCCTCAGCAGGAGTAGTGGGCAAGGTCTGAAGAGTCCATCGTGTTCCCATACCTTCATCTGCACCCCAGTCCAGGCCAGACCTTTCTCTGTGCCCAAACACAGGTGTTGGGCCAGAAAAGGGAGCAGTCAGCACCAACCACGAGTGCAGATCATAAGGCAACATCACGGTGATAAGGCAAGTGCCAGGTCAAGCCAGGAAGTCAGTCTGACCATCAGGGCTGGGATCAGGGCCAGGAGCACCAGCACGTCCATAGCTACAGGGCAGGGCTGACACCAAGCCAGGAAGACGATCAGCAAGTGAAGGTCAGGACCAAAGGACCCACAGCCAGGCAGCACTGTCCTCGTACTGGAGCCAGCACTGTCCCAGCACAGCAAGAGCCCGTGGCCTGGGGCTGAGCTTAAATACACCTTCTGGGCCCATGGGTGTGGGGCAGGTGAGGCTGGTCAGGGCCATTAAGGCTCATTAATGTTCTCAGGGCTCTGACACTTGCCCTGTCACATCCTGCACAGCAAAGCTGGGGGATTGTCCCCACCCTTCTCCCACCCTGCTCATGCGGAGCCCTTAAATCTGGCAGACAGCAGGGTTTGGTCCTGGCGTTGGTCCATCCCTGATACTGCTCCACCCTTCCTGTAGGTGGTTTTGATAGAGGAACTATTTTCATGTCCTGATTTAGGATCTGGAGAGCAGAGCAGTAACTGGTCCCAGCTCAAGGTTGCCGTCTCACGATGTCCAGATCACACACCTTGAAATGCTAGTGAGGGTCTGGCTGCTCCCAAACTGAGGGTCACAATGCTCACACGTGCTGTTCTGGTCCCAGAATATGTTCAGTCCTCAAGCAGGGCTCACAGAGCACCAGCAGAAGCATCAACACTTGGGGACATTGCAGGTAGACAGAGAAAGGCAGGTGAAGGGGAGAAGAAGAAGCGGGAGAAGGGGAATTGCCAAGTGCTCCCACCCATCTCTCAGTGCTGGTTCCTGGCAGAACTGGTGCTACTGGGGCGTTCCCAGGGGCTGCCTGGCTGCTGTCCCAGCAAAGGTGCCCATAAGCCCCAGGGCAAAGTGGTCATGGCCACTGCTCCAGCAAAAAATGTTTGAAGAGAAACTGATCTTCACTGTGTCAAGCTGGAGATTTCTGGAGCATCTGGATATGCTTTAATTTATCTAATCCTGGGCCCTGACCCAATTAATATTCTATAGGATCTCCTGGAGCTCTTGTTTTGTTCAGTTCCTGGCTTCAAGGGCTGCAGAAGAAATTGAAAACAGATTATTGGGAATAAAACAGCTTCAACTGTTAGGCAGCTGTGTCTAGTGAGGTTGGCTTCATTTCCAGCCATTCCCCGGGCCTAATGCAAGGCTGGCTCCAAAGAGTTTTGCCCCGGTGGCAGCAGAAAGGCTTCGCTTAAAAGCAAAAGGTGAATATCCGGGAGCAGCCCGGAGCAGAGACGGAACCGGTGGGTCCCGCTCACAACCGCAGCTCTGTGCCGGGATAACCCCGCGTGTGCCCCGGGAAGGGGCGCGGGGAGGCAGGACGGGGTGCAGGGCCGGGGTGCAGGGAGGGAGCGGGGGGGACAAGGCGTGGAGACCCCGCAAAGCCCAGCGAACGCGAGCACAGCGGCCACGAGAGGGAGGCAGAGCCCGTGCGCTGCCGCGGGGCCGGGAATGCGGGATCGGAGATGCGGGGTCGGGGCTGCTGGACCGGAGCTGCGGGGCAGCGGCATCGCCACCGCCCGCCCCGCCCGCAGCACAAGCCCCGCGCGAAAATCAACTCCTGTCGGTGGTCCCCTGAGGAGATTCGTTGCCCTCCGCCCCGAGGATCTTCAGTGCATCTGCTCGGCATGGCCCGGTGAAGAGGCTGAGCACCTAAACACACAAGTTACGGCTAAACTCCTTTCCAAGGGCTGTTTTCTCCTCCTCGAATGCCAGTGCTTTGTCCCGTTCCCTGTTCACACCAAAGACATGGGCTGTGGATGGGACACCTTGCAGGCCAGCAGCAGGACCTGGGAAGTCCCTGCAGTTCAGCTCTCATCTGTAAATCCAGGGCAATTACCCCACTCTGCACTACAGAGTGATTGTCAGACAACAGACATTAAGCAGAGATGGAGCCCACAGAGATGGGCTGTCAGTCCCCGTGGCTCTATGTCCACCCTCTGTCAATGGTCCCCTTGGATACTGCTGACACATCACTGCTGAAAGACCTAAACACTCTCTGACAGCAGAGACTGGGAGGGCCAGACACACCTGGCTGGGAATGGGCAGCCGAAAAGCTGCAGGAGTATTGTGGGCTACCAGGGGCCAGGGCTATGCCAGGGCCAGAAAAGCAGCTTGAGGCAGAGAAGGAAACATGGGGGGGCTTCCTGTGAAGATGTTTTTAAAATTACATCGTGCCAGGTTCAAGTGTGGACTTTCCAGTGATGCACAAGAGAACTGTCTCTGTGATAAAAAAAGTGGCCCAGACAGTGACTCATGATAGTCCAGTGACATTTAAACACTTAATTTCCAGCTAACTAAGAACAACCTGAGGTCAACCCAGTAGGTTGTCACCCTCTGAAAAAACACTCCTCACAAAAATCAGCCTTTTGAGGGATGCTGCACAGAGGGTGGCACCTGGGACACAGTGGAGCTGGTCCCCTGGCACTGCCAGCATGCTCCATGTGGCCAGGACAGTGCCAGCAGCACTCCCAGCCAGCACTTGGCTGCCTTGTGGCTTTCCAAGACAGACCAGGAGCCCAGGGCTGCCCGCCCACCCCATCCACCAGCTCAAGAAAGGAACTGGGGAGGGCAGAGGAATGCAAACCAGGCCAGAGGACTCATTCATCCTCCCGCTCCCGGCTTCGGTGCATTCCAGGCAGTCTTACTACAACGCAGCATTTTGTGCGCTGCAATCCATCCGTACACATGCCTGCCTCTCATCCTCTGCCAGGGCTTGCTCTCCCGAGGCACCTCGAGCTGAGTCTGTAATAAATCAGGCAGCAGCCTCCATCCAAGACACGCACATCCTGGGTTGCTCTGCTGAAAAATGAGCACCGAGCTTTTCATCTGAACACCTGCAGCAGGAGGGCAGCTGTGCTGGCCCGGGGTGCGGCATCGCCGCCCCAGTTAAAGCCACGGTGCTGTTCAGACAGCCTCTCCCTGGCCAGTTTGCTGTTCTCCAGCATTTTTCTTTTCCCCATGCAGGGAAAAAGATCTGGCTCCCACACCTCATCCCTCAGGCTCTGGGAGCCCTGCTCTGGCTCCTAGCTGCCAGAGTGAGTTTGAATCCATCAGCCTCTGAATTTAGTGATGGCCATTGCCCTGTAATGAGCTGATGAGATATTGGCAGCAAAATCCTCCCAGTGCATCAAAGGAGGCTGGGAGGGAGACCTGGGAATGGGCACATGCAGTGTGAGCTGGAGGGATGTGCCACAGGCATCTGGAGAAGCATCTCCAGTAGGATAGGCGGGAACAGGGGGATTTTTCCCAGGGCTTCTGCTGGCAGATCCAACAGAGTGCAGCACTGTCAGCCATGGGAGGAAGAGCTCAGAGCCCACTCGTTGCTGATCCACTTGGGAAAGTCAGGAGACTGACCAGAGCCAGGACAAGGGGAGCAGGAGGGAGGCCACACTCTCAGCCAGAGTGGCCAGTTCTGCAGCAGAGGGTCAGTGTGTGGTCCCACCACAGCCAGAGGGAGTCCATGGGGACTGGAGCCCGAGGGAGTGGATGGGAGTGGGGAGAGCACAACCTCAAGCTCCCCACACTACACAGAAGAGCGTGGCCCCGCTCGGGGAAAGTGGAGCCGAGGCCAAACCCATCTGGCTTTGCTTTGCAGACTGCTGAGATCTTTCTTGGGTTTATTTTCATGCAGATCCCCAGAATGCAGAGACAGGCAGGAAAGCGAGAGCTGAAAGCAAACAGGAAAAAGGCAGGTTCTCTTGACTTCTATTTTTAACACTGCAAGCAACATTAGTGTCATTATATTTAGAAAAAAAAAATATTCAGAGCGTTTCCTGCCTCCCCTTTCAATACCTTCAGCTATTTCCTTTCAGATGTTTCCAGGGGCCAGGGCTCAGAGGCAGGAGGAGCAAGGCTAGGCTTTCAGCCTGCAGACAAGTCCTGGGAGAGGAAAGTTGGCTCAAAGCAGGTGCCCGTGGTCCTGCGTGGGGACACGGAGGACAGCCAGGCTGTGGAGGATGTAGCCAGGTCCAAGATGAAGCTTCATGACATTGCAGGACCTTCAAGCTGCCTCTCCATGACTTGTAGCACCTTTGGTGCCATCAAAGGAGGCACAAGGTGAGTGTAATGCAGGGGAAGGCACAGCAGCACCGTCAGGTCAGGTTTAGGGAGAGAGGCTGCAGCAGCCAAGGCTGGAGGCACAGCTCTGGGCTGAGCAGACCCAGCCTGCTGGACCAGGGGCTGGTCTGCAGCAGAAGCTGCTCCATGAGTCCGTTTCATGGCCAGCACCACCTGTGCCAGGGATCCCATGGGAACTGGTGAACTGGGGCAGCAGCAAAGCGAGGATTGAACGTAGAGGGTGGCTGGTGTCCCCTGGACCCGGAGCACTTGTCCCTTCTCGACTCGCACGTGCCCTCCTGGCTCAGCAGATCTTCCCTTTGTCTCTGCCAGCCCTCGGCTCGTTGCCTCGTGCTCAAGGACTGCGGTTTGCAAAGTGTGTTTAATTCCCATCCAGATGATCCAGAGCATGATTTCTGGGTGTCAGGCCAGCAGAGTGGCCTCGCCCGTGCAGGCAGCAGACCACAGCTCAGCAGGACCACGGGATGCAGAGGAAAGCAGGGTTTGAATGCGGTCAGCTCCTGGCAGTGGAGAGTGCAGCCAAATGCCAGGGAAACGGCTCTCCTAACCCCAACCACGCTGTGCTAGATGTGATTTCCAGCAAAATCACGTCCCAGGATTTCTCCATGTGCCCTGGGGGGCTCCCTGCCTCAGGAAGGAGATGGAGATAATGTTGGAAAAGCGGCACGGACAGCATGCACAGCAGCCAAGTCACAGCACCTCGAAACATCTCCTGCAGCCTGGGCCAGTAGGGCAGGCAGAGGAGTAGCCTGGCTCCATAATGTGCTCCTTGAAGAAGCCATTCCTGCTGGTGTGGTCAGAGCCAGGGAGGTGCCAATCTCTGTGCCAGAAACAGAACTGGACCGGTTATGCAAGTGGAAAAGGCAATCCACAGTGACAGGGACCAGCTCACAATGAGCAGCTGCTGATCCAGAGCCTGACACATCCCAGTGAGTCACGAGTCACAGACGGGCTTTTCTTGCTTTTTTTTTTCCCCTCTCTTCAAGAAAATCATCAATAATATAGTCAGAAAAGGAAAAACTTCCAGAACAGTCTCCCTTTCCATGGCTGGGAGGGCTGTAGGTGCAGGGACCTCACACAGGCAGGGTTTGCGTGGCTGAAAGCCAACAGAGTCCCACTCAGTAAGAATCAGTGAGTTTCCCTGCAATTGTTAATCAAGTGTGTTGTGGGAATGATGGAGCAATAGCAGCATCAGGCAGGGGCTGTAAATTGCAGCCTCTCTGCCAGGTAAGGCTGGAACTGTCACCACTGAAGCTGGAGACATCAGTTTGTTTGATGGGCAGCAGCAGCTTGGAGCTTGCAGAGCAGCTCAAGTGGGAAGGTGAAGCCTTCACCACCCCATCTCCTCCTGCCAGGGCACAGGTAGCTCCCAGCTCAGGGGCTCTCTTCATCTTCTTTTCCTATTTCTGCCTCTCTGCCATTATGTTTTCTGGGGATGTGTCCTGAGAAAAAGCCTGGGTGGTGGGAGGCATTCAGAGTGGGGTTCTCCAGCCTCCTCAGGGAAGAGCAGGACAAAAATGAGACTAACAGCCCTTCTCTTTCTTCACCATGTCAGGGAAACCACCTATTCATGGTAGATCCCCCCGCCCCAGGACACCTTCCCCCAAGCCTATACTTTCTTTTTTTCAGGAGGAAAATTCCTACCATCTCCAACCTGGCCTTGATCTCCAGGGATCACTCAGGCTTCCTCCTCCTGATCTGCTTCTGTGGGTGCAGTCTCCCAAGACACAGCCATGCCCTTGGAAAAGGAGCACTTTTCCTGTGCAAACTGACACCACACTTGACACAGCTCAGGCTCAGACAGTATGAGCTCTGAGGACACTGTCCCCTCCAGCTCTGTCCCTGTGGTCCTGCAGCTCTCCACTGCCCCCTCAGTGCCCACACAGCCCCTGCCTGGGCTGTGCTGGGTGCCAGCCCCCTGAAACCTCCCCATGCTTGTGGGGGCCAGCAGAAGCCTGTAAAGGGCCCAGTCTTGTCTCCTGCTTTGTGGTCAGAGCACAGAAGCCCAGCCAAGCAGGCTGGTTGCTTTTAATTAGACTCAGAACCTGCATGGGGTAGCCCCCTCCCTGTTCCTTCGGGGGGATTCTCATTTTGGGGCTCAGCAGTTTGCAACTAGCAGGTCACTGCTCTCCCACCTCCCACGGCACCAGGTCACCCTGTCCCTGGGCAGCCCGACAGCTGGGGGAGAGCATGCCCAGCCAAACACCTTTTACAAGTCATTCTGCATAGTTCGCATTCTCGGCCGGTTTATGAGCATTTTAGCTCCTCATATTGATCAGGGCTGGAGCCGAAGTAATTACGTTCATCAGAAATAATTTCCCCTGATTTTGAGTCATGTTTGAGCTGGTGCCCATCTCCTCCACTCACCCCTGGACACAGGCAGCTCTCTGCTCCCTGGTACATACTTTCCAGGCGACATCGTTGCTTTCATAACCATAGTGAGACTGAGAGGCTTGTTTTTCTCGACTGGATTCCCTCCACACACACACACACACACTAAAGCTTTCAATTGTGTATTCATTGACTTGACTGGGGATGTGGACAAGAGGAGGTGGTTTATGTGAAGTTCGTGCTTGGGAAACGTCTCCAGGTGCCTCTGGCATCAGGAGGGGCCGTGGGGAAGGGCTGGGGGCCTGGTGCCTCTCTCCAGGTGGAGGCATCACTGGTCTCAGCCTTTCCAGTCTTGCTCAGGAGATGGAGAGCAAGCCCAACCCTTGCTCCTGCTGATGGTGAGCCAAGAGCAACCCTGGGGATGTGCAGGGCTGTGATGTTTGGGAACAGAGACAACCTGTGTCACCCAAACCTCTTTCAGCACCACACGCTTCCCAGGCACAACACCAGCTGCCTCACGGGTGCAGCACTTGCATCCTCCAAAGTCTTACCAGAGTCACAGAAAACAGGGCTGGAAGGACACACAGACATCACCGAACACCCCCCCTTCTAAAGCAGAGCTGGCACATTTGAGGTGAGTTTGGAGAGACCTGAGAGCATTACTGGCTGTACCTCAGCGTGTGCCTCAATTTGCAGCTTCTTTGATGCTGCAAAGGACATGGCAGCTGCCTGAGAACACACAGCACCCTCGAGCAAGACAAGAAGGGAAAACATTGTCTGTTTTAGCCTGAAACCGCAAGAAAAACAGAGATAGTCAAAAAGAATGAGCCATTTGATCAGGAAACATGAGCTGTGCAGGTCCATGAAAAATACCAAGGGTCTTTCAGTAACCACACAAGGTCAGGATGTGGGGATTATATCTTGTCTGGAAGAAAAAACTTCTAGTGAGATTTTTTAAAAGGAGTTTATGTTTGATGATTTTTGATACCAAAAATAAACTCCCAGAGGATCCTAATGTTTGATACGTGATGATTTCTGACACTGTTTTCCAAATAATAATGGAAAACCTCATCTGGCTGAAGTTTCCATGCTTTGTTGTACAAAAGTCTTATTCTTTGAGTTATCTGAATGTTTAACTTAGGGGGACAGTTATGAATTGCTCTTGTCTGGACAGCAGGAAAAAAGAAAAAATCCCACAGAAGTACTGCCCAGGGTTTGATGGGTTTAATATGCCTCTTAAGTGTTGTCCTTCCACAACAGCTGGTACAAGGCTGGGCTGTGCTAATGAGAAGCCCCTCAGTCTGAAGGACGAGCCCTCACTGTAGTTTTGGCCAAGCCAAGCCTTTTCTTTGTTGTGATACTCCATTTGCTCCTCATGTAATCGCTCGGCTCCTGCCTCTTGGCAACGTCAGACTTTGAGACCAGAACCAGCCCCAAGTCCCATTTATCAGCGTTTCTTGCTAACAAAACCTGCTTAAAAATGCCTGGGAATGGTGAAGAATTAAGTGTGCCCAGCACCAGGCACCATTCCCCTTTCTCCTCTGGCCAGGGCAATGCCCAGCTCCTGCCTCGCTGGCCTGGCCACCGTGGCTGGGGGCTTGGAGGGGTCAGCTGGTCCCAGATGAAGCCGAGGTTTCTGGTGCAGTTGCCTGGCCATCAGGAACTGGACAGCAGCCCTGAATTCTTTTCTTGCAAGTCACTTGGACAGGCACCAGCTGGTAAATACTTTCAGTGTCTCCATCCCGGCTCTGGGGTGGGAGCAGTGACCTCAAGGTAAAAGACTGCCTGGCCTGTCCCTTGTCCCTCAGGGTGGCCGGTCCTCCCAGCCTGGCTCTGCTGTCCAGGGAAGGTGTGAGAACCAGAGGGAATAAAAATGCCCAGACAGAGATGGAAATAGCCATCACCACCTCTCTCGGCTCTTGCTGTTTGAAACTGGAGCCAGATTCATTCTGGGTAGGAAACAACCTTCCCATCCTGCCAAAAGCAGAGATATTTCAAAATTTCCCAAAGCCATGGTGTTTCCAGAAGTCTCATGAAAAACATCCAGCAGCCACCCTGAAGTGTCCAACAGCCGAGGGAGACCTGAGGCACCTCCTTTTCAGCTCAGGGCTCTTGGCTTTTCCAAGCTGGGTGACTGTCCAGCTTTGCCACCACTGATGTCCATGCTCCATGGACAGCCCTGCTCCTCTGCAGCAGGGATTTGAGGCAGGAACACCCAGAAGCAAAGGACATGTCCTCCCCTCCAAGGTATGGAGCTGGGCTCACCCTAGACCCATGATTTCACTGTTGATGTGAGGAAAAACAGACCCAGCCAAGTCCCAGGACAGCCCCAGTGCTCCCTGCCAGAGATGGACACCCAGACAGCAATCTGATTTCAGACAGCTCTAGGGAGGGGGTTCAATGTGTGATGTAGAGTAAAGAAGAGGACTATCAAGCAAAGGAAAGGGATGGAACATGAATATGGTCTGGGATATCCATCCCAGACGGATGCAATTTCAGCTGAGTAGGGTGTGCAAATGAGAGCTTTGCCATGGTATTCATGATGGCACCTTAAATGGCAAACACATGAAAAAACTCAGCTCCCTAGAATGTAAATTCACTGGGGCAGTTCCTTCATTTCTATAGAAACAGCAGAGCTTGCCAGCAGCTAACTCAGAGGAGATGTATTCAGATCCCTGTATCAACTATTTTCTAGCACAACTGACCACAAAAGAAAAAAAAAATTACAATCCCCCCCCAAACCTGACAATAATACCATGGACACTGTGGAACAAAACATATGGACTTGATTACTAGCTCTGAAATCACACGTGTGGTACAGAACACATATGGAGCGTGTGCTCCAGAGGGGAGGGGTATTTATAACATGGACTGCTAATGTGCTGTTCTGGTGCAGCTTTGCAAATCCAGACTGGAGCAGGGGCTGTATTCCCATACCAGGCTCTGCCTGCAGCCCCCAAACCCAGCAAGGTACCACCAAGGATTGCCAAGGCCGTTGGAAGTGTGGGCAGCTGGCCAGGCACGGGATGGTGGGTTTGGCCCCATCTGGCTGCTGGATTCTGACTTGACCCAGGCTTGACTCGGGCTCCCTGTCACTGCCCGAGCTCTGACAGCTGCCTGGTGATGTCACACCACTGCAGTGAGGCCACCTTACTGCATGTAAACCTCAGTGACACCAGGTGTGGGGGGGAAGCAATGTCCCCCTTGTCCCCTCAGAGCTGAGGGAGAGGGTAGGGAAGTGGTCCTCACCCTAAAGAGCCAAACCTGCACCCAGGATACGTCAGGTGCCAGGGGTGTAATTGCCAGGGGGTTCCCCTGGGCAGCCCCGAGCCTCAGCCTCCCCCAGGGGTGCCCTGCTGCCCCCTGAGACCTCACACAGGGCTCTGCTGGCTGCTCACAGAGTCACTCACTGTGGGCAACGAGAGGGTTTTATTTCTGTTACCAGCACTGTCACCTGATTTCTAACTGGGAAATGAACTCCTGCCCATTAATCAGGAGTCCCTAATAAACACCATCCTGGAATAGTTAATCGAGCTGCCTGTCCTGCTGTGGCAAGGCTGGCTCAATGCTCTGGCTGCTCCGGGGCCACCCCGGGATGTCTGTCCGAGCCACAGCCAGCAGGAGGGCACCGGCCCTGGGGCAGAAAGCAGCAGCACGAGATGAGATCCAGCCCTCAGTATCAAACCTTCGGGGCTGTGAGCGCCTGTCAGTGGGGACTGATCCCCCTGCTAGTGAGTTCAGAGCCATGTGCCATCCTCGTGCCTCCTCTGCCACAGGCAGGGCTGCCAGTGCAGGTCAGACCTCTGGGCACGGCTTGGGTGATGCAGGGAACTGGGGCTCCAGCGTGTGGAGTGGAGGCCCCAGCGCTGGGATGAGTGACAGCAGCCTCTGGAAGGAGGCTTGGCATTCCTGCAGGCTGCCATGACCTCGTCGACAGCCTGACTGCAGCTAAGGGAGCAAAACCAAAACGGGGAATTGAGGTGGTGATGGGAGAGCTCTGTCTGTGCTCCGCCCTGCCGGGCTCTGCCCTCCCTGCTCCACGCCCTGGCTTCCAGGACCTGGCAAGTGCAGAGCTGAGGTCGGGATTGCTGCTCAGGCGACTGAGAACCTGTTTCACAAAAGCAAAAGGAAAGGAAAAGAGGGCCAGGGCAGGAGCAGCATTCCCACCCCCTGAACACGTCCAGCAGGAAAGGGGCAGGGGCGCAGGAGAGGAGCCAGGGAGAGCTGCAGGGCATCTTGCATCCTCAGGCCTTTCCTCTGAGCTTTGAGCTCACAAATTCCCCTCTTACATCTCGTGATAAGATCTGGGGAATGGAAACATGGAGAAGGGGCTCTGTTTCCTGGAGGTCTTGAAATGCTTAGGTTTTTCTTTCCTAAGAGCCAGCCTCATGTCCCCAGACACAGCAGCCAAGAGGAAAACTTGCACAGCCCAGACTGAGAAAACATTGGGAGACAACAACTGAGCACCTGCCTCTTTTCCCCAGACTTAGATTTTTGATTCTTAGAACTGCTTAAGATGATCATAATACTTCCAATACTTTGGATTTGCAAGGCTTGAAATCAGCAGAGCCAGTCTGCAGCTTTCCCTGCATCACAAACCCAGGACAATGCAACACAATGTATATCCAACCCTCCCACCCAGCAGCCTTCCTAGGTGGCTGCAGCCCCACTGAGGACAGGGGTGATGTGGCAGCACATCACAACCACCATAGCAAATCCCTTTCCAGCTCTTTTGGGCAATTCACCCCTCTCCCACAGCCTGCCACGAACTGAGTTCAGCACAAAATATAGGGGTGGGTGCCCTGCTTCTGCATGGCCATGGCATTGTCTGAGGGCAGCAGCAGGGGCAGCCCTGTCAATCCCTTCAAATCCCAGGAGGAAGGTTCTGGCTCTGCCTGGGCAGACCTTGATCAGTATTAGGATGAGGCATGAATCTGCCTCCCAGTCATGGCTAGCAGCAAGGAGCTGGATCACCCACCAGCCTGGTTCCCCAGCCCCTCTCCCCTGCTCCCCAAGGACAGCACAGTGTCCCTTCCCTTCGCTCACTGTCTCGGTGGAAGCACATTCTCACCTTGAGGAGAGTGGAAATGGCAGCTGGAATGTGGGTTGGAAAGAAAAAGAAAGGGAAAAAAAAAAAAAAAAGAAAATCTTGAGGCTTGTCCAAACCTTTTCATGTTTATATTGGAGCCTGTGAGTGACATCAGAGCAGGGAGAGTATAAACACCAGCAGGACCTACTCCGGGCTTTAAAACCTGCGAACACGCCGCTGCCTCCAAACTGCCTGGGGGGTGATGTGCTGCAGTGGCACAGGGGAGAGCAGCATGAGGCTCCAGCTGGAGAAGCAGCTCCTCTTCCTCTCCCTCCTCTGCATCCTCTCCAAGGTAAGGGAGATGGGGCACGGGGGCAGCTTTAGCCTTACCCGTGGAGCACCCGGGTCTTGCAGGGAGGACTGGGGTGTCACCAGGAGCCCGCTGGCGAACGCTGGCTGGCGGCCAGGCTGTGTGGATGCAGTCCCACGGGGGCACAGATATGTTTGGGAGAGATATCTGAGATGAAGCAGCAGGGTCTGAATGTTCACGGGCCAAAGGCTCCGCTGTGTGAGTCCCTGGAGCACACAGGAATGACAGCAATGTACTGTTTGCTCGCTGTCCCTGCAACTCTCTGGGCTGTGCTACGTACAGTCCCCTGGAGCCAGCGAGCAGCAGCTCGGCAGTAGTGGCTCCTGCAGGCTCCTCCATCCCCGCCCAGGCTCCCGAGGCAGGGGCCAAGCAGCCCTGGCATTATTCAGCTTTCCCTGCTTCTCGGGACGCTCACGCCAAGCCAATGCCTCTGACAGGATTTGGGTTGTTGTAGTGGTTTCTTTTTTCTTTTTCCTCTTGGACTCTGTGTGAAAACATCTGCCTGTGCGGAGAACAGGAACGTTGAAAAGTCTGGAGCATCTCAGCTCCAAGTTAATTAGAGCTGCTGCTTGAATGCCCACGCAGACCTTCTGCGAGCAGGGATGTCGTGGCAATGTTGTGCCTATTTGACTCCTTTCCCAGAAAGTTCAGATCTCTGGTAGGAGCCACATCGTCATCTAAAGACAAGTAAATTACGAGGAGCAGAGGGAAATGGATTAATGGCTTGGCTAATCTTTCTGAAATATCGATTTGTAATAGCAACCTCCTGAAAGATGAAAAATGCCCTTGGCTGCCTGGGTAAGCTGTGACAGGGAAATTACTCTTGCCCCAGGTGCTTGTGAGAATCACCAAAGGCCCTCGTGCTGCCAGCCCAAACTTGGCCACCACAGACAGTCCCTTGGGCCCTGCCACAAGTCTCTCTGGTTTCTGCCACATTAGTAATGCTGCTCATCAACAGAACTAGAACAAGACCCAGCCCATTTTCAATCTGTTTAATCTCCACTTGTTGGCACTGACACTTCTACAGCCCCATAAAACCATCTGAATGGCTGCAAATGGGAAACAGCACACCAGTACCTACCTTCTCTGCCTGACTGGTCATGTCAGACCTGATGCCACTGGGAGGAACTGAAAAAGAAAGGAGAAGGGTATCTAAAGCCCACCCGGTGTGGCTGAACCTGTCGCTCTCTTGGCAGGCTCAGCAGGCACACCTGGAGCAGGGCAGGGGTGAATGGTTTGGTTGCATGTTTGCTGCACTGCGTGTGCTGGCCCTGCGTGCAGCAGCACGTGCACGGTGCCGAGCAGCAGGGCTGCCGGGGGGCTCGGAGCTGCCACGGGGGCTCACAGCCACTGTCAGGCCAGTGCTGGCAAGGAATTCAGTTCCAAACTGCAGAGCCGGCTCTCTTGGCTTCAGGCTCTGCATGCAGCAGCCCTGTCGGATATGACACGTCGGGAGCACAAGTGCTGCCTGTAAAAGCTGAGCGTGCAGGGTGGTTGTGCAAGCAGGATGAGCCGATGGGATAAACACCCCCCTGCCCAGGCGAACTCCCATGGGCACACCCCTGGCAGACGACTGGCTGAGCGGGCAAAGGACTGCAGTGCACAGTCCTGCCAGAGTGATTACTCAGTCTAGCCAGGAGGGAAAACAGCTCCCAGTCCACAGAAACGTGCCTATCTCCAGGCTCCTCGCCCAGTGGGCCAGGCCAGGTGAGGATCCTGCAGGCAGGGACAGGCAGAGGAGGCAGCTGGACCAGGGAGGAATGCAGTGAAGTCTGCCTGGTGTCAGATCCCCACTGCCAATGCAACGTCCTGTTTCTTGGCGTGAATGAGAGCTGTTGAGACTGTTTGGAGTGAGGTGCTGAGCCCTCCTCACGTGCATTCAGTTCCTGCAAAGCCCCATCTCCAGCTGGGCACACCCACTGCCTTAGGGGCAGGCATGGGGTGGGTTGTCTCCCCTCCGTCACTCTGGGCTGCTTGGAGCTGCTGACCTCATTAAATAACCACCATTGCACAGGATCTTCAGCTTGTAGCTCCATCCTCCTCTGTGTATTCAGAGCAGTGGTACATTTAAGACCCCATCTTGCAGAGCGCTGAGCATCCTTGATTCTCCTTGGTTTTCCATAGGTGCCCTTCAAAAGGGAAGGTAGCTTTCCAGGCTGTTTCACCACATTCCCATGGATTTGCAGAGTCTCCCTCCACTGAAAAATCTGCCCTCGTGATTGAGAGGTTACCTGGCTGCCCCAGTGATTTCCCTGCCAGCCAAAACCAACCCACATGGAATCAGCAATGGCTTTGCTCCACAGGTGTGTGCCCAGCTGTGCCGGAGACCATGCTACTGCCCCTGGGTGCCACCCCGCTGCCCCCGCGGGTCCCCCCTGGTCCTGGATGGCTGTGGCTGCTGCAAGATCTGTGCCCGGCGCCTGGGGGAGCCCTGTGACTTCCTCCACGTCTGCGACCAGAGCCAGGGCCTCGTCTGTGACTACAGCACAGCACCTGCCGGGACAGGAGGCACCTGCAACTGTGAGCACAGAGGAGCCCATTGCCCCCGGGGATGCCCCCACAGCCCAGTTCCACCCATGGCCTCAGCTGGCATCCCACAGCACTTTCAGGGAAGTGGTTAAGACTGGGAAAGCAGCTTTTCTGAGGAACTTACACACAGCTTGGCCATGGGGCTGTGCTGCAGCCGCTGCCGGCTCTTGTGCTGTTTTCTGCCTGAGGATTCAGGGTGGTTCGAGGGAGGATGGCCATGGGGGTCCTAGGGATGCTGCAGCCACCCAGCCAGGTTTGGAGACTGGGGGTCCTGCAGAGAAATCTCAGAGAAACTTTTTCTAGCCTGGAAACCCTGAAGGCAGGGTCAGAGCTAGAGGGCAGGGGGTTTCCCACCAGCTAGTGAGCTGTTCCTGCGAAACAACAGAGAGATGAGGAGGGGAGGTAGGGAAGGGGAGGAGGTTTGGTGATAGACATGCTGCTGCACACCCATGCCTGCCCCACACACCTCTCTGTCAGTCCCTTCGTACCAGCCCCACAGTCACCCCAGCAGTCCCTCTGCCACGCACACCTCTGTCACTCTGTCCCTGATGGGCTCCCTGTCTGTCACCCGCAGTTGAGGATGACGAGGAGGGCTGTGAGGTGAACGGCCGGGTCTATCGAGATGGAGAAGTTTTCCAACCCAGCTGCAAACTCCAGTGCCATTGTCTGGACGGGGGGTTCACCTGCATCCCTCTGTGCCAGGAGGATGTGCGGCTGCCCACCTCCGACTGCCCCTACCCACGGCGTGTGGAGATCCCAGGGAAGTGCTGCCCTGAGTGGATCTGTGAAGGCCGGGACCAGCATCTCCTCCGGGATGCCAGGGCAGGTAAGATGCAGGGTACCTCCAGGGAGGGGATGCCCAGGCAGGTCTCTGGAGGTGGCCCCTTCACCCCAGGCTGTGAAACATCAGCAGGAGACACCTCACCTCACATTCCTCTGCCCCGCGGGGCTCTGCCCGCAGCACCGCGGGGCATCAGCGCAGAGCCTGGCTCCAGCCACCCTTCATCCCCTCCTCTCTTTTCTTTCAGCCCCCGGGGCAGTGTCCCCGGTGCTGCCATACCCCTGCCACGAGTGGGGCACAGAGTGGAGCGCCTGCTCGGCCACCTGTGGCGTGGGCTTTGCCACTCGTGTCTCCAACCAGAACCGCTACTGCCGGCTGGAGACCCAGAGGCGGCTCTGCACGGCCGGACCCTGCCCCGCCCTGCCCGCAGCGTTCCCGGCGGTAAGTGAGGGTGGAGCCGGTGCCTCTGGGCACCCACACGAACCACGAGACCCCCACGACCCCTCCTCAGCCTTGAGCTGAGAGTGCCCTGGGGACAGACAAACCCTCTCCTGAAACTCAGCTGGGAAAACGCCTGATGGCAGGTGCAGGCCTGAATTTTGGTGTCTCTGGATGTCTGAATCCAGGAGCACTCCGGAACACGTACAGGTGAGCTTGGCCTGCCCCTATGGCCAGAGGTGCATTTGCAGCTCCTGCCTGGCTCCCTGGGCACACCCGAGAGGTGGTTCTGCCACCCCTTTACTAGCCTGGCACAGCCCCAGTGTGAACACGGTGTACCACAGCCTTGCTGCCACATGCCCCTGCTCCCCAGACATAGAGAACACGCCACATCCTGCTCTATCTCCCCATCATTCTCCACTGTGCCTTTCCAGAGGGGAAGAGGAGGTCGCTTGTAGCTGTGCCCACCCTGGATTCATCCCGGAGCCAACGTCTCATTCCGGCAAAGAGTCTGGCACAAACCTTTGGCATTGTGGTTTTGGTGAAGATGGAGAAACTAGAGAAGTTTCCATCGGGAAACTAGAGAAGAACTGATGGACTTTGGCTGCAAAGGAGGCTGGAAATAGAGAACAAGATTCCCCTCTCACTCAGCACCTGCCTCCTCTGTGCACCCTGCTGCCCCAGGCAGGATTAGTGGGCAGCATTCCCGAGTTTCTTAGGCTGAATGAAATGGAAAATGCGGAAGCCCTGCCCCAAGCATGAACCCACCCAAGAAGCCAGGAACTGGTCCTTTCCTGGATCAGTGGAGCTTCTGGAGAGGCGATGCTGCTCCTCCACCACATCACACAGCTCTGCTCTGCAGGGACTGCAAGAGAGGCCATCTCCAGCACCTGGAAGCCCAAATCCCTGGAGGGAACCCTCCTGCCCTGGCCCCCCCGGGTGGGAGCAGGTACATCAGGCTGCACCCCACAAGTCACTGCCGTGCCAGGCTGAGCCGTGCAGGAGCTCAGCCAGCCCACGATACCCACCCCATGACCAGCAGCTCCTTCCTGGGCACGGGCAGGGTCCTCCTGTTGGCAGCTCTAATTCACCTTCCCTGCATCCCTCCAGAACAAATAGGAGCCTTCCCGCTCCTCCTGGCCTCCTCCTCTCCCAGGCGCTGGCGGTTTGGCAGGACTTGGGCGAGCCAGGAGCTCAGACGGAGACACCGCTCCGCGGCACCAGACATACCGCCTGCCATCCAAGCACATTCCCTGGGAGCCCAGGCCAAAGGAAAAGCAGGGGAAAAGAGAAAACAAAATCGCAAAGATGAGTGGGAGCCGCCTCCCAACGGGGCTGGAGCTGCTCCAGCCGTGCAGGAGTCGGCGCAGGAGAGCTGCTCGGCAGTTCTGGCTGTGCTTTCCCTCAGCAGTAACCCCTGGGGCGATGGAAAATGAAACCCAAATGCCCTCTAACGGCCTCGCCCCAGCGTGCAGAGGGAACGTTCCACCGCAGGCAGAGAGGGGCAGCTGCAAGGAGCAGTGGTTCAGGTGACACGTCCAGGCGAGATACGGACTTTTTAGATGTGTATTTCTGGAACTAAAAATAAAAGTGTGCTCATCCAGGTGTGGAGCTTGTCTTGTGCAGGGTGAGCCCAGCCCGGCGGCTCATGGCCAGCTTGAAAGCGGCACGGGATGGGGCACCTCAATTCAGGCTGCTTAGAGTAGGAAAAGAAAGGAAAAAAGAAAAAAAACATTGTGAATCAAAGCACTGAACACATTATTACAGTATATCACATCCTGGATTCAGTCACGACCCTTTGCTTTTACCCAGCCATGAGCTCCATCAGCTCTGCCAATGGGACCAGCCCTGCCCACAGCAGTGCCCAGGTCTCCGTGCAGTGTCGGGATGTGCAGGACAGCACTGGCTGCCCTGCTGCTGGGTCTGCAGCCCCAGGCACAGCCCAGGCCATGCCTCTCCTCAGCCTCCTAAAAATCAGTGCCCAAACTCCCCAGTGACTCACTCATTCCCCATTCCTGTCAGGCCCACACCTCCTCTGCTCCCCCCAGCCTGGGATTCCCCCAGCATCGTGCCACGATTGCCACCAGCTGACTGTCCTCCCAGCACAGGGCAACTGATACCGGGGCAGATTTGGAGGTGCAGGGGCAAAAGGCTGAATGGCAGAGGGAGATCTCCTCTCCAGCCCAGGGCAAAGTGTCCTCACCAGCAGCAGGAAAGGCAGCAGGGCCAAGGCAGATGCTCATCCACTCCCCTGGACTCTGCAAGGGCTGAAAATAANGGTGGGGGGGTAAGAAACAAGAAGAAACCCCACTGCTTGTGCAATAAAACATTGCTTACAAAGAGAATTATTTATTGTGATCATCTGGTACTCAGCCTGAATTCAAATCATTAATTCTGTTTGATACAGGTTTGATACAGGACATGGTGAACCTCCATCAGGCAGCAAATTGCAGAGCAAACAGCTTTGGTTGGCTTTTTTAGTTCTGTGATGCCTGTGCCAAAAAACTGATGGCACAAGACTCGTGTAGACTTTAAAACTACCATGTTCCTCGACTGACATGGATAAAGCATGTGTGTACTGAAAACCCTGGTTTTAACCCAGTTCTTGTTTGAGCTTGTTGGGACTCGGCCACCAAGGCTGGGTGAGCTGCTGGCAGGGCTGTCACCCCCTTCCAGATCCTGCCCAGCCACCTCTGGGTGATGGTCACAATCAAAAGGTCACTTTTTAAGAAGCAACCTGTAATTCTCAAACAAATGACTCAGTGCCCCTCTGCTATAATTTTATTTTTTTTCCCCTGCAGAATGTCACTTCTCCCCGATTTACTGAGCAGAACACATGTAAATAATGAATTAACGACTCCAAATAAATCAGAGTTATTTTTCCCTAAGAATACAGGGAAAGCAACTCTTGCAATTTGATTGCCAGTCTCACAATATTTGCCATTCCCTCTAAAGCCCTGCTACCCTGGAAACACAGCTATTTGAGGCTCACGTTTATGACAGTCTCTGACGCAGGGTCCTGTCTTTGCCTGCTCGTGTGGGGGATCCTCAGGTGATTTTGGTAACCTGTAAAGATAAAAATCCCGGAACCAGAAGAAGATTCACCTTTTTCCTTAAGGCCTAAGGCCACATCTGCCCACAGACACAGCACAGACCTGCCAACCACACTCCCAGGCCAGTGGGGAGCAGCAGATCACGGCTCATTTCGGCACAAGCACATGCAGCAGCTGAAGGGAAACTGTGCTGCCACATGAGCAAACAGTGTGCATCAGAATTTCTTTTCCAAGTCGTTCTCGTGACTGATGATTTTTAAATGCATGGAGAAGGCTGAGAAAGGGCTGGATGAGCCCCTCATTAAAGCAAAACATTTTCAGACACTGAGCACAAGAGTGCAGTGCTCAATTAAAAAAATTGGGCCTTTTTAAAATTTTCCTGGAAGCCCATCACTCAGGTTATCTGTCTGCAGGAGCTGTCTCGGCCCTGAATTTTCACCCTGCCAGCAGCAAGTTTTGCCTTCACTGCTGAGAGCAGCTCACAACCCTTCCCATGATCTCAGCAGTCCTCCCAGCCAGCTGTTGTCTCTGCCTCCGTTTCCTCAATGGTTGATGCTCTGGGATAAAAGGAACCACTCCCAGTCTGTTCCTCTCCTCTTGCTGCCGTTCCACACTTCCATAAAGCTGCTCTGCAAGTGCCACCCCAGGCCCAGGCTGCAGGAGCAGCTGAAGTGCACCGAGGTGAAGGGGGCAGGAGCTGGGCAGGGTGGAGAACTGCTTCCCTGGGGGGTGCACTCCCATGGACCCTCTTCTCTGCTGCTGCCACTCCAGGAGCACAGACCCCGCAGAGGCTCTGCAAACCTCAGAAAAGGTGTATCCTCACCCCATGGAAACAGCTTCTACACTCTGCCTCTCCATCATGCCCGTAGCACTGAGATTTTGTTACAAAGGCAGGAAATAACAGACAGCATTTCCCATCACTTATCTGCTCCAGCAAGCGCTTTTTGAAGCCGACAAATACACTGAGACTCCCCAAAACAGCTACCACCACCCCATCCATGTCTTGGACTTCCCCACCCTGTCCCTGAACTGCCGAGGACGGTCCGGTGAAGATGTTCGGCTGCTCCCAGGGAGGGACCGGCAGCCAGGATGGCTCGGCAGGACCCACCCCTGCTCCTCCCCACCGGCAGCTGAGCTATCAGCCTCCTCCCACCCCCTGCTTTGATTCAGCTCCCGGAAAGCAGGGGGACGTCGCCCTTCCTGGGCCCGGCCCTTTTCACCTGAAGTTGTTTTCCCAAGGTTGTTTTTGTATGGCTTGCCAGGGTAAACCCTGCTGATTACTGCCCCTGTCGATTCCCATGCTTGGAGATAAAGTTATTTCTGGCCCTGTTTATGCAGCAGCTGCTCAGCAAGGCAGTTGAGGCTGCCTTTCCTTGGGGTCTGCTTTGGGGTCGCTGGTTTTAGCCCTTACCCCAGTTTCACAGTATCTGGGTGTCTTCTGCGTGACATCCCCTGCAGGGTCTGACAGGGAAGGCAGGAGAGGAAGGTCACAGCCCATCTTGCATGTCCTCCCTGTGTGGGTCTAAACCACTCAAAGGGGTCGGGGGAAGAAGGGGTTTGTATTTGGGGAGGGATATAGAGATAGGCAGCAGGACCAGCTGTGGTGAGCCCCACTCATCAGGGAGTGGGGATGGCACCGTCAGCCCCGTGGAATGCTGCCAGTCTCTGCCTTAACTCTGCTGCTGGTATTTCTGAGCACTGGGGCCAGGAGAAAGACTGTCAGGAATGGAAGTGAGGGCAGCTCAGCTCATGGGGGGCAGGCTTCCAGCCCCCCGGTCTGGAAAACTGGGAGATTTCTCCTCACCCCAAGTGGGACAGAACAGGAACAGGCTGAAAGCCTTGGCCCCCCTCATCAGACATCTCCGCAGCAGAGCCCCTCTCCCGCCTCCCTGCTCCCTGTCTCCAGCTCCCTTCAGGCACACACAGCACCCAAAATAGCCAGGGCACTGCGGCGTCCCTGGCACCCGGCTCACAATATCTGAAGTGGGCTGGTGGGAGGCGCCGAAGGAGCGGCGGAAACCAGCAGCCACCCGGGCTCTGTGCTGGGGCCGCCCTCCCCACATCCTCCCCGTGCTCTGGGGGAAAGCCCAGCACCCCAAAGGCCCAGTCCGGGTTCAGCAGGAGCGGGGAGGTGAGGGCAGCCGCAGCCTGTGCCAGAGGACACGCTGCTGCCAGGGCCGTCCTGGGCACGGCGCTGCCGGAACCAGCCCTGCCCTGGGCACCGGCACCTCCGAGCGCTGCCTCCGCCTGGCCCGCAGCTCCCCATGGCTGCTGCCACGTGGGCCGGCAATGGCAGCGGGGCTCCGTGCCCGGTGGATGCCGCCTTCGCCCAGCGCTTCCTGCCCGCCGTGTACCTGACGGTGATCCCGCTGGGGCTGGCGGGGAACGCCATGGGGCTGTGGCACTTCTGCACAGGGCCCCGGCAGGGCGCCCGCCAGCCCCTCAGCCTGCTGGTGGGAAACCTGGGGCTGGCAGACCTGCTGTACGTCAGCACCCTGCCCTTCCTCGTCAGCTACTACCTGCGAGGCAGAGTGTGGCTCTTCGGGGAGGGCTGGTGCCAGACCACCCGCAGCCTCTTCCACCTCAACCTCTACGCCAGCATCGGCTTCCTCACCTGCATCAGCATCCACCGCTACCTGGGCATCGTGCACCCGCTGAAGGCACGGGGCAGGTGCCAGGGGGCCGCCTCTGCGGTGTGGCTCAGCGTGGCGGTCTGGGCGTGGGTCATTGCCCAGGTGGCTCCTGACCTCGCCTTCAGCAAGACGGACGGCACGGGCACGCGGTGCCACGACACGACGGGGCGCAGCAGCCTGGGTGTTTACTTGCCCTACACCTTGGCTGTCACCGTGACCGGGTTCGTCGTCCCCTTCCTCATCATCATCGGGTGCTACTGCCACGTGGTGCTCGTGCTCTGCAGGAACGACACCATGGACCTCGAGCTCAGGAGAAGAAGCATCAGACTGGTGGTTCTCGTGATGGTTCTCTTCTCCATCTGCTTCCTCCCCTACCACATCTTCAGAAACCTCAATTTGTTGTATCGTGTCTGGCAGCTGCAAGGGTTCTGCACACAGGCTTCAAAGAACATCTACGTTTCCTACCAGGTAACCCGGGGCCTGGCCAGCCTCAACAGTGCCCTCAACCCCCTGCTCTATGTGGTCACGGGCAAAGACTGCATGTCACGAATGAGGAACATCCGACAAAGAGCCAGGCAGCAGCTGGGGACCACCTTCAGCAGGAATACCTCTTGCCAGGCAGATCAGAGGAAGGGGGCCAGAATTCTTAGCAAGGAGGAGGCTTCTGAAGCGCTCTGAGGTACCCAATGCCACCCCCCTACACAAAGGATGCACCACTTCAGCTTGTGCTTGGCCCCTTCCTGGGAGCAGCCCCCACACTGACACCTCTTTTGCAGAGACAGTGACTGCAGCATCATGGGCTCCCATCTCACACAAGGGATAGACAGGACTGTCAGCACTGGAGAGCAAACTGGGACCAGGTTTTAAGAGCAAAGCTACTCAACCCGACCATTTTGCCTACAGTGCACCCGGAGATGGAAAGAGATGAACATCACGTTTGCTCCAGTCTAGAAACACTTCTCTCCAGCCTCCGGTGCAGCAGTCTGAGCTGGTTAACATCCCCCTCCTTCCTGGACACTCACCAAGCTCCTCAATGAGTGAGGGATGGGGAGGAGTAATGATGCCTTGTCCCCTGCTGCATCCCCTCTCCCCCACTGGACATGTGTTTGAGAAAGGATTCCCTCTTTCACCTGAGGAGAGGACACTGCCTGCACTGCAGGACAGCTGAGAGCGTGGGTTTTTGCAGGGGGGAGGTGCTTTAGAAATGGAAATATTCATTAAAAAATCAGGTTTTAAATACATGAACAAGCTGTGCCAGTTCCTGGGCTAGTTGTTCCTGAGGAAGACTGAGCTGTTTCAGGATCTGTGGGATCCTCTACTGCCCACCTCCTTTGCAGAAGTAAAAAGATTTTTAGCATTACTCACTCTCTTTTGGAAGAGCATATAGCAGACACCAGTAAATGGGCATTTTAAAGTTTTTGGAGGCTGTTGGTTGGGGTTTTTTTCTGGAAGGCAAACGACTGCGATAGCTTGAACCTCTGCTTTCAGCAGGCAGATCCCAGGAGAGTTTGCAAATCTTCGGGTGGGTATTTGCATCTCGCATCCAGCCTTGCGAGGGGATTGGATGTGACTCGTAAAAATGAGACGTGCAAGAACAGGGAAGCAGTGCTGCGGGGTTCGGTGGTGAGGGCAGCCAGTCTGTCATCAGCTGGGGCAGGGGGGGTCTCTGCCTCGGCGCGGGGAGTGTTTTTCACTTCGGGTGTTTACTCATCACGTAAACACCCAAACGTTTCGGTTCCCTCAGACAAACAATGTGATTTGTGACAACGGCTCTTGCCGGCTGAAGGAAGTGGATTGTGAGTTAAAATCAGCTCATTCTGCGAAAGTGCTGGCCCGCAGACGGTGGCCCCTTCCTGGGAGCAGTCCCCGCACGCACTGACACCCGTCTTGCCCTTTGCCTGACATTTATCTCTGCCGGTTCCTCTCACAGCCCCAACTTTGCTGCGGCGTGGAGGGAGCACGGCTGGATTTCAGTGCAGTTAATATGTCTAAAGTGCAAATAAACACCTCCTGCTTTCAGCTGTGAGTCGTCTGGGTTCTTTTAAAGCTTTAGGGGAATTAGGGGGCCTGTGGGCTGCAGCAGGGACCTGCCTGTTCAGGGAGCGATGATGAGCTTTCCAGTGCTCTGCAGACAGGGAGCTGCTGGGAGAGACAGGCAGCCAGCAGAGTGATCTGGGACAGGCGTGCACTGAGGTCAGTGCCCAGAGTCTGCTCAGCACCAGTCAGGGGTCCAGCAGAGTCCTGAGATGTCCAGCTCCCACCTCATCCACAGGAAACCCAAAGACAAAGCTTAAATTTGTAAGTGAGGTCTTCTCCCAGTCTCTTCTTCTTCTCAATCCTCAAGGGAGGATTGGGACATTAGGATCAGATTTGGTCACTGCTCCTTGCACACACTCCCCAGATCTGGGCTTCTCCAGAGCTCTGAACTCTTCTCCTCCTTTGCTGAAAAAATACCCACGCCTCTGAAAGCTCTCCAGGTCCTCTTCCATCCTCACACATGGATCCTATCCGAGGTGCTACAGCTCCCCACAGAACCAGCTTTGGCTCCCACAGGCACATGTATAGATGCACAGATGTACAACTACCTTTTTCCTCCAAAATGCAAAACCATTTTTCTTGACATGCAAAACAGAAGAAAATATCACTATCAGCAGCAATTAAATGCATAAAACTCAAATGATTAATTCTTTGTTCCATTTTGTACAGATTGCACAATGATTGGCTAAAACTTGGCTCTGACTGAGCTCCCCCACTCAATTCAGGGGTGTTGGTATGGCCAGTGAAGCCCTGATTGCGAAACAAGTGTGGGTTGGCTGCCCTGTGCTGAGAACAGGGGGTTATACCTTTGTGCCAGAGATTTCCACAGTCAGGGGGAGCAGGACCTGCAGCAGGCAAGGGCTGGGGGTGCCGGGGACTTTGCTGTGGAACTGAGATGATGCACAGCGTCCCTGTTGGGCAAACAGGGCATTGCCATAGCGTGTGAGCCCCCGGGCCCAGGCGAGGTGGGAAGACCCCGTGTGAAGCGGGAGGAGAAGCAGCGGGAGCAGGAGGATCCCACAGGATTCAGCTCCCCATTACTCCGGGCAGCCGGCAGTGGGACTTTGTGGAACATATCCTGTGGCCTGGTGGGAGGCTGCAGTGTGCACACAAAAAGGGATGAGTCACTCAGGTCACTAATGAAAGGTCACAGCATCCTCAGATTCAGTGAGAAGTATTTATTTCTTCAGCAAAACAATTTCGTTGCTAAAGTACCTTTGGCTGCAGCAATAACAGACCTGACAGGTTATGTTATTTACCAAGGTTATCGATCAGACTGGGAAGGAATAGTAGATGCAATTACTCAAGGTGGCCTGGAAAAACTGGTAAATAAACCAGGACTGGGTGCTGTTGGTGAAGATTTTAATAAAAATGAAAAATTAAGAGTCTTTGTCTACACTATGCGGAGTGTTTTGGCATCCAGGAGACCAACAGCTTGTGAAGAAGAGCAAATCACAGATATAGAACAACGCTTAGCGTGACTGTGTGAAGCCATCAGTCTAATACTACTCCTGCAGTGCATGCAGTTATAAATAGGTGATGCCGTGCAGCGTGGGACCCGTGAGCGGGCGGGCTGAGCAACGCGCTGCCAGCCCCCGGCAGCGGCTGGGGCACGCATTGGTATGAGCGCTGCACAGCGACTGCGGCTGCACCCCGCGGGCAGGGCTTTGTCCTGGAGGACTTGCTGAGCCCGGCCTTAAAGGCGTTGCGCTGGTTTTCACACCATCCCTTTAAACATCCCTCCGCAGAGCCCTCCCTGCCCCTTGCCATCAGTGCTGAGCAGGTGCCCGCACGGGAGCGGGGCAGTGAGAGCCCCGGGAGCTGCCCTGCGCGCCGCGACCGGCGCTCCCCGCCCCAGCACGCTGGGAGGAGACTGTCCTTTGGATTTCGCCCAACACCTCCGCTCTGCCTTGAACAGGAGACACTCGGGTTCGCTGTGGCTCCCTGAGGAGCCCTTCGTGCCAAGGCACAGCGCAGCCAGCGTGAAATTCTTCTGCCTCTTTGGGCTCATGGGCAAAAAGTTTACCCCAAGGAGCATCAGAGAGCTCCCAGGCTTGTCAGGGGCACCACAGCTTCTCCTCAGAGAGGCTGCTTCCACGCTGTGCAGAGGACATCCAAGGACAGGAGACAGATTAACTCTGTGCTGGCTGCCTTTGCTCTGATGAGGAGGTGCTGCTCAGCAGGGCTGGGGGATGACCACACAACCACACACCACAGCCCACTCTGCAGCACCATCGTGTCTCCAGTCCAGGCACAGCAGTGAGGAAGTGTCCTGGCACTGGGAAGGTGCTGGCACAGAGGAGACCTCAGGGGCGGGTTCACTGGTGGTGATGCCAAGAGCCAGACACTCTCCCTGAATTAAGTGTTACTTGGTTTTGGAGGCAAAAATGTCCCTTTAAAAGTGTGCAGTGGTGGGAAGGCCACACAATTTCCATGCTGAGAGTCCAGGGGAGATGGGGATGCAGAACTCCCATGGAATGCTGCTCATCCGGGAGCCTCCGGCTGCCCAAGAACCCCACGGGTCTGCAATACCCATCACGAGATGCTGCAGCTTCCCCAGGGCAGTTTCATAACTCCTCATCCCAATATTTACTGCCAGCACCTCTGGTCAGCCCCAGTGGGAGTAAACCCAGCAGCACAGAAAGCAGGAGGTTTTATTTTCCTTTCCAGTGCTGCCTGGGTGAGGAGCAGAGGGTGTCTCATGGATAAACCAGCAGACTCAGCCTGGGAATGTGGGACACATCATCTCCCAAAGCCACAGCACAGGATGAGCGCTGGACTGCAGCCACATCAGCACCTCCAAATGCCAGGCTGGGGAAGCCCACAGCTCTCATCTTCCTCCATAAAGGGGACTGTTGGCATGCAGTTCCCAGGCCTGAACCCCCAGACTCATGCCTTGAGTCTGTGCCTGGCCCTGTGTGGAGGTGCCTTGGAGAGTTACCCGGATGAGAATCCCTGCCTGTCACTGCTCAGCGCCTCAGCTCCCGCCCCAGCAGACACTCAAACAAAGGCTCTAAAAGTCAGCTAAATATTTCAGAACTCAGAGAAGTCTCTGATTTATTTTTCCATTTACCTCAGGTGGTTTGCCTGCCTCCAGAAAAGCCTACTGTTAATTAGATTTTCTCTAACTGATTCACGGCAGATCTGCCCCCCCATGCCTGGAACAGCTGTGATTCCTGTGCTGTTGTTTGCTGTGCCCCAGGGACACCACACAGCTCCTGAGTGTGGCTGGGAAGAGAGGGCCAGGGCTGGAGTGGGGGACAAGCAGCTGGGCCAGGCATACACAGGGACTTTTCTGCATTTGCAATTCAGAGAGGATGTTTCCCTTCTCCCCAGTTAGTCGTTCCAGAGAAAAGCCTGGAGAGAAGCAACGGGAAACCCTCTGCATATAAACAAGACTTAGTAAAATCTGCTGTTTTAAGGTGGAGGAAGAAATAAGGCCCCAAGACAGTGCTTACAGTGCAGGAGAAAACAAATATTTTCGTTTCATTCTGTTCATTCCCCTCTGGGAACCTGCTGTGCTCTCAGGCATGGGCAGCTGGGAACATTTCACAGGGCATTTACAGCTCTATCAGCTGGGAAATCGCTTGAGGCCCCAAAGCCAGAGCCGTTCTGGCCAGTGGAGTCAGGGACCAGCCGTGGAGCATCGCTAGCAGGGGAAGAAAAGTGCATCTTGGAGGAATCAAGCCCTGCATTGAAATAAGTTGATGCCTGGCTGGGAAGCTCAGTCAACCTCTCAGCGCTGGTTCCCTGAGCTTGAGAGGCAGAACAGGAAAGGACATCTTGAGTTTTACTAATAAATGCATTTTTCCCCACTTGAAGTGCTGGGGCCAGTTTGTTTCCTACCGGGTTATTTTTACCACCGAAACGAGCCATTTGCTGTAAACTCTCTGCCTGGGCAGCGGAGCCCCGGGGCAGCAGCCGGGGCTGCCACAGCTCCCGCGGCACCGCCCGGGCTGCCGCACGGCCAGAGCCCCCCGGGGCAGGGCTCAGCTCCACGGGGGGACGGGACCCACCACCATTCCCGCCTGGATGGTGCTGCCTCCCGCCCCACCAGCCCGCGGTGCCCTGCAGTGGCAGCTGGACAAGGAGGGTGCCGTGGGATGCAGGGACCTGGCTGTGGCACCCACCGTGCGGGCAGACCCCCGGGCACCGGAGGCACACACGGTGCTCACCGGGTGCCCCACACAGCACAGCAGAGCCCATCGCTCCCAGGGCTGTCCCACAGGATTCCTGCAGCAGTTCAGGGCTGTGCCAGTGCCCGCAGTGCGGGACGGCCGTGGCGTGGCCTGCCCTGTGTGACAGGGGCGAAGCTGTCACCGGGGAACCCTCTGAAAGGGCCTCACATACTTGCAGTTCGTTCCCAGACCCTTTGTCCCCCCACCCCTGACCCTCCTGGCAGTCCCACAGGCTGTGAGGCAGGGAAGTCATTTATAGCATCGCGGTGGGAGCAGAGGCAGGCTCGGGATCAGGCCCTGCTCTCCTGTGGCCGAGGACGTGCCCATGTTTCTGTGGTGAGTCTGCAGTGGCAGTGGCAGCTCATCTCCACACTCACCTTCCCCAGGAGCAGGACCCTCCTCCAGACACGCTCCCAAAGCCTCTCTCCTTCATCACTGGGATCCAGGGTCTCCTGGCAGGGACCAGCCCACCCCAGCACCGGCAGCAGCACCACAGAACCTCCCACCCCCAAACCCCAATGCAGACTTGCTGCTAGCTCTGATTTAACAGGCTCTCAGCAAATAATTCCACAAATTTTTAAGTATGGACGTTATTCTTTTATCTTATTATTTTATAATTAAAGCCGAGATCCTCAGAACAAATAAATGAACCAACTAAAGTGTCTGAGATCAAGAACTTGCCAAAGCAGAGCAGCACCTTTCCCATTTGGTCGTGGTCCAGGCACTTTATGGCAGGTACTTTTTACCTGGCTGATGTTCAAATGACAGTTTTCCAAGCACATAAAAAACTTATTAGGCTGAAAATAGAGTCTGTGACCATAAACTGTCAAGAGCACTGTCAGCATTTCCAGCCCAAGTCTGCTTTGTGTACAACCACTGGCAGATCAGGCTGCTGGGGAGCAGGGTGGAGAGGATGGGGCTGTGCTGCCCTTTGCAGGACTCATTTTGGGTAGGCAGTGCCTGGAGCCTGGAGCTGGTTGTCATTCACACGTTGATACCTAATACTTTTTAGAAATTAGGTAATCCATTGCTTTAAAAATACCCTGTGGCATCACCAGGCTATCTATAATCTCGGTATTAAATAGCATTAAACCCAGAATAGCTGATGCTTTTACTAAGGCAAACAAAATCATCAATTTGGTGTTTAAAAATAACCAAAAGAAGCAGAAAACACCAGGATGGTCCCCAAGCCCCAGAGAGCTGGAGCACCTTGTGGCCAAAACCCAGGAGGGGGCTGATGCCTGATGAGACATGGGACTGACTCAGACAGACCCACACGGCTGGTCCCCGTTTAGTGCCTTTCATCTGAGACTGTTAAGCAGCTTTGCTTATTTCAGTCCATTAGAACTAGAAAAGTTTTTTTAATAAACTCCCTGCCAGCCTGGAATCAGTAGATGTGGGCCAATTAGATACATTAATTAGGCACTGGTTTAAACACAGATGAGGTTTGACTTTGCTTACCAGCCTCAGAGGAAGCAGCTTCTCAAAGTTCACCTCCTGAAAAAAAGGCGCCTTTGCTCCCAGTCACAAGCACCTCACAACAGAAACACAGCACTTCGACTTGGGTTTTATTTTCAGAGCTCCTGCTTTCTCTCTGCCTCCCCACGCAATAAAAATGAGACATTTAATCTCATAATGCGACTTCTCGCTGAAAATCAATGATAAAGTACATTACCTTGCCTGCCCTGAGCCTGCGGCTCCGGCTTGACCTTCCTCGAGCGCAGTGAAGTCAGGGGAAAGACAAAGGTTGAACTGGGGGGTTTGGCAGTGGGAAAGTGTGGAAGTTTCCTGTGCCTCAGGAGGGACGGGACAGGATGGCCCTGCACAGCGGCCATCTGGCACAGTCTGGTGTCTCTCGTGCCCCGTGCTCGCTGCAGGCAGGAGGAAGCAGCGTGTGAGCAGTGAGAGGCAGAGCAGGCTGAATGCAGCCCGAATTACGGAGCCTCCAGCCCCACCCCGAGCACAGCCCTGGTTTGTTACTGGGGGATTTCTCACTAGGAGATGGATCCTGCTACCCTTGTTTCTGCTGAGCAGCATTTATTCCACAGGGGCCTGTGACCTGCACGAGGTCAAAGCAAAGCCTGAAAGGAGAAATGAATGAATCCCAATCTCTGTAACTCCCAGGGCAGCAGGGAAAGGCCACGCTGAGGGAAGACCTGTGCCACAAGACACTGCAAGGTGAGGATTTCTCCTGGGCTCAGGAGAAGATAAGGTCAACCCTCCACAAGCCCCAAAGAAAACAGGGGTGGCAGAAACCACCCTGAGGAAGTGCTGAGAGCTGTTAATACTGCATGGCAGAGATGGCCCCCCCTGCCCCACAGGGAGGGTGATATCCCATCCACAGACCCACTCCCCACGCCTCGGGAAGGCCATGCTGTACCACCACTGCCAAAGCACTGCTGGCTCGCATGGCAGACACAAGTTTGCTGTGTCTGTGGAGGATTCAGTCCGTGATCAGCTAAGATTGATGCTGCTGCTGAAGGAGACTGGGCAAGTGCCTTGTGCCTGCTGTCACTCATGGGTAGAGAGCGTCTCCCAGGGTTTTCCGTGCTGGAACCTACAATGGCATGTTGGCCCAACAGAGCAGATGGCTTTGAGTAACAGGGTACAGCATCAGCTTAACACTCCGAATATCACCTGGGGACCCCAGAATTTGACCTGTAAGGCACTAAAGGCTCCAGAACTCCTCCTGAAAGGTGTGTGACAGGCACACAGTGATGCCATTACATTAAAAATTCCTTCCTCTGTAGTGGAACCGACAGGAGCTCAATTAGCAGCCCTGGGTCCCACCTCCAAGGTGGGATGTCATTGCTGACCAGTGGAAAAAATTACCAGCAGCAGGTGAAGTGTATCTACTCGAGCAGGCGGCCCCCACACGTCTCTGGGTCGGGAGGTCTGACAGCATCCCAGGCCCCGTTAGCAGGGCTGCAAACACACCACAGGGAACACAAACCAGACACGTTCCTCCAGCAGAGGCTGTGCCACATGATTTAGGAGGCTCGAGCGCTGCGATGTCGAGCAGCAAACTGACAGCCTGTGCTGCTGCTGCTGGATGGATGGTGGAGTCTATTTTTTCTCCAATAACAACTTTCACTAATGGTGCTGGCACGGAGGCTCGGCAAGGAGGAGGGAAGTGGCAAGTGGCCAGGGTGAAAAAGAGTTCACAATTACAGTAGGAAAGGCCACTGTGTCCCTCGTGCTGGCCATGGAAATGCTGAGGACAGGACTGGAAGGGGCTCTAGGAGGGCACTGAGTCATCCCCTGCTTCAGGAGAGCATCTGCTGTACCCAGAGCATTTTCAGCAGGCACCCAGACATCTGCTTATCTTATTTTTAAACTCCTCCAGTGACGGGGTGCCACAATCTCCCCCAGCAGTCTGTTTCAGTGTTTCACTGTCCTCATGCTTAAAAAGTTTTTCTCATGTCCAGTGCAAACCTCCATTGTTGCGATTAAAGCCCAAAGCGTCTTGTCCTCTCCAGAGAGAGAAGCAAGATGGATGAAGAGGGATGTCAAACCTCATTGGGTTTTTACTTGTTTGTTTTATTCCCAGCCAAAAGAAGGGGAGTTTTTTTCTTGAACGAGATACTATCTCCTGCAACACACAACTCAGAAGTATCTTTCTATTTTTAAAAGTGAAGTATAAGAGTTACATAAAAGCTATGGAAACCAGGAATGAGAAACAGGGTCTTCACTTTGCGGGCTCTGCCTCCTATCCCAGCTAATTTCCTCCATCCTTGGGGCTGACCTGGGCTGTCCACAGCCCAGCAATGTGAGGAGGCTGCGTTCATTGCCCTCCTCACCAGCACAGGGCTGACAGCCCCCACGCCCCCTGTGTCTGCAGCCTCTCATCGACGTGCCAAAGAAAGCAGCAGAAACCCTGAAACTGGTTATTTTGTTCCTTTCTGCGCTCTTAAGACAGCACTGGACATAAGAAGCCAGATTGTTTGACCAGCTGGGAAAAGCAGAGATGAGGCAGATAATGCAGACAGATAACACAAATAGATTGGATAGATAACACCGCACAGATAGACAACACTGATAACACAGATAGATAATAGGGTGACACAGATATAACATGGGTAACACAGGCAACACAGATAGATAATAGGGATGTCACAGATAGACAACACTGATAACACAGATAGATAATAGGGTGACACAGATATAACATGGGTAACACAGGCAACACAGATAGATAATAGGGATGACACAGATAGATAACGCGGGTAACACAGGAAACACAGGTAACTGTTCCTCAGTGCCCTGGGTGTGAAGCAGCACTCCCTGCCCGCAGCTGGGCAGAGCGGCAGGAGCGAGGGCTGCCTGCACGGGGATGGCATCGCAGGGTACTTCGGGACAGCCACACGGCCCTAAAAGGCCCTTGTGCCAGGAGGGTGCTGGCCTGAGAACCTCCTCCAGCCTGGGCGCACGCAGCCAGGGGCAACGTTGGGGCACAGGGCTGTCACCAGCGCCACCGGCCCGGGACGAACCGCGGCCTCGCCAGGGCTCACCTGCAGCCGGGGGCTGCCAGCTCTGCCCAGGGTGCCAGGCACGGAGGGCTTGGGACGCAGAGGAGGCAGCCCCGGCGGGAGTGCGAGCCGCTGACCGGAGCGGCGGCTGCCTACGGAGCCGGTGCTGGGGGCGCGCAGGAGGCGGTGCCGGGGCAGCCCCGAGCGCTGCGCGGTGCCCGCGGTCGGTGCGCGGTGCGGGGGGAGCGGTGCCCGGTGCGGGAGGAGCGGTGCCCGGTGCGGGAGGAGCGGTGCC
>VXAY01000372.1:135314-196655 GCA_013399855.1 Oxyruncus cristatus | reverse complement strand
CGCGCCGGCCGCCAGTGGAAGTTCGCCGGCTCCTTCTACTTCGCCATCACGGTCATCACCACCACCGGTGAGCGCGGGCAGCCCGGCCGGCGCCCGCGGCATCCCTCCATCCCCAACCCCCTGCACCCCGTGTCCCTCCATCCCCACCTCCCGATACCCCGTGTCCCTCCATCCCTATCTCCCATCTTCCTCTATCCCCACGCCCCTGCATCCCATATCCCTCCATCGCCACCTCCCTGCACCCCATCCTCCTCCATCCCTGCACCTCCAGTACCCCGGGAGCTCCAGGACAGCCTGGGGGATGCCCACATGGCAGAGGCAGGTCTCGTCCTCCCAAGGCTTACATCTCTTTAGGCATCTCTTGAGGCCATCCCCGAGCTGACCGTGTGAGACCCCCAGTGCCCAGCACTGGGGAAGGCAAGGCATGGGCACGCTGGGGCCACCCAGCTCTGGGGGTGCCAGGGATGCTGCTGTGGCTGGGGCCACGAGACACGATGTTGTCCCAGGGAGGCAGCACCTCGTGGAGCTTCTGCAGGAACCTTCAGGGCAGGCAGCTGCCGGAGGTGGCAGCGGCGTGGGAGGGCAGAGGTGGTGGCCACGTCTGTCCCCTGCTCAGGGCTGTAGCCAGCGGGCCGGGCAAAGAGCTGGGCAAGAACTGTTGGCTTCTTTGCCAGCTCAAAACTCCAGAGGTTGGGCTGCGTGAAACCTGCTTCAGGGAGCCAAGGGAGCCACCAGCCACTGCCCCTTGGCCTGCCTGTGCGGGAACCTGCAGAGAGATGGGTGTCAGCTTGGAGGGGAATGATTAAATCACATTAAACTCCCACGCAGACACACCCACATTAGAGCCCAGTGCCTTCAATTTTGCAAGAGAATGAAACTAAATTGTTTGAGGGTTCCCTTAATTCTAAGTGAGATTAGCCACATGGGAGTTTAGCACTGTTTAATTAATCCATTTTCATTAATCCATGCACTTTGAGCATCCCATGGGGGTAGACAGTCTGGGATCCTGTGCTCATGCCACTGCTTGTGCTGGGATTTCAGTCAGCAGTTGTGTTTTGGAGGCAGGAATTCTGAGGCCAAATCCTGCCCTGCCACAGCCAGGAGTCACCTCCTCATCTGCAGGACAGGACTCAGCCTTTCCAAAGGGCTTGGGATGGCTGGAATAGCTCTGGTAGCTGAAAGCATCATCTCCCAGGACAAGGGCTGGTGGGATCAACTGCACCGTGTTACCAGAGGATAAGAGGTGGCAGAGGGGCAGGTACCCTGCAGGCCCTGCCTGGGGTCTCCGTGTGTTCCCATGGGATGGGGTTTGTGCAGCTGGGAACACACGTGGCCAGCAAACAGCAGCGGGCTCAGGGCACAGTTCAGATGAGGCCCCAGCAGGAGGGAAGGGTGAATGGCTTCAGCAAAAATCTCCATCACTGCCTGACAGGTGACAGCTTCATTTACATGGTTTTCCTGTCGGCTGTGACAAACAATGGCCACGCTTATCACACGCCCCGTGCGATAAGTAATTGCGGCCCAGGTGCCATATTTCTAAAACACTGGCATGTTCTTTATATTGGGCTGTGCTCCAAATCTCAGTTTTAGCGATAATGAAGCTGTGTTTACTCTTTCTAATTCCCTTTGTCATTTTGAAAGCATCAGTCAAACGCTCTTTCAACAGTCTCTCAGGGTATAACAACTGTTTTTCCACTTACTGCTCTTCTGGATCATTATATTTACCTCCTCATTGCTGTCATTGTATTATCTGGTAGCCTGGGACCTGGTAATTGCACTTGGTTATTAAGCTTGGATCTGACAGGGGTTTTTTGCCACTGCAGTTTGCTGTCTGCTCTGTATTCTGTGAAATGTGGCATGCAGGCATTAAGTCCATAATTTTTGATTGTGTGGGTTTGTGAACAGACAGAGCAATTAGGAGCCGGTCCCTTCCTGCCTGCTCGCAGCCCAGAGCGCAGCATGGTGGAGGATGCTGCCCTCAGCCCCTCAGCCCTGTCCCAAGCAGGAGTTTCCTGGAGCAGGAGGTGTGTTCCAGAGCCCAGGATAACATGGTTATCCTCCTCTGGTCATCCCATCACTGGATGCTGTCAGCATCCACAAGAGTCCTGGAAACCCACTGGCAGCAGGGACAGAGGTGAAGCCAAGTCATAGCTGAGAGTAAGACTGAGAAATAAACAAGACGGTTTCTTCTCCATGCAGAAGTCACACAAATTCTGGCAAAAAGTGAGAATATAAGCAGCTGTTTGTGAAAGGCCCTGGCAGCAGCATGGGAAGGAGCCAGCCCTGCTCTGCAGGCACCTTCAGAAGGGAAGTAAGTTTCTGGCCCTGGTAGTTTCTTGTAAAAGAAACTCAAATGAAAGGCTCGGATGCCTTTGGATGCTGTTACTTCCCACGCCATGTGACTCCCTGGCAGTGAGTTTGTTCCTCATCCACCGAGGGCAGGGGCCACTGATTTCTGTGAAGCTGCTGTAATTGAGGTGGGCACAGAATCGCTGGAGTCTGGAATATTGTAGCAAATACCTCATTATGCTTCACAGTGTAATCGTGTGTGTCCTTGAGTCACAGCTCTGAAACTTGGACCAAGGTGGGGAAATTAAATCTCAGAAGGCATTCAAGGCAAACCTTGTCCTCCTTGAGCTCCTTGTCCCCAGGACCAGGGCTGACAGGGCTGCCATGGCATAAGGACTCACTTCCCTGCATCTAAAACAGCACAACCCCTCCTCCCCAACAGTCCGGCCGTGATTCAGGTCTGAGTCTTAGTGACACTGGAGTAAATCTGGAGTGGCTCTGCAGAAGTCCTTCCAGACTTAGATGCTTCTGCAGGGACTGGCTCTGTAACTCCTGTCCAACCAGGTCACACAGCGAGTGCTCACATAGCTGAGAGTCAGAGTTTCCCGTGACACCGGAGTGCTGGGGGGAGCAGGAGCAGGTGCCAGGGGAGGTGTCGATGCCCCTGCAGGGCAGTTGTCCTGGCTGGCTGTGTACCTTCCTGCAGCATGACCTGGTGCTGTGCCTCAGCATCCTGCAGAGCCCCCATCCTCCCTAAGGTTACCCTGCACACCCGGTGCTGCGCTGGCACGGCCTCTGAATTGTTTGTGAGCTGCAGGAGGCTTGTCCAGCTCTAGACCCCAGTCCAGCTCCAGGCTCCTCCTGGCCTCTGCAACAAGCTCAGGGCCTATCAGGAGGGTACCTTCTCTCTTTAGAGGCCAAATGAGGTTCTGCCTACATGATACTGTGATGTGCTGTCATCCCAAAGGATGTGGCATCATGTGGCCCTGTTAGCACTGCCTGCAGATCTGTTACTGAGTCATTTCCCATCTTCCTCCACTCTCCTACTGCTCCTCTTGGTCCCAGGGCAGCCTTGCTGGAAACCCCAGTGAGGGCTTGACACCACTTTTCCTCTTTCCTTCACAGGCTATGGACACGCTGCCCCGGGCACGGATGCGGGCAAAGTGTTCTGCATGTTCTACGCCATCCTGGGCATCCCCCTGACGCTGGTCATGTTCCAGAGCCTGGGGGAGCGCATGAACACCGTTGTGCGGCTGCTGCTCAAGAAGATCAAGAAGTGTCTGGGCATGAGGACAACCCATGTCTCCATGGAGAACATGGTCCTTGTGGGCTTTCTGTCCTGCATGGGCACCCTGTGCATCGGCGCCGCAGCCTTCTCTTACTTCGAGGGCTGGACTTTCTTTCATGCCTATTACTACTGCTTCATCACCTTGACCACTATTGGCTTTGGAGACTTTGTGGCTCTGCAGAAGAACGAGGCTCTGCAGAAGAAGCCCCCGTACGTGGCTTTCAGCTTCATGTACATCCTGGTGGGCCTGACCGTCATCGGTGCCTTCCTCAACCTGGTGGTGCTGCGGTTCCTGACGATGAACTCGGAGGACGAGCGCCGGGACGCCGAAGAGCGAGCCTCGCTGAGGAGAGCCCGGAACAACATCCACCTCAAGCCAAAAGAGGACAGCCGGAGCAGCAATGCCATTTTTCTCCCTGTGGAGGACAGGACGAGCCAGATGAACCTGATCCCGCTGGTCCAGGAGGACGCGGAGAGGCAGCGGCGCCAGTCGGCGAACTCGGCGGCCGCGGTGCCCTCCTTCTGCACGTGCCTGTGCTACAGACCCCAGGTGTGCGGCAGCCCCGTGCCCTCCCACCCCGAGACCCTGAGCTGCCACACCAACCCCGTGTACTACAACTCCATTTCCTACAAAATCGACGAGGTGTCCCTGAGCACACGGGGTCAGACCGGCTCTTCCCCGGGGAGCACTTTGTCATCCAACAGCCCTCGCTGCCGGCAGCACCCCCGGCTGCGGAGGAAATCCATCTAGGAGCGCGGGCCGAGCTGTACTCGGCGCTCGAGTCTTACCACGATGATAAATTAAGAACAGAGATGCCAGGTTCTTCTTACTCTCTCATTTCTTCTGTTCCTCTCCGCTTTCAGCTGGCAGCCAGCCCCACGCAGGGTCCAGCAGGAGCCTTTAAACCCTGTCGAGAAATAAGTACTCCGTTTGTGCAGGCACTGAATGACACTGTTTTTTCTTTGCTTTTTCCTCCTTAGTAGGTTCAGGCACTGGGGTCTGGCAAGAGCTCCCCTGGTGTGAAGCCTGGCGAGCTGTAGGTTTGTTTTCCCTTCTCCCTGCTCCCCAAAGGGTGCATTGCTGCTTTCCCACCCTGCCAAACCTTGGCCGGGGCTGCTGCCAGCACGTGGCTCCTGCTCCCTGGGATGGGTTGCACTTGCTGAGAGTACCAAAAGCAGGGCCCATGTGAGCCCTGCAGGGTTGGGGACCTTTAAGTTGTCCCGTGACACTGGGTGCAGGTAAGTCACTGCCATGCAGCAGGTTTGCAGCTGGTGGGTGGGCAGGAGGGAATGGGCTCAGCACATGGGGATGGCTTCGTGGAGCTGCATCTCCCAGTCCTCTAGGCCTGAGCTCAGGTTTGTGGCTGGCTCAGTGCTTCTGGAAGCTGGAGGCCCATGCACTCACCCACTTGCCCACCAGCACACTGTACCTCTTACACCTTTCTGCCACTGGTAGGTCCTGAGCTGGCTGGTGGGATGTTGTGTCCCACTCACAGGGGAAGCTGAACTCCTGCAGTCCAGTCCAGTCCAGTCTAGCCCAGCCCAGCCCTCCTCTGCTGAGCCCACTCTGTGCTAAGGGCAGCCCCAGGGAGAGCCTTCCTGAACCACACGAAGTCACTTGAAAAGGGCTTGGCTTGAGGAGACCTTTTTTTTTTTTTAGCTGAAATCACCCCTCCCCTCCCCACCTTTCCTCCAGCTGGAAGCCCAGCAGGTGTGCCAGCTCCTCACCTCCTCACGGTCCCCACGAGCCCATGGGTCTGTGTTTGTTGCTGCTGGGATTATCTGAGGGGGCTGACCCCATCTCCACGTGCCTCCCACACCTGGGAGGCTCTTTCCATCCTGTGGCCTTTGTCCATCCTGTCTCGTCTGCAGGAAAGCAGGACTAGGCTCTGACAGTGGTAGGAGCCCTGTTTCACTTTTTTTTCCCCCAATAAAGGGACATTTTCACTATTGGCTCTGTCTAAAATACCCTCTGAGGGGGTTTTCCTGAAGGAAAATCCACTTTTCTTGACGTGAAGGCATGCAGAGTGCCAGCGTTGGAAAGGTCTCAGGGCAGGCTTTGCTCTCTCCCCTTTTGTTCTGGGTGGCAGCTTAATAAAAGATGAATCCAGCTGGTGGTGGTTGGTTATTTGTCACGAGGAGGAGCAGAGGGAGCCCCAAACCCCAGGGACTGTAGTTTCCCCCAGGGGCCCAGCAGCTGCCTCACTTTGCACTGGTGGCCCCAGATCTGGACCAGCTGGGTGAGCCTTGGTTTTAAAGAGAAAGGGGGTGGGGGAGGCAGAAAGAAAGCTGTGAGCGTGTATAACAGGCTTAAAAATGAGACTTTCATTGGCTTCTGAGCTCCTCAGTGGTGTCACTTCATGCTGATCCCACCAGCTCAGCCCCTTTGTTGCCATCTCCCATCTCCCCCACCCTCCCAAGGCTGTCAGCCCGAGGCTTGACAGTAATGTGGTGCCTTTCCCGTCAGAGCTGGGCAGCAGATGGAAGTCTCTCCTTCTTTCTGTGTTAAACCTGGGACACCTTCCCAGTGGCAAAGATGGAGATGGCACCTCTCACCCTCATCCACCCTCACGGAAAGAGGCAGGTCTTGAGTTCCTGCACAAAGCAGAGCCTGCACGGCACTGCCCTGGTGAAACGCACCTCCTACGGAGCTGGAAGCAGCAGAACATCCCCAGTGCAGAGGCTGAGCCAGCTTTGCACTCTCCCTCTGGCATTGCCCGTGCTCCGTGTCCCCGGGCTCGTGTCACAGGGCCCACCATGCACAGGCCGAGCCCGGCAGAGGCAGCGGGGCTGTGGTGTGAATCTGCCCCCGGGGAGGACAGTGCTGCTGAGGAGGTGATGGTGCAGAAAGTGGGGCACACACTCGGGTTATTGCTGCTTCCACGTGGCCTGAGCTTGCAGGCAGCACTGCCAGGGAGCTTGGCTGCTTAGTGACTGCCTGAGCCCCATCCTGCTTTGGAAGCTGGCGATGGTCTGAGGGTGGGAGATGCTGTTCAGCCCCAGGTGCCCCCAGACACTCTCACTGCTAAAGAAACCCTCCTCCCTCCACCACTGCTCCCCAGGGGCTGTATCTGGGGCAGGGGAGAAGCTGCCCCTTGGTCCTGCCCTGATGACCAGCAGAGGGTTTTGGAGGTGTGAGAAAAACCTTTAAGAAAATTCTCAGTGAACTATGACTTGTGATCCCTCATCACTCCCATATGGAAAAGGGTCGTGGTGGTTCCCCAAGGAATGCTGCCTGTTCTCACCGCCTCCTCCCACAGACCCCTGCAGCAGAAGCCCCCAAACACTTCCCACCCGAGGGCTGACAGAGGTCACCAGGAGAGGCAGCAGCTGCACACCCTGTAACATCCAAGGGTCTCCTCCCCTAGAGATCCCCAGGCTCCCCTGCACCCACACTCACTCAGTATTCCCAACAGCCTGGGGCAGGGATACTTTTTTCTGGAAGCAGTCTTTACCTCCAGGGTTTCAAAATCACCCTTGAATGGCCAAGGCTGGGCATGAAGGATCTCGGGAAGAAAACAGCAGGAGCAGAAGGCTTTGGACTGGAGTGGTGAGCAGAGTACAGGTGGGAGCAAGCTTAGCTCTGTGCCTGGGGAGGCCCACGGCCCAGTTTCATCTGGAAGTGTCACAGGGAAATGTAGGTTTGAAGCTGGGGCTGATTGAGGAAGCTGGAGTGAGGGCCCTTCCACAGAGAGAACTGGCAAGGAGCCTGGGACAGAGCTGGGACACACCAGGAGGAGTTGCTCTCATTCCCCACACGCACAAGAAGAAGGGAGGGCCCAGTTAAAATCAGGCTGAAGGTCAGCGTGGTGGCAACAGAGAGAGGGCAGAGACACTTCACAAAAAAACCTCCAACACACCATAGGAAAAAAAAAAAAGGTTTTATTATCACCATTATCAACGTTTTCATTAGCTTAACACTGAATTGTAAATCACTCAATCATTACATATTGTCTGAATAAAACCTACAGACAGGAAAAAAGTGTAGCAGAATCCTCTCCTGACTAAAGACGAGTGGCCGGTGTCCCGCCGGGACGTGTCCCACTTCCACCCAAGGCAGCCCATGCACCTCGCAGGCCACTCGCCCCCGGGGCAAGCAGGCGGCCCAGCTCCATTGCCTGTGCTCCCTCCGGCACCACGGAGATCACATCTCACCAGACGATGTTAAAAACCTCCACAGAGTTTCGGAGAGGGTTACCAGAGGCCAAAAAGAGGCAGATCAGCTGCCCCCACTCCTGCGGAAAGGCCAGAGGAGTGTGGTGCCCCTGCAAAGCTATCGGGTTTTGTGAAGCGATTAATGAAGTAAAAAGGGTTAACCCATGAAAGCAGATTTCCCTACACTGGCCAGGCCCTGGCAGGGGGGGAACAAGGCAGGGCACTGGCATGCTGGACGGGGCAGGTGAGGGTGTGGATGGGCTGGGGGTGGCCCCACGCCCGAGCAGAGGCCAGCTCTGCTGCACCGCCCCAGGGCTCCCGGCGGGCAGCGGGAGGGACGCGTCAGTGAAAAGATGCCCTGGGCAGCCTCGGTCCCCTCGGGTTGGAATAAGGCCTCGTATCGAGAGGGAAAGGGGAATGCATGTAGGGAGCAGAGGGCACTGGGAAAAGCAAGGGGAACCTGGAGGAAAGCTAGCGGGGAGCTCCCCTTCTCCAAGGCCAGCACAGAGGCAGATCCTGCTCTGTTTTCTCCCAGCTCTCGGCATGGCACATCCCGCCTGCCTGCGCGGTGGAGCCCCTGCAGAAGACCCCTGGCTCCTTCCAAGGATGGGAAAGGAAGGACCCCCTCTGGTTTGAATCTGGGACTGCCACAAAACATGGGCAGGACACGGGCATCCCTGGTGGGTGGCAGGCCATGGCAGTGCTGCAGGAGGGGTCTTGAGGGAGGCACTGCATCCCAGGATGCCCTTTTCTGTTCCCTGGTGCAGGGAACAGCCCGCAGGGAGCAGGAGAAAGGCAAGCCCAGCATGGTGAGGTTGCAGGATCGTGCCTTGGACTCGCTGTCCAAACCTCGCTTTCCCTTGCTCCAAAGCCAAAAGCAGCTCTGGGTTGAGGAGATGGAATCACCAAAGCAGAGACCAGTGTGCAGCACTGGGTAAGGAGCAACAGCCACAAAGAAAAAACTGCTGCAGGATTTAAAGCTCCAGGCTGGCTGTTAGCAGGACCTGGAGCAGCTATCCCAACATGTGGTGCCCAAGCAGCTACAAAACCCAGCTCCTGGAAAGCCTGTGGGATGGCTCCAGCATCCCAGATCCTTCCCTCGTGTTGCTTCTGCCCCCACCCCGCTCAGGGAGCAGAGTCACGGCTGTGCCCTCATGGCAGACACAGCCCTTCCCCGCCCAGCATGGGGGTCTTGAGCCCACCTGAGGTGCCCAGTGTAAAAGCCAAGGCTGTCTGCTGACCTGGCTGAGTGGGGCTTAACAACACACAGCTTTGGATGCCTTTTTGGCTACTGGGAAGTCACGAAGGGCAAGTCGTTGGGTTGTGGCCTCTGTTTGCTGGTGCTCTGGAAAGGGCTGGTGCAGGGTCCTTCTGTTACAGCCTCTCAAGTGCAAAGAACCAAATGCTACAAGAAGCTCTCCCTGGTTCCTCTCCTCCACACAAGTAAGAGCAGCTACCACGGGGAAGGGAGGGCAGAGGTTGTCTGTACTTCAAGAGGAGCTTGTGGCTCCCCAGGAAGGATTCTGATGCTGCTGTCGTGGGCGAGCAGCGGGGGCTGGGGCTGGACGTGCAGCTGTTTGGACTCGGGGATGTGGCTACTGAGCAGAGGAGTCTTGGCAGTGTGAGTGGAAAACTCGTCAGCCACATTTTGAGAATGCCTAATCACTGCAAACTCCCTGGGGAATTAACACGTTCTCAGACACACACCTTGGCTGGTGCATACTGGGGGGAAACGCGAAAAGGCTCTCGCTGATCATCCCCTTTTCTAAATGTTTGGCTCCAATGTGGTAGCTGCGATTTCATTTTAGATGCTCCCTCCAGGTTTCAACATGCCCTGGGCTCCTCTACTGTTGGCGCTCTGCATTTACACCTCCCTCTCTCCTCAAAGTGCTCCACAAAACCCAGGAATTGTTCCATCATTCCTGCAGGCTCCCAGCACCACTGGGACTTGCTGCCTGCACGGCCAGCAATCTGGCAGCCTTGAGAACAACACGGAGACCTGTGCTACGGGAAATGCTGCAAGGAATCCACAGGCAATGAACTGGGACGCCGTTCTGAGGCTGTTTTGTTCTATGCACTGCACCAATGATGGAGCTGACTTAAAATCCAATATCCTGATCCTGCCACTTCGGAAAAATCTTCAGGTGAGCCCAGCACTAGCAAACTGCTGGAGAATGGCACAGAACAGCCTGTGCCTGTTTTACCCCTCAGTCCTCCGTGATCTTCTGCGAAGGTGCCATCTCTCTGCCTTGGGTGGAATTTTCTAACAAAATGGACAAATGCACCTATGGAATGGACAAAATAACCCACAAAGCCTTTAAAGAAGAGCAGCCCAATCTGCTGCTCTGAGAAAAACCTCCCTTTAGCTTGCCCCTGGTATCTCAAGGAAAACAGGCAGCTGTCAGGCAGAACTGATGTGGCCCCAGAGTGCAAAGGCTTTTTTGCTTTATCAGGGCTACGGTGGCAGTGGGAACCATTCTCGCCGAGTTACAAATACTAGATAGCCTAAGAAAAACCAGGAGATTGAAACAGTCATGAAGTTTATACTGAAACTAATTTTTACCTCTGTCGTATGAAGTCACCTACAGCCATTTCATTCCTCACCTAAGAGAGATCTCATGTCCATGGGCACAGACACTCACAGAGAAGTCTATAGGATGAATATATCTCACAAGGCAACAAAGCCTAGTCTTTGTTTTTTACAGTCAAAGTTAATATGGAGCTTTTCCGAAAGTGATGCCGTTGAGATTGAAGACAATTATAAACTGTATCAACAATATGTACTACAGCCTGCAAGTCACAATCTGTGCACACCAAATGGAATATATTATTGCTTGGTAGCCTATTAGACTTTCTTTATAAAAAGATTTTTATACAGAGTACAGGATTATGACAAAACTAGCTAAGTAGTTCTCATCTTGAAAATACAACATCGATTCTTTCAACAAAGTAGCTGAGAGTTAATGAATGGTAACAAATACTAATAATTTTATGGCCAGTTTGAACAGAATTTCTTATAGGACTCTTTTCTGGTGTTTATTTACATATGCCTCTTTTCTTTTGGAAAAAAGTTGATAAAATATAACAAGGAACATAGAAATCAAAAGAATGAGTAAACTTCATACCAAGAACATCAAACATTTTTGAAAACACTAAATTATGTTACCTGTTAAAAAACATACATATAATTTTGTCTTTAAAGAAAAATATTCTTCCTGTTTTAAAATATTACCAACAGCATGTAATAAACTAACTTAAAATGAGTTTCATAAAAAAGTTGTCTTGCTGTCTAAACATTACTAAACATGCTTAGGTTGAGATTCTGTTAACTGCCTCAACATCTTAAAAACAGCTCCTTTACAGGAACTGGTGATATTCATACTCTAGAAGACCTGCAAATTTAGAACAGTACATTGATAAAGGATCTGGTAGCTAGGAACAATAAATACATATTTTCATTCAAAGCAAATAATTCTGCAATGTCCTTTGAAACAATCCATGGCCAAGAAGTGGGGATGCACTCGACTAAACAATAAAGTCACCTGGCCCTTCCCCTGCCCGTGGACACAAGTGCCTGCATGGCTCCGACGGCAGGATGAGGACCCATGGATTGAACTGCAGACTGAGAACCTTGTGCTGGCTCTGTGCCACCCCAGCTGTGTTGGGGCAAAGGGAAAAAAACACCAGGAGACTGGGAAAATACCTTTTTTTGCCTGAACAAACCAGGACCAGCCACGGTCACGGCTGCAAATTTTTGCTCTGAGCACAAAGAGGACAAAGCCACATGTGAGGCTGCTCTGCCTGTGTGCAGGGGATTCCCACTGGGGCGAGATTATTCTGCTCTCGGGGATGCTCTCAGCATCAAGATTTGTTTTCCATGGGAATAGTAATGCAGGTTACATTCAGGGATTGGCTCTCCATGGGTTTTTTTGGCCAGCAATGCTCCATTACCGTTACAATGGAGTAGTTCATGCACAACCCTGAGCTGGGCAGGTATTTATCTCTCCTCAGTCTCATCCCTCAACACACTCACAGACCAAAAAATACTATAATGCCTTTTTTTCTTTTATTTAAGTCTCCTGCTCTTCCTCTCTCCCCTGTCTCTGACTAGAACTAACAGCAAGTCTCAGGCACAGGAAAAGGCTCAGACAGAACTTGCAAAGGGGACCAAAGCTGAGTTTCCAGCTGCTCATCACTCTGGCAAATGGCTGCTTTGTACACAACCACACTGGTAATCCCAACCTCAGACAGAAACTGGCCAGGCCAATTTTGGGGGAAAAAAAAGGATTAGGCTTTACAAAAAGAAGCTATTCCAAGCCTGAAATTTGTCTTGGATGCTATACTGGGAGTCTTAAATCGATGGATAACTAGAAGAGTTCTTTTTTTGACTACAATACACCACGGTCAGTGCAGGAATCATGGGTATGAGTGAAGCAAGAATTTAGGCTTTAGGGTACCATGCAACTCTCCTGGCCTCACTCTGTATCCCGTGAGCACACCCAGGAGGGCTCCTGCACTTGCCAGTTCACGTGGCTGTGCTGCGTGTGGCAGCCAGGGATGGCAACGCTCACTTGCTGGGGACAAACAGGACTTGGAAGTGAGTAAAACAAAAGCGAGAACCACTGGACCACAACCAACCACATAAAAAATGCAGAAGAAAACAGGACAGAGCAGACTGTTAAACTGCCTCCAAGCTGGAGACGTTAACAAAAATAACACAACCAGAACTGTAACTTCTATATTTTACCCTGACAGTGACCTTTCACCGTGATTAAAACCAGACGGAAGATAGTCCTCAGTGTTGTGGAGTCCTGTGGTAACTAAACTGATCATCACTGAGCCTGCAGAACGTTTGGAGGAGCAGGACACAGAGACACGTCGTGTCTGCCAGGGAAACAGGAACTGAGCTTTTTGACAGACAGTCATTAAACAAAGTTTTTGGGGGGAATATTTTTGGCATGTATAGTCTCCTACTCCCTATTAAAGACTGCAGAAATGCTGCATTCATCTTACTGGACACAGGAAACCCAGGATTAACTTAGCTCTTACTGGTAGATAATGTCCAAACTAAGAATCCATAGCAAGGTTTCAGCATAACTTAAGACAGAAGCCCTGTTACTCAGCTGCCAGGTCTGGCATGTACCTGGAGCTCCCCATAGTCCTTTTAAAGTCATAGTTATTAAAAGATCCAGTGCTACAAACCACTAAATCTACCTTATCTATTCTAGTTCATACACATATTGTACAATATTGCCTAGTACTCACTACATACCAAGAGGAAAAGATGCTGATTTGAATTACAAGTAAATGTGCTTTTTTTAAAAAAATAAAAATAAGAGAGAGCGCCACAACATAGTTTGACCAGCATGCAACAAACTTTCTTCAGCTAATATATAGAAATTGTCTAATACAATTAGAAAAAATAATTAGTGAGAGGCCAGAGACATATTTGATCAAGGAAATAAGGAGATTTATCTGAAATGCTGAGGCTTTTGCCACTGAAGACTCAAAAAACTAGCCATTCTATGTCCCTTGTCCTCCTTCCCTCTCCTTTATATTATATAATTTTTTTACAGATTATTGTAAGGCCTATAATTTTTGCATCTATCATGTAATGTACCTCAAAATAATTTAAAATGCCATAGACAAGCTAGGACCAAGAGCAACTGCTTTTACCATCCACTCAACACTCATGCTTTTACTCTAACGAAGCTGAGGTCCACATGCAGAAATAAATGCTCAGTATTTCTCTATGACAGCTCAAATCTGCTCATTCCTACACGTGACATGGGTCCTTCACTTTTAAATCACAAAGTAAAACATCTCCAAAAAGCTTACTTATTCTGGGACAGCAGTCATCAAATCCTCATTAGGAACTAAGACAAAACCTAGCCAAAACAGAGCTATCAACAGAAAATCTTTGGAGACTCTCTGTGATTTTGGATAATTTAACTGTCGGAAGGACCTGGTGCACTTCCTCCAGCATGTGGCTCTGCTGGCAATAGCTGCCACAGCTCAGCAGCTCCGAGAATGTGCTTGACCAGATCTACAAGACTTGTTTACAGTTAGTGTTGCACTTTAATGCACAGAATATACATGCTGTGACCACTGCGTCGTCACATTCCTCACTCACTACCTCCCTGTACTTCAGGGGGTCACATCTCCTCTTGCAGGACACTTGACAATGCCTGTGGACTACTGAGACTGCCTAAAGCTCCCCTCTCTCCCCAGGGAAGGTTCTGTGCTCTCCAGCGTCTTCTTGTCAGATGGCAAACTGAGGTTTCTTTCTTCTGCACCCCCAGAAACCCCCATCTCCTCTCCCATGGCTGAATAAAACAGTCCTGTTTCAGGTCAGTCCACAGCACAACAGGAAGGGCAGCATCTCCAGCAGATATGTACCAGTACAAGGGAGATGGAGGAAAAGCAGGAGATAGAAGACATCGTGACTGAAGGGTGCACAGTAACAAGGTAAGGGGGTCAGTAAACTGCAGAACGTTGTATCTGACTATACAAACCACATCAAGCTGCAACTCTGATGTTCAGCTCCCACTTCTAGTGTTTTGTTTTTTTTTTCTGAGCAAAACTGCAGTTAATTATCCTGCTAAACTCGAACTCTGTTTAAACTGTCTGGTCTAAGCAGGCGCTACTTGTTCTCCCACCAAGTTTGCTTCATCAGCAGTGTTAGACACGTAATGCAGTAAAGACACTTGCTGGTAATTTGGCACAGTTTGAAAACACAGCTACGACAGTGTTACAGCTAACATGACTCAGTGACAGGGAACTGATGCTAAAGAAAGAGTTGCAGGTTTCTTTCTTTTTCTTCCTTCCAAAAAGAAAGACCATATAAAAACCCTAATGCTTCCTCCTAAACTTTCTGCTCCTGCTCTTTTTAGGCCAGATGTTGACCTCCGAATTTTTCAGGTACTTCCTCGTGAAAGAATCTGTACTAGAAATTTCTAATATGCACAGTTAGGAAAAAATTCCTTCCTTACTCCCCCTCAAATTCTTTCAAACGCTGCAACTTTCCAGGGTTAATACTGATCTGAAACAAGGGTTCAAGAATGACAGCGAGAGAAGTGAAACAAGAGGTGTATGTCTAATTTGACAACTAGGACTCATGCCCCACGGCACCTCCTCCTCGGACGGAGAGGGCACAGCGCCCTCCCCCTCGTCTTCTGTCTAAGGTCACTGGTTTATCCTCCTCTTCCAGCTCCACAAGAACTGATTGAACATGCATTGCGCTTGAGGTCAGAGTTCCAGCAAACAAAACCTTGACAGCATGTTTAAAAAACAAAAGCAGTTCCCCCTTCCTTACTCACTAAGACCTGTCACAGCAGGGTCCCACTGTGCTCTCCAGGGAAAGCTGTGAGGACTGACGCAGGAGCGGGCCTGTGGTGGGATCTACCATGGAGGAGGTTGGGAAGAGCTTGTACCAGCCGATTGCTAAAGTGGACAAATCCAGTTCTTCCAGGAGGACCCTGGCGACTCCCATGAAGTGCTTGCGCTCCATGCGCCCATAGTTTCCCCAGACTATCACCTTAGGAACAAGAAGGGGGAGCACGGTTAATCCTTCAACTTGCACACTTGCACAAGTCTGACCAATCCTTTCTACTCATCCAACTTCTCGGAGCTTTACTACAGCCCAAGAAGACCAGAAAAATTTGCTCTACCAACAGGTAATGTGAAGCTCTGGTTGATGATATCACCTATGTTTTTTTAAGCACATGTTTAGAAATTCTGATGTTATCAGATACTTATTCCCCCATGGAAAAGAGGTAAATGTGCACGTGGATAAGATGCCATTCCGCCACTCTACCTGCTGGGCAGGGACAGCACCTGCACAAAGTGTCCCTGGAGCTGCATCCAACACCTACAGGTAAAACCTGTTCCTGGCACATGACAGGCCTTGGATACACCAAAAGGTGGTTTGGGAGAAAAGGGCGGGAAAAATAAACCAACAAAAGAAAAGGTGGGCAACAGCTTGGGTCAAAAGCCAACAGTCTGAGGAAAAGGGCATGTTTTAACTTCTGCACTGGGAGCTTGTGGCACAGGGCAGACAGAGACCAGGCAGAGCCACTCACCCAGAGGAAGGGCAGGAGCCGAGCGCTGGCAAGGGGCACCAGTGACGCAGGGCACACGGGGAGTGGCACGAGGGGAAGCAGAACAGACGGCCGAGATCGGCTCGCAGACGCAGGGGAAGGGCTAATGAAAGAGCTGGCAGGCGAGCAGGGGAAGCTGAATCACACTTACGACATGATGGAGACCAGTGGGTGGAACAGCAGATGCAGTGAGGGTCATGGGCTTAGGCATGCTGGAGGTCTGCACGTGGGCAAGGGGCCCTACGTGGTGCAAGACAAAGGTGACGACTGACACCAGAGCGAGTCCGTGTTCTGAAGAGGAGAGGATGAGTAGGGTGGGTTATGACAATGACTAGTGATCTCTGGCTAATCCTCACGGCTTCCTTCCCACCACATTACAAATTTCTGTAAAACGAGGTAGGAGAGACAACGAATGTCAATTAAAAGACAAAAATTCAGCAGGAGATGGAGCAAGTCACTGCACTAAGTTGTTTTTGGTGACGTGGCACTCAGCAGAGAGCCAAGCTCCTCATTTTATTCTCTTTTGTTCTCTTTTTATTGCCTTTCCTGGCAGCAAGGCAGCAGGTAAGGAAACCCACGCAAGGCAAGAGCAGACCAAGCCAGGTTCCACCCCACTTCCGTCAAAAATGTGCATCAGGGGAAAATGCTTCTAATCAAGGTAAATGAGGAACAGGTCATTAATGAGAAGGGTCCAGCAGGTTATCTGGCAATTCATATGCCAGTGGAGGTAAATGATAGAAACTCATTTTTGAATGGATGAATTACATTAAGTATTACAAATGGATTTCAGTCAGGCTTTATTAGATGGAAATGATTTTTATATGAATCAACAATGCAAATCATTCTTTGCTCTGGAAACAGAGGTGCAGACTTGACAATATGAGTATGATAGAAAATGTATGGCAGTAACAGAAAAGAGGTAGAAAAGGGCAGTGACTGGGTGATGGCCAAAGCAGAGTGTTCCTAATGTGTATAAACACAGAAGATAACCCATGCTGCAGATTGTGTAGCACCTACAGGTACCACCTATCTCCTAACTGGGTGGGAAAAAAAGAATTAAAAAACCAAAAATCAACCCCTTCCTGGTAGGCATTCATGGTAATTGGCAGGGGATGAAATAATCATCAGCTTGAGTGTGAAAAAAAAAAAGGGTTTCCTTTCCATTTGTTACATTCAGATAGAGTGCATTTCATTCAGTGAAAATACTGGCTTTTTCTCATCTCTGTTAATTATCCAGGTCCCTTGCCAGGCTTATTATCTTCCCTAAGAGGTGGGAAAGAGAGATGGGCAGCCTCGAGATTGGCTCATCTTACCTGTAATACTTTGCCCTGGGGGCTCTCAGCAAACAGCAACACCTGATTGTACAAAGGGTCTAATGATTTGCGAGCCACTTTTGTCTTCTTTTTCGCGATGCACACGCCGTTCTCTAGCAGGTAAGCTTTGATGTAAGCAGCTGGAAAAAAATAAACGTGGTCAAATCTGAAAACAAATCTTCACGCTCACTTAGAAAAGACAGAGTGCCATGTCTCAGTCATTTCTAAAGAAGGCATTTACAGCAGGGAGAAGATTTGCTCAAGCAGCCTTGTGTTCAGTGCTGCACACAGATTGCTTAGTCCTGCCGAAGCCCAGTGAAATTACAATTTCTCCCATTCACAAGCATCACGGGAGGCTGGGGCTCAGGGAATTACTTCAGGAGATCAAAGCATACTACCTGGCAGTGTTTTGGAGCCGGGTTTTGGTGTCAATCCTCGAGCCTGAATGATATCCACTTCTAGCTGCCCATTTCGCTCCTGCAAGCCAATTTCCACGTCCCCTAAACCAAATGGTCAAAATAAACAGAAGACTTTCAAAACAATATATCCCTGAGGTATTGTTTAAAAAACAATCCTCGTGTCCCGCCTGCTACAAGCTGCAACAAACTGTGTGTGCCTGATCTTCTCCCGTGTTACTCTGAAGCAGCTCCACAGTGATTCCAGCCCAAATTTTCAAAAGCAAACTCGACTGCCAGCCCTCTGATATGGCTTTGGGGGCTCAGTCTCCTACTCTCTGTGGCAACAAGACTCTCCTCTCTCCCAAACAAAAGCACCTAGGATTGCAGGCTGCTTTGGAAACGCAATTATGGTGGACCATAACAAAATCCTTAGAGAGCAGGGTGGGCCTTAGAGAGGAATAAAAACCCCAAGACGCACAGGATGCATTTCCAGGACTTTAGCTGTGTTTTACTTAGGCTGTGCCTTTCAGAGGTGAGGGAGGAAAGCACAAAGCTGCTGCTCTCCTACTAATGCCACATTTGCTGCAGTCAGCAAAACCTTTCAGCCAAGCTCACTTGATTTAACAGAGAAATGGAGCAGGACAGTGGTAGATCAGCAGACGCCGGACACATTATTAGTGGCTTGTAGGAGCAATTCAAGACTAAATTAAAGCCACCCAACACCTTTGTGTTCCTTACCCATCGAGGTGGTGGCCAAGGTCTGACGCCCAACAAACTGTGCAGGGCCCATGCTCCCCAGGAAGTCACTGAACTGCCCAGCAGACGCCAGATGGACTCCACTGAAATTCAAGCTGCAAAAGAAAATTATTTTGGCAAGGGGTTAATTTGCATTTTAAAGCAACCCATTAAGTAAAGAACCAGATTCCATATACCTCTGCAATGAATGACATCTAGAGAAGCCTTCTTCCCTTGCAAAACTCACTGATTTCCACACAGTTTAGTTACATGGAATCCATTCAAAATCTATTTCCTTGCACAAAAAACCCCAATAACGTGTGAAGCAACACAAAAGCATCAAACACTGAGGCACTCTGATACAAACCAAGATTTACTCAGTTGCACCCTGATTTGTGCAGCTGTTTTCGAGGTTGTAGAGAAACTTGCTGCAAATGGTAAGGAGGAGGCTCGAGGCCAGCATCTGACACCTACATTTGTCCTGCAGGCATCTGCCAGCCCATGACACAGCTGCTGAGACGCACGTCAGGAGCTCTGTGCCGGGGTACCCACGCTGCCGCGCCGGGTGTTGCACTCTGCCTCCGGGGAAGCTGCTGCGTGCCAAAGCCAGGCACAATTACAAACCTCCTCCACTTTTCCAAACCTCCTTGGAGGGGGGCAATTACCCACGTAATGATGCAGCTCCCTGGTTCCCCAAATTCGTTTGTCAGGATGCTGTGAGGAGGCTGCACACTGGGTACAAGTGACGGCAGATCGGAGCCCTGCCTGCAGGGCGGGCTGGGGAACACAGGCTCTCACACAGCTGACTCAGCCACAAAGACTCACTGATGCCCCCCCTGCAAGTCAGTCACATTTTAAAAAACATTAAAAAGAAAAAAAGAAATTCTTTTTAAACCCCATTCAGCCGGCAGAACGTTAATTTCAGGTTAGGATTTCAGCTCTCATTAGCTATTTTCAGACCTGGTCTCAGCCCCACGGGAATATTTATTTATTCTGACAAGGAATTAGAAAGGCAGCACACAGCTCAGCATCTCGCCATGCATGGGCTGAAAAAGAATGTGTCCCTAGCACGTGTCCTCGTGACAGGTTCACTGGGTGGCTCAGCCCCCTGGGACAGGGACACTGCATTAAATGGCCCGACTTTTCCACGGAGCACTGCACCTCCCTCTGTGCTGACCCGGCTCTTTGAGAAACCTGGTTACTGCTGCTACACAGGGAGCTGCTGAGCCATCAGCATGGAAAACCCTGCCCTTGAGCTCTTTACCAATGTCACCTCTGTGAAAAGGGAGGAGGGAGGCAGGTGTCTTGGCATCCTGGGAGACGGGCTTGGGAAGGGCTCTCCACAGGTGGATTTTCCCCTGTTCAGTGTCTTTTCACCCCACGCTCACTGTTTGCACAAACACTCAGGGTGATATTTTGAGATACAACAGGAACAGCAGGATTTATTATTGGCATTAATTGCAGAGAAGGCTTAACATTTTTCTTGGCTTTCAGTGTCACCAACTCCTCAGCAGCACAAGGTGCCTCCCCAGTGCCAAGATCTGTCCCGGGAGCAGGGGGGGCACAGGGTCACCCTCAGCTCCCTCGGGGTAGGGGACTCCTGCCCCACCACCCCCCTGGCATCTGGTGGGGCAGCCCTCTCTGGGGAGCAGCACCCTGGGCACAGGACCAGGGCAGAGGTGCTGGAGTTGTGGCTCCAAGGATGAACTGTGCACAGAGAAAGACATCCCCAGGGCTGGCAAATCTGCAGGGACATGGGATGGGGGAAGCTGGGGAAGAGGGAGCCTGGAGCCAGACAGGCTTTATCAGGCTCATGATTTGCCCATACAAGGAGGGAAGAAGAGAGTCCTGGTACACACGAGGACCAGCGAGACTCTGTAAGCCTGCTGGCTCAGGCATTTGGAGCTGCACACAGAGAGTCAAAAAAGGATGAAAACTAGTGCTTAGAGAACTCAAAATAGTTCAAGAGAAAGGAGACCTGACAGAGAAAGACATAAGATTCAGCAGGAGATGAATGGACCGTCAGCCAGAAGGTAAATGTTTTCTTAATTTTTCTCAGCTCATGGATGATAAATGGGCCAGGGTCTCACTCTGGCCCTGGGGAGTGTGACCTGAACAAGCACGTAAATAACAGGCTGGCAAGACAACTCACAACTGTTCAGGGCAATGTTCACTGCTGTGCTCAGAACAGATGCTCAGGCTAATTAACAAGATGCTGAGGACCAGGAAAGAGAAGGGGAAGCCTCAGACTGCGTGAAGCTGAGGGTTGTGAGAGTGCACAGCACACCCAGAATCAGATTTCAGAGCAATTTTTCTCTGGGGTGAACTCCAGCCATGTTACTGCAGTGTGGACACAAAGTTGGGAGAAGACCACCCACAGAAAGTTGGCATGCTACAGGACAGCAAAGAAAAACCCCTCTGGCCCCTGGATCCTCAAAATAATTCATTAAACCTGTCACAGAAAACCACTTCTTAACTGCTGGGGGGGGGGAGAATCACATCAAAGGCAGATGCCAAGTATTTATCTGCACTTTATCCATTTGGAGAGAAGTCATCCCCGTGCTCTCACACACCAGCTCACCCCTCCTCTGTTCTGGTGGAAGGTGTCCCTGCCCACGGCAGCGGGGCTGGCACTAGGTGATATTTAAAGCCCCTTCCAACCCAAGCCGTTCTGTGATGCTGGGAATGCTGCTAGCAAAGGCTGTGCCCGGCAGCTCAGGAGAAACTCAGGCACCTGCTAACGGAGCAGCCTATGCTGCAGCCTTCATCAATGATAGAGAGGAAAACAGCAGGGGAGCAAGAGGGAAAATGCTAAAAAGCACAGGAACAAGAGCTGTTGGGCTAAAGGTGAACCGACAGCAACGGGGAGTGTTTACAGCAAAGCAAAAGGTTGCTGTTACCTCCACACAGCTTCAGAAGTCAGAGGGCTGTGGGTGACCTCGAAATGATGAACGCTCCTCAGAGCACACTGCAGCAAGGGCAGGATGCTGCTGCAGGGACACAGACCCTCCCAAGGAGCTGAGCCCTTGTGCTCGAATGAAGCTGCTGCTGGTTTGTAACTCTAAGGCTGATCCCAAGAGGAACGGCAAAGCCCACTTAGAAACACAGGCCAAGGTCAAGACTCCATCAGTCTGGATAACAGCCCTAGTTAATAGGTTTACTAGCACTATATGAAACTCAGTATTAGGTTAGACAGTTAATGTTCCCTGCTGTTGTTATATTTGACTGCAAAAACGTATTGAATTAATTCTTTAATAGATTATGCCATTAGCTGGTGGGACTGGCTGCTTCGGTGCACAGAGGCTGACCTTTTGGAGTGCTGCTTTCTTTATGAGACATTACAAGCAGCAGCTCTAAATCAGGCTCCTTGGCTTTGACCAATTCCTGGACACATATTTGGGTATTGCCAATAACCCTGGAGTGGAAACAATTTCTGCCTGGAAAACTCATAAGCTTCCTCCAAGAAAGCCATTACTTCTCCCCTAAGAGGAGAAGGGAGAGGAAAATAAAACTGCAGAAATTTAGTTTGAATGTGAATTAAAACCAGTAGGAACCATTTCGCTGCATCAACTAAATTTAGGATGCTCAAATCCAGCTCGGTGAACTCTGCCTGTCAAGTGCTCGGAGAGAAGCTGGGATGCTGAGGTGAGGGAGATGTGTATAGTGAGACTGGTGGGAGAGACCTTCCCCATTCACTCACTTGCTTTTCCTGAAGCTAAAGGAGAGAGAAAAAGAGCTCCAGGGACCACTGTCACTTCTTCAGCTCTTTAAACGCAGCCCTGGTGCTCCCAAGAGCCCTCCCCTACCACCCTGCCGCACACTCAGCGGACTTTTCTTGCCTGACCTCTGATGAAACTGAGCTGTTCTGACCCGCCCTTGATTCAGCAACCAGCTCTCCAGCTGAATCACCACACACTGGATGTGCTGGCAAGGAGACCTGCTCCTGAAGGGATCTGCCACAGGTGACAGTAGTGGCTCCACCGTGGGTGACAGCCAGCAGATGTGTTCCACACACACTGCAGCAATCCTGGAAAGCCCTTCCCCTCCCATTGCCAAACATGCCTTTCCCTTAAGGGGAGAAATAGCTACAAGGTGGTTATCATCGATACGAGATGTCTTTTTTTTTATTGCAATCTAAAGAGAAATGCTAAAAATAGCCTGAGGAACAAAGAGGGAGCATTTTTCAGCTGACTTGCAAATAGCAGCTGTCACAGCCAGCAGGGCCCTGGGGACAGGGCCTGCAGCAGGACCATCTCATGCTGCAAAGGGCTGCACACAGAGAAGATTAACAGGTGACACTCCTCAGCCTCTTGTCTAAAGGGCACAGATCCTCCCCTGAGCCAGGGCAGCACAGCCTTTGAACAGCAAAGAGAAATTAATTATCTCTTCTCTAGCCCTTTGCTCTCACCAATCATGATTCACGGGCTCTGCTTTGCCACAGCAGAATGAGAATGATTTTAACAAAGTTAAAGATTATGGGTTTGCTGTGGAATTGCTCCTAAGTTGAATGTGACTCGTTATTGACCAGAAGGCAGAGAGAGAGCACAGGGAGGTCAGTGATGCCTCCAGGCTGTCAAGGACAAATGAAGGACATTTGGCTGGAGGATACTGAGCCCCTGTCCCTTGGTTGTAGGGAAGGAGGCAGAGCAGGGACAGCAGAAAGATGACACTCTGGATACTATCGACCCTGGCATCTCTGAGCCCACCCGTGCAGCAGAAACCTGCATGAACATTAAGAGTGTTTGCATAGGTAGCAGCTCCCCCCAGGGCTCAGCACAGGCCGCAAACCCCATTTCAGCCACATGGATAAAACAGCCATTTCTAAGCCTGAGCAGTCCCTGGCACAGCAGGCAGCGAGCACAGACCCCTGCACACCACGCTGCAGGCACGGCAGCAGGGACACACCTTGGGACAGCAGTGACAGCGGTGACAGCAGCTCCCGCTGCAGCCGTGCAGACACCCACGAGAGGGAGACAAGACCCTGCACTCAGCGCTGGCACCAGCGCCGGGCTGGCAGCTCCTGCCCGATCCCAAGGCAGAGCAGGCCCCCAAGCAGAGTAGGTACCAGCCACCACCCCGGCTTTATGGCACAGACAACCCACCGCATAAAACATTGCTGTCTTTTGTGACACGTTTCTATGCAGAACAAAACCGTGTGTTCACTCGATCGTAGGAGCCATGTGCTCCAACTGGGGTTGAGATTGCCAAGACCTTCTTTCAAACACAGCACTCCTAATCCTGATCACTTCAGAAATCTGCAGCAGTCTCTGAAGACTCTGCTCCTGCTCTGCATGCTGTAGGTCAGGGCATATGGAATCCGTCCTCTGTAGTGTAATTTAAGAGTGGCTCAAAGGCTCTTTGCCAGCTGCTTGCTTCTCTGCTCTTTCAAGGCAACAGCATTTCCTGACCTATCCCTCGCAAAAAGATCCATGTCCTTCCTCTCCTCATGCAAAGATGGTGCAGTCGCTTCCTTAACGGCACAGCAGCTGCTCTTTACGGAGGACCAGCTTGTCAGAGTTTGCTTGTAAACGGATCGGGCTTTGAATGCCTAGATGGACAACACCGATTCCAATGCAGAATGCTGTACAGCAAATGCAGAGCAGCTGTGCTGATCCCTCTCACAGGGCGCATGTGGCTCTGCACCATTAGCATGCGGAGTGTGTAACGGCACAGACACATTCAGGGAAAACGTATCATTAATTTCTTTTCCTGTCCGTGCGGAGTTTGTCTGACCTCTTTTCTAAATCTATTTTTAAATTGCTCCTGGGACTCTATATGCCAGGTATCCATTATGCTGTTGCAAGCATCTGCAGGATCAACTTGTCAAAATCTTGTAAAACTGGTGGGAAATATGGTCAGAATGCATCTCCCCAGGTCAGTCAGTCCACATTCAAGTCCCAAGGCCAGAGTAGCCTTATTTACACCATCCATGACAGCTTCCATCAAATCCTTCCCTGAGAGTTTGTTCCCGTGCATTGCTTTTGCTTTTTCCTCCCGAATCTTCTTCCAGCCCTTCCTCTTTACACATCAGTCCTGAACACCATTTGTGAGTTACCAGTTCACAAGACAGACCAACATATTCCATTTCTTTTCCTCCTGATACCGTACTTTTTAATTCTATCTTACAAGACCTTGAGGCTGGTCTTGATTGTACCAACTTGTAATGGGCACACACTGGCTGATGTGTCTGTGCAGAAGGAACACAGAACGGATTCGCTGCTCCCTTCACAGGCTGGCTGTAACACCTTTCTGTTCAGGAGCTCTGTCAAGAGGAGAAGAGAATTTCCTGTCCTCCCCCTTGGACAAAGTCCCCCTTCCTGCCTCTCTATTACACAGGTTGCACACCTTGACTCCTGCAGAGCTGCAGTGCTCCACCGCCGTGGGTTCAGCCAGCTGGGGTGGTGGTGAAGCCAGACAGCTTCAACACAGCCACCCCCGGCACACCCAGACTGCAGCTATTTTCAGGAGATAAGATTCTGTCTTGTTCTTTTCACGGATTCATTCACCCTATCCACACAAACACCTCTTTGCCATCATCTCAAGTGTCCAGAAGCGATACATTCTTAAAGAGGTGCTCCACTGTGTCTAATACATACATGGGATGTGTCTGGGTTCAGAAATTATCGTTCTGTTCTCGTAAATACTTCCCAAAAGACTTTTTTGTCCTCTTAGGGCACAAAGTTGCAATTAATAAGCAAGCTGCCTAAACACAGCCATGCCCCTGAATGGTTTGACTTGCACAGCTGAACTAACAGATTGATGATACATCTACATCTAACACAGAGCTAAAGTTCTCCAGCTCTGTCTTTAAAAACCGGGGACAGCAACACACTCCTTCAGCCAGAAGCAATGGGGAGGGGGAAGTCTCCTCTGAGACTGATAACACGTTTGACAGTTATTTTATTTGAGCATTAAAAAACCGCCATCAGAACTCCAATTTCAGGGAGCTGTAATGTTCTGTGTAACCATCACACTCATCCATATTGCATGTTAACGTCTTTTAAACCGCATCTCACACCCAGCAGCCAAATAGAGATCTATCAGCTCAGGAGGAAGGCCGAACTTGTTCACGTCCATTGCCCCAATCTTTAAAATATTTACGAGGCAGATGAGGAATTATTAATGGAACACGCATCCGACCACAGCCCCTCACCCTGTCAAAGTCGACAGGAATGCTGCAGGAGCCTTCACTTTGGCTCGGAAGGTTTTCCAGGAGCATCTATCCCTGCAGGACCCAACCCCACCCTAACTCCACCGACTGCACACCTCTCCTCTGCCAGGCAATATCTCTGTCTCTGCCTCTCAACAAGCTCTGTTTCTCTCCTGGCCACTCCACTTTCTGTAACATTTTTAGCACTGTGACGTGCTGTCTTATGTGCTATAACACATTGTACTCCGCTCCCGTATCCGATTCCTTCTGCTGTATGAATTCTGCCACCGAAACAGTGCTATAAAAACTACGCAGTCAATTCTGTACAAAGACCTCCCCCATTCCCTTCCCCACCTTGCCAGGCGAGCTCCATTTTTAGCAATCACTAGTCATCTCAGACTCACTGAATAAAAGATAGCTACCTGTCTTCAGAGAGCAATTCTGTCTGTTCCCAAGAGGTTGCTGAAGGTGGGATACACAGCACTTACTGCTGTAACTACAGCTCTCAAGGTCACGTCCTTTCCGAGCTGTGCTGGTCAAGCTTTACCAGCACAAAAGGATGTGCTGTTGCTCAACAGGCTGAGGAATTTCTTGGCATATTACAGAAACAATCTCCACGCCTTTCCTGGTTACCATCTCAAAAGGCATCGATTTCTTATAGCCTAAACTGTATTAACGACACCTTTCATTATACTTTTTACAAGGACTTGGATAAAAGAAGACTCTCAAAGATAATCTGCTGTAAAAGAGCCTAGAAGTCCCCAGGTTTTGGGTGTCAAAAAAGAAACATTCAGTGAATAGCTGGAACGAGAATTTGTTGAATGGTGTGTTTAGGAATCAGGTCTTTTGATCATTCTTGAATGGCAATGGATGATTTTTGGTGAAGGAAAGTGAAGTTACAAGCCAGGTCACTATTTCCTCCAGCGTCCTTGCATTTATTGCTCCACAGTGAAGCAGAGAAGGGCAGGCAGTTCTCCCAGCCTAAGTCTCAGCTTTGGTTCACACCAGGCCCACATGCCCAGCAGGAGAACCAGTACAAGCAGGAACAGCACGAGACAGAACGAAGCCGAGGGGCTCGAGATTCCCATGCTGGCAGCACACGTGCCAGGCTGTCCTCTCCCTGCTGTCTTTGTCACAACAGGGCCTTCAGGCAGGGCTCAGGTTGGTGCTGCCCTCCCCACGGAAAAGAGAGATGCTATGGCTGACAACAAGATGCCTCCTTGCTGGACAGGCACATTCGTCTCAGATAATACAAGAACAATCCTCCAAGGCCTTGCTGGTCACCACCTGCTGTGCTTTTCTAAGGTGAAAATCACCTGAGCTCTCCATAACTTAATCATCTCAGCAGCAGCCAGCAAGAACAAAAACGCTATGAGTACAACTCACTAGGCACTATGGCAGCTAGCAGGCTTTTGTTCCAGGTGCGTTTTTGTCTTTCTGCTCCATTTTCAGGAAGAAAAGTGGTTGGCAGGAACAAGTTACACCCAAGTCCAGAATCTATTGCTTTCTGAATGCTGTACATGGTGTCGTGCAGCTGCAGCAAAACCCAGCCAAAACAAGATGTAGATCGTGCAAGAGCCAGGATGGAGCTGAGATCTCTGCTGAATCTCAGGGGGTTGTTTGTGAGTTATTCCTATATTCGGAATTGTATCCTTGCAGTAATCTTGGTGTCCTGAAACTACCCGATAGGCACTTGCTACAGCGCATAACTGTTCTCTCAAGTAAATTTTTAGATATATACTCACGGAAGAGAATACTCCCTGCTGTAGAGATTTGTAACCACTGCTAAGATTGGTCTGGATGAACTATGAATGGAAACATCTGCGTCTGTGAAAGCACAACCAACTTGTCAGCAGCAGATCTGTCCTTCAAGGACAGGAGAAGGACAACAAGGTTAGGGAGCACATCACTTCCACAGCCTGTCTGAGGGCAGACTGTAGCCATAAAGATCCCCCAAACAAGGGAACAAAAAGGTAGCAGAACTGCTTGAGATCAAAAAGAGCAAGACCCCGAGGTGAAAGATCACTCCAAAACTGCAGGCAAGTCCTAGAAAGTGTAAGGAAAAAACAGTCCAAGAGCCAGTCTGTTGTGAACAACTCAGCAGACACAGTAAGGGCTTGACAGATGGTGTTCCTGGTCCTCCCTGCAGCACACAATCCATCCTGGCTACAGCCCTGGATGCACAAGGCTTGGTGCCTGCATGGGGCGGTGAGAGCGTGAGCGAGTGCAACCCAGACAAGTGAATGACTGAAAACAATTGTGTTTAGAATAAATACCTACCTTCCCTTCTACAAGAACCTGCATTGAGTTTTATTATATTAATTTCCTATAGTAGTGCAGAATCACTGTGCAATATAAAACCTGGATAATAAGGTTGGCAAAAATTTACATTAAGCAGTGTGTTGACACTGTCAGCACTTACTGGCATTGTGTATGAGCCTAAATTCCAGGAGATGCATCTTTCAGACCAGCTAATCTTCTATATACTTCATCTTCAGGTAAAGGGATTATTTTGTTGAAGGAGTGCCTAGCATACCTGGGAGGTATACCCCCTGGAAATGTTGCTTTCCATAAAAAAAAAAAAACACACAACTGGATTTCATGCGCTCTGGTGTTCACATGAAATCAGCACTGCTCAAAATCATTCGTTTCAGAAAATTCTTTGGCTGTGTTACCTTGCACTGGCACAGAGCAGCTGTAGAAGCTGCAACAAACATGAAAGCAGCCAGTCAGCACTGCTTTCTAAAAGCAGTTTGTGTGGCTGAGGGCAGGTATTTGGGCCTCCTGCAGCACAGATACACCAAATCTTCGATCATTTCAGTGTGCCACCTATGGAAGTTGTCCTTTTAGTCCTTAAATTGAAAAGTATTATAAAAACATACAGAAGCTGTGAAACAAGCCCTCTTGGAAGATGAGGTATTAAATCCATCTTCTTCCAGGTGCCAACACACCGAAGGGATGTTCAGGTGGGAAGAACTAGGGCAGGCTCCCCTTGCTGAAAACCAGATTGACACTCACTGGTGAAGACTGTCTCTGACCTGGGAGTATCTGCATCAGTCACAAACCCAGCTCTTATTAGAAAGAAAGTAAATTTGCCACAGCTAACAGAGATATATGAATCTTTATTTTGCCTCCCTGGGAAGACAGCTACAGCAAGTGAGAGAGGTCAAGAGAAATCTGATTTAGGAGAACACATTCCTGTTCCTCAAAGCTATTCCCCAAACAATTCCATTCTGTGCTGCAGGAAAAGAAAGCAGAGAAACTCCCCTCCCACCATGTTTCAAGAGAATTGAGCCCTCTTAGCTCTTTGTATTCTCAGCCCTGTTTGCTTATCACTCGTGGCTCAGACAGATAGCTGCGATTCCCACCGGCTTTCCAGAAGAGATTAATTATCCCACCTAGGAACAAAGCATCCAGGAACCACTTAATCACACTTTTCAGAGAAGTAAGAGAAGAAACTATCCCATCCCTGGCAGAGGCGCTGGCAAGGATGTTCTGGCAGCGTTCGAGGCTGGAATACCAAGTGTTAGGTTTGTTCTAATACAGACATTTGGACTGCAAGGCAGGGTTTCCCTTTCTCTGCCGAGCTGAGAGCGACATGTCACCTGTCTTCAGGGTGAGGCAGCATTTGCACGGGTGCAATAGTTTGTTGGCAGAGATACTCTCCCCCCAGGAAACCCAATGAAAGCAGCCAGCACATGCAATGACAGGACACAGACCATTCAAGGAATTAAACCCTTCCCAGGAGGGTAAGCTGTGTAAATAGAAGAAGGAAAGAATTCTGCTCTGCATGAAGGCAGATTCTTGCTCCGCATTGCCAAGGGACTGAACTTAATCACTAATCCCCTGCAACAAGTAGCAGAGGCAGAACTCCAAGCCACAGCACTATGCTGGTGTAGCAGGAATATTTCCCTGGAGACAGCAGCTCACAGAAGAGATAAGGTACATCACAGCCTTGGAGTGACAAGATTGCTATCGCAGCTTGTGCCTCATTACTATTTTGAACCTTCAGCACAGATCTATGATGCCTTTCCAGGATTAGCCTACTTCTAAAGCTAAAGAAAGTCTCTCTTAATTTACAGGCTGTTACTTATTTAACACCAGAATCACATTAATTGAGAGTGCCTTTGGACTATCCCAGCATTTTAGCTGTACAGTGTATTTGGAATATCACACAGGACTAGAGAGTACAGAGCAATGCCAAGTGTGAAACTTGGCCTCAACAGTGCACGTTTTAGGTATACAAACATTTTGGCCTCACATCCAGAAGCACAGAATCTGATGGTATATTTTGCCTTCTTTTTCAAATACTGTGGGTTTTTTTGCTTCCAAAGATTCCCATGAATGGTCATCTTAATGAAATTATTAAAATCTCCATATACGGCTTCAAGTAATGCAAATACAAAAACCAGAATTGGAGACGAGTCATCTCCCAAAGTTCTGGCCTGAAGTCTCCTGCTTTGCATTCTGGTATAAAGCCTAAATGCAACAAAGTGTGTCTTGATTTTTCACGGGGTCAAAAATGTTTTCTGAAACACATTCCTTTAGGGACACTAACTCAAATGAAATAAAAATAAAGCTTGCTACCAAAGTATACACAGGATTCTAAATATGTATTTTGAAATGATTTTACTATGTGCTATAATGCATTATTACTCTCACCCTTTTCATGACCTTGACACCTCCCCCTGCCCCGAACCAAAGGGCTATTTTGAAACAGATGAAATGCATAACTCTTGAGCAATATTAGAAACTACTGGCTTATAATTTATGAGCGGTAATGAGCTTCAGCTATTCACCCTGAATCATTCTTCCAAAGGAAAAGTGGTTAAAAGTAATGGGTATCTGCTTCAGCTCAGAATAATGAGGATACTTAAAAAAAGTATATAAACAGCCAAAGGACATGCCAGCTCTGCAGAGAGATCTGCTCTAATTGAACGGGCAGTACACCTGCAGCATAAGCAAGTCAGAAGAACACATCATCCATCATGCTGCAGGGAAATTAATAGGTATAAGGACAGTGCATCCCACGAGTGATTACCCAGCTCTCTTTTGATGACTTACTTTCCCTCTGATCCATAGCTGTTCATGCTGTCCTCGATGGACTCGTGGCTGGCCTGACGGACGGTCCGGCTGGGCATTTCCACGGCCAGCCCAGTCTCTGTGCTCCTCTGGATGGCTCCCTTCAGCCTCCGGCCATCGCCATCTACCAACACAAGGGGAGAAAGGGCAGTCAGCCTCTATTCCTAGAGCCTTCTGCAGTGACAGAGCCAAGGAGAAGCAGAGAAGGTCTTTCAAAAGACCAGCCTGGCATCTGGCAGCCAGGCAGTACTTTGTTGTCAGACAGTGTTTCCTTACTCAGTCCTGCTTCTTCACTGGGACAGACTCAGTGCCCCACCAAGCCAGGGCCCAGAAGACACTCCAAGCACACACTCCACCTTACCTGCTCCAACTCTTTGTACCAATCAGTTATCCATGGAGCACGCACGCACTCCAGCTGGCTACACCTGGAGCTACCCAGTCAGGGAGCACAGCAGCAGTAGCCACGGGCACAGCTGAGCTGCACAGCCTGACCATGCCTCACGGCCTTTCCCAAATCCCATATTGCTGCCTCTGCTTGTGAGGAGCAGCAAAGAGTGGCAGGTCCTGGTGTTCAGCAAAGGAGCAGAGGGGAGGAAAAGGCCAGGCAGCACCAGTGGTGCTGTGAAGGCAGAAGCCCTTCCAGACGGGCTACAAGGGAATAGTTGGGCACAGCCAAAATGTTCCCTGGTGGTACCAGAAAGCCACCAGCAGTGGAAAACCCTGGAGAGGACTATTCCCCCTGGTAGACGCCCTCGGCTACAGCATAAAGGGAATTAAGTAGGTTCTGGTTCCTCCTGGGTGCAGTCTTCAGAGGCTCAGCCCTCTGAAATTAACAGCTGCTATTTTCATCCTCCATCTCTAGCAGTCTGTTTCCCAGAACAAACCATGTTATGTAATGAATATGTAATGAATACCATTACTATTAATTGCTGTAGCTGGTGTTAGGAAGCTCCAGATTTCATCCTACATAGAGCACTCATCCTGAAACACATCTGCTACAAGTTTTCTGAACAAAGCAGAATTATCTAAATCCTCTAAAGATGCCTGGTCATTAATGTGGATTCAGCCAACAAACCTTTGACCTCTCAGAAACCCCCCAGCTGTTCGAGGACCACCCCGGAGAAGAAATGACCCAGTGCTGAGTCTAGAGAACTCATGGTCCCCAAATATTGAAGAAAACAAGTCTTTCACAGAATCACAGGACGAGTAGGGTTAGAAGGGACCACAGTGGGTCATCTGGTCTAACCTCCCTGGTCAAGCAGGATTGTCTCAGACCACAGGATCATGTCCAGATGGTTCTTGAATATCTCCAGTGAGGGAGACTCCACAACTGCACTGGGCAACCTGATCCAGTGTTGGGTCACCCACATAGTAAAGAAGTTCTTCCTCATATTCAGGTAGAACTTCTCGTGTATCCCTTTCCAAACTACTTCGGAAATACAAGGGTATCTGTAAGAACCTGTCTAAAGTACCCAGAACTCTGTTATTTGTGTAGCAGTCTGCTTGACCTAAAATACTTTTCTTTAGATCTTGGTGTGAACAGGCACTTTCAGTAAGATACCAGAAATGTTTCCTATCCTACTTCTCAAATTGTATCTACGCTGAAATGCAAAGACAAAAATTCTCCTATAAATACAGCTATAAGTAGCTTTTCTTCTGGTATCCTTAGGTTTCCAACTGGGTAAATGTGTTGGCCCCAGGGCTCTGCATCAGCTGCTGTCCCCACATATGGTGCAGCACGTGTATGCACATCCCTATAGGCGAAGAGGATGGAATGTGCATGTTCTGGGTTAACATTAACTACAGCTTGTATTGTTTGCATGCCTTGAGCAATTACAAAGTACACTGTACAAATCAGGAAGTCACACAAACGTAAAACATATTTTTCATGTGCTTTCAGAATCCAAACCTTCAGGCAAGAGTAACAATATGGGCATCAACAAAAGCAAAGCCCTGTGAAACGGTTGTGCCTATTCCCCCAAGCACTGCAGAGCAGCTCCCTCTGACACACCCTCTTAAGCCTTGTACAGCTCACTGGAGCCTCTGATGGGGTCTGTAGGTTCCTTTCTGGGAGCATCCCACAGCCTTGCAGGCAGGCTTGATGGTCCATTGAATTTGTCTCGCATTCACCTCTACAAACAATCTTTCAGCCATCCGCACGCACCGATGTCCCCTCCTCCTTCACGTGTGCACTTAGAACACTCATCCTCCTGCCCCTGCAGGTTAGTCCTGCTGGCAGCCAGCATCAGACAGCAAATGACACAGACGTAGGAAACAAATTAAAAATGCCCCATTGCCCAGCTATGCAACATCTGTTTAAAAAAATCTCTTATTTCCCCAATCTACTGAGACGTGCCTGGAGGCATTCCAACTTAAAAGACTATTTATTCATCCACAGCTGGCAACAAGTGAGAGGCTTGGGACAGAGCAAGGCTTTGGAACAACCCAAGGTGCTTGCTGCTTTCTACCAGCCACCTCCAGATTCAAAGCCAGGGGCTTAAAGCAGAAGGGCCCAAAACCAAGGAAGGGCAGCACCAGAGCACTGTGCCAGGGACGATGCAGCTGGCACGGGGCAAGTTCAGCTTTCACTGCTGGCTGTCTATGAGTGGGTGGCTTTCTAGTACACCTGATTGCTTTTACAGCTATGACACATGGATATTCTCACTAAAAAAAAAAAAAAGAAAAAAGTATAATGGAGAAACTCTGGGAAACAAGACAACAGGAACAGATGACAAGAATCCTTTGTTCCTCCCTCTTTTTCCAGAGATGCACAGCAACTCCTGCATCTCACAAACCAACCCCCATTATTCTGGAGAAAGGTTGAAGAAACCTTTCTCCCCCTGCAGTCTCTTTTTGCCAAAGTTTTCCTTAAGCAGAAGGGGAGAAATTTGTTTTGCCAAAAAGGCAAGCCCCCAAACCACTGCAGCCAGAGGCAAGACTGAAACACGGCAAGAGATTAGCATAAGCCCCAGAGATGCCATCAGATATAGATTCCTGAACTACCCACATAAACCCTTTCATCAGATTTCATCTCAGTCAGCATGTATTAAAAATACCTTTTTTTTTTTTTTTTTACAGCCAGCAGAGAAGGGCCCATCAGGAGCAGCACACCCGGAAGGAGTCAGTGCAGAAAGGAATGAAATATGGACCAAGGAGCATCTGCAGGCCAAAAATGTATCACAAGCAACAGTCACCTACCAGCAACCTTCTCTGGTCAGTGTGGAGCATCACATGGGGGCTGTGCCTCCTCCCTCACCTGAAATCTTTGGGGTTTGACACCTTTGCAAATCAGGAGGTAAATGAGATGCGTCTACGTGGGTGTTGCCTGGTAAAATAATTTGTCTTAATTAGTTGCCAGTATCTGAACAAGTAAGAGTAGTATCGACGTTTTCTGCAGCATCACCAGATTTATTCCCTGCACCTTTTCCAATTAAGCAGTAAACAACAAAGGTTAAGCAGTCAATCAAGCCTGCAGTGCAACACATCACTGAGGAGCAGATTTTCCTTCAGGATGACCTTGGGAAGGAGAAATCTTTTGGTCAAAGATCCAGGATGAAGAGACACAGCACCCTGTTGATGCCAAGAGCCAGAAGGGCCCAGCAGTCACTTTGCCAAGTTCCCAGTGTTGACAGGAGCTTAGATTTTGCTCTGTTCAGCCAAACAATTTATGTTTGGCTAGAGAATATCTTCTACAGCACTATCCACCCCGGACCTGAAGATATGGAGAGATGAAGACTCTGCCATTTGCCTGCACAGTTTATTTTACTACCTGACATTCAGAGATGTGACTTAAGTTTGCCTGGTTTCAGCTTTCACCCATCAGTTTTTTTAGTGCCCTTCTCCTCTGTGCTTTGTGTTCTCGCTATGGAGACTTTTCTGCAGTGCGGTTGAGTTCTCTCTCAATCTTATTTTGACAAGTTAAACAGACTGACATCTTTATGTCTCTCATGCTCTGGCTTTTTTTTTTTTTTCCCCCTCCTGGCCTTGAGCCTTTTTAATGACCTCCCCAGGTTTTAAACGTCCTTTTGAGAACCTGCACAGCAGAACTGGAGTCCGCATTTTAGTGCAGAAACATGTACACAAGTTAAAAATCAGCTGGTACTCTCGGCTTCACTGCTTCTGCTGGCATCTCCCAAGGCCACAGGAAGCTCTTGGTCCCATCACACCTCACCTGGAGGCTGTGCAGTCGCTGCCTGTCCTTCTGGTATGACCTGGTAGAACATTATATTAAGAAATATGTAAGCAAATTAATTTTATTTGAAGAGAAAGCGAGCAAAACTCCAAACAGCTCTATAGAGCTCTCCCACACCCAAAATTATTTACCTCTAATGTGCACATTGCCTGTGAATTTAGTGAGGTTTAAGCTCATGCTTCCTCCAAATCAAGTGAGAACACTGAACAACACCAGGCCTTCAAAAGAGCCTCCTGCCTTTGAGGCTTTTCCTTGACAATTGCTTTTTGAAATGTGAAGTATGTTTTTAATCTATTTATCATGATCACATTTTTTAGGGTCACGTTGTTCTAGGACAAAACCCCTACATACTTATCACATTTACCCAGCTACCTGCTTCTTCAAAAACCTGGGAGAAAAAAAGTTCTCACAAGACCCATTTTCCCTAACTTCTTTTTGACTGGTATTAATTATATTCCATCCTCTCGTTCATTATTAATTAGATCTCATTATCATGTTTCCCCTAATTCTGTCTGTGAGTGACATCAGACCAACTAAGAAAAAGTTCTCCTGCTGGTTCACTACTGGGCAGAACTGACTGCCAACTACAATTGTATTTGCCTTAAATGCTGGGGGGTGGCACTGTCCCCAAGGAAAGAGTCACCACTTCTGCCCACCCCAACGCATGACTCTTGGAAGACCTTCCTCTCTGCTGCTGATGGGGCTCTCCATGCTCAGAGGCCATCAGGTCTTGAGAAAATCTCCCTGAGTTCTGCAACTGCTCATCACAAGGTCATGTTTATATAATTATTACTCCTACACAGAATTACTCTATGGTAAATGTTTATTAATGACATTTCTGAGAGGCAGGATGCCCCTTCCACTGTTACCTTACACTATCTCCACTCGTCACCTCCTTTTCCCCACCCAGGTACTTGGTCCCATCTTTCTCTTTTCCACTTTGTTTTCAATTTTCTCCTCCATGTTGGTGCAGTTCACTGGATCCTACCAAAACAAAATGAAACCAGCATGATGAAAGTGCTACAGACCCTCTTGTACTTTAGAATTAATTGATATTGATTTAACCCTGAGATTAGGAATTGACTGAATTTTTAACTCAATCGGCTTTGCTCCTAAATTACCCAACTGCTTCTAAGCATGGAACACAGTGGCATGCAAAGCACAGGCCCACCCAAAACACACCAAGGGGCTGGCAAAACAGCCTGGTTAGCTTTGGTCCCTTCCCAGACTTCACAGTGAGTCACAAGGGGAAAATCAGGAAGGAAAAAAATCAGTTGGATGTTTACTTCCATTTGTTCCTACTGCAAAGCTTTGGAAAATATAACGCTTCATATTCAGGAAAGATTACTCCAAGCTTGATCTTGGGAGGCTGCATTCCTGTTCCTTGTCTTACCCAAGCTGAGCAGTGTGCAGTGATTCCCATCCCTACGTGCTGCAGGGCATCGCCCTGGGCAGACTCTGCTCTCTGGTTTCACACCTGGGTTTCTCAGCATGTGGAACAAGAGACAAACGTCCAAAATACAAACCTGCACTGAGGAAACACGAAGAACTGACAACCCCAGCAAGGGAACACATTAAAACCCATCTAGCAGAATCAATGCAGCCTTTAGAACATGTTGTAGATCACACAGAAAGCAAAAGCAGGGACAGGACAGGACCTGACTGCCTGCAGAGATTTGCCCTGAGCTAACTCCCCTGGGTTCACACTGAACCTGCCTGCTCTAGCCTTGGCTCAAACATGGACTCACAAACCCTTCCATCTTCCACAGCTACTAACTTCATTCTTAGGGTCAAAGAGTTGATTCTTTCTTTCTTTCTTCCCCATGAAGATCTGCCGCTCAGAAAACATGATCCAGGTCAGTTTAGGGCTGAAAACGAAGAAGGGAAAACACCAAACATCCATCTCGATGTTATCACCTGCTGAGATTAGGAAGAAGGTTCCCAGGTCAAAGAGCTGGTCTTTGACATGTCTGTGGGCAAAAAGCAGCAGTGGGAGCCTCAGCTCAGCACCTCGTGACACTGCTGAAGCACTGACCATTTTACTTCCTACTTATTTTCAGATACTCTGAGAAAAGAGCCAACCCTTTCACTTCTCTTCAAACTCTGTCGCTGTGCCGTTGTTCCTAAAGGGTTTAAAAATAAAAAGGCGGGTTGTTTTTTCTTTTCTGTTTAGTCAGATGCTGACTCCCTATGGCACGTGCTAGGTTTTGTGTGCCATGAATCAATTCCGAGGTGAATAAAAGAATTCCATTGTTCGGCTTCACAGGGGGGGGAAAAAAAAAAAGGAAAAGTCTTCCCACAGCCTTGTGTGAATATCCAACACCTGCACCATCCTGGCACACGTGGAGAAGCTGCCAGGGTGGGCAGCACAGGCCCTTTGACTGGGGCATCTCTGTTCAGAGCAAGCCATGCTGCTCTCCTAAGGGGCTGCTGCTGCTGAGGGGAAAAAAAAAAATAAAATATAAATACTGGATTGTCACTTCAGAATGCAGTTTAATGAGATGAACTCAATCTCATCATGCCCGGCAAGCTCTGACATCCTGCCAAGCATTCCCTACATCAACATCCTAATGGAGTGTGAATTATGAGCACCTGAAGAGAGGCAGTTTGTACTGTGCTCCAGAACATGCCAGGCTATCATCACAGCCTGAGTAATCCACCAGAATGACAGAAAATGGCTGGGGATAAGCAGGGGCACTAATCAGGCTGTTCGCTTCATTCCCCTTGTCCCAGTTTCAGACACCAATAAAATCACACCCTTTCTTTCCAAATTAAGCACGGAATCTTCTATGGGATAGAAAAAAGAGTGTTTCAACATGTCAGTTCTTAATCTGTGCAGCTTAAGTACATTCACAGGGTTAGGAAAGTTCAATCAACTCTTCGTGTGACAGCCAGAAAACAGTAAAATTATCAACTATTTGCACTGATGTTACAGCTACCAACCCCAGCTGAATGCAGAGCAGGACCAGGACACCCTGTCTGCATGGGCAGCCTATGAAGATGCCAGTGAGACAGCTCTGAATTCCCACTGTAGCACAGTCACCAACATGTCCCACTGTTCCAGGGCCACAAAAAAAGCACTCTCTCATCCCAGAGTTCAACCCGGCCTGTCCTCATCCACACCAACAGTGGTGACACCCGTGTGCACGTCAAACCAACTCCCCCTGAACCCAGGATTTTTTCGTCTTCCCCTTCACCATTAGAAGAGGACCGAAAATCACTCACAAGGTTATTTTTATTATGCAGGCACCTGGCAGCAGCCTCCAAGGCTGCCTTCCCTTCTTTCCGTCACAACCCAGCCCAGATCCCAGCTCCTGAACTCCTTTAAACCAGCACTGTCTCCTCAAAGCTGGTCTGAGCTGCAGTTTGGTTTTAAATCCAGCTGTATTTAAGCAGGTTTCCCTCCAGTACATGTTATCACCCCTTGGAGCTTGGCTGGGTACTGGTAAAGCATCAGTTTTGCTTCCTTTCTTCACAGGCTCCTTTTTCATATTTTAAAAGAGGAAAGTGTGAAAATTTTTTTCTGCTCCTCTTGAGTTTAAAACCAAATAGTTCCCATGGTACTATTTTTAATTTTGACCTTTTTGATAATTCATCTATATAAAAAAAAAAATCAATGGCCAAATTTTTATGTTTCAAAACCTCTAAAGAAAAAGTTCTGCAACAAATATGTAGCCAGGAAAATCACTGAGATTTTTTTTTTTCCCCTTCATCAACAAAAGAGAGAAAGCAAACAGTCAAAAGGTAAACACATAATATTCCACTGTCAGGGACTTTCAAACAGTTTCTGACTGCCATAAAAAATTGTTTAGCTTTTCACTATAAAAAAAGTTACAGTACCATAACACTAACAAAAATGTTCGTTTCTTTCAAGTATTTCATGGGAACTACTTTGCAGTTAGATCCAGCTCTTCAGAATTCTTTCCATGTCTCTATTTTGTTTGCAGCAGCAGGATCCAAATAGCTTCATCTGATGGCTGCTCTGCATTTTTATTTTTGTAAGAAAGTGGAACACACTGCCCCTTTCTCTTCCCCCAATCTGCCAGGCTTTGCAGGAGAGTCTGATTAAGTGAAATGTCCATATCCATCCAGAAAATTCATTGCTGTAACACGTTTCCAGCAGCCCAGCAATGAAACCTGAACACTGCCCTGTCTGCAGCCCAGGTCTCCAGGGACAGGCAGGCACAGAACTGGTGATGCTGCAGCAGTTTTCCCTGGAATGGCCACATGTCTGGGACAGACACATCCCACGTCCCAGGTCCTTCATCTTCTGCTGCTTTTGTGCCTGGGCAACTGGTGGTGATTTAAACATATAATCTTACTATGATATTTATAATGCAATTAACCACAGAGATATATATCCACCCACACATTCCGACTGTACAGCAAGGAGCGGATTCAATATTTCTACTTCTTGGATTTTGTGGTTTAAGCCTCACCAAGAGTTTAACTCCACTCTGTCATCTGCCCACCTGTGAGGCCCAGGGGTCTGCTGCCTGAGTACATACACCAAACCAAGCTGATGTACTCAGAGAAGAGCTACATTTGGCACAGCAACAGGCAGTTTAAATAAACTACTACATTGTAATATTTATTCCCTAGAAAGCAGGGGGAAATGCCAGACACAGTACCAACAACCAGCAGTGGTTTATGTGTTCTCAGCTCCAGACTCTTAGAGCTTTGCCAGCTATGAAGGCATCAGGAAAACATGGAAGTAGAAAGGTGGGGGACTGGTTGGTCTGCTGGGGCCATCCCAGGGCCGCCTTCTTGTTAATTCACAAGGTCAACCACAGGTTGAACTGACTCGTGTCCCTGTGGCTGGAAGTCAGCCAGCTAACCAATATAAGGGGTGAAGGCCAGGTGAGGATCTCTACTTAATTACAAGTGAGTTGAACCAGAGCACTCTGATGTTTAAATTCTACCATCCATCTCACACTATTAATAACTGAGGGTGTTGCTTTAGTCCAGGTTCTGAAATATGAATGAGCCCGAGCTGCAGAAAACCTCTCAATTTAGAAAAGGATCACAAAAATGAGGTGAATTCGCAAAAATAAATCAACTGGAAAGAGCCATTGCAGAGGATGGCACGAGTTGAAAGAGCTGCCCTGCCTACACTTGGCTATTGCCTGGCTGTGTCCTCCCCGAGCCTGTTGAACCTGCCTGCTCACAGACTGTACCTCCCAGGAAAGTACTCAGGAACTCTTGGGAAGCAAACAATGGGCAAAATAACTTCAGCAGCCTGTTTGCAAGCTGTGCTGTCCTGCTGCAGAAGAGGATTCAGGTCATGAGCCTCCTGAAGCCACCTAAAATTCTCTGAGGAGCTGACACACCTTTCCATCCCCTGGATACTCAGCTCCAGTGGTTTGCTTTCACTCAGAAATCTTAAAATTAAGATGAGATTATGTATCAGACCTTTTCTTCCAAAGGCACTAGTCTGTGTCTTTCTCTCTACCCAGAGTCACCTTTTCCAGCATTTTTACAGTCCGCACATCTTGCACTTCTCTCCCAAATTTGGCTCAAACTAAAAAGTACATGCTACACAGTAATGATGGGGAAAGGGTCAGGACAGAGGCTTAAGTATTGAAGAAATATCTGCCTCCCTCAAATTCACAGCTGAGGTAAGTAAAATTTAGCTTTGGTACTGACAAAATTCAGAGGGTAGGAATTGACAAGGCCATATTTATTAATGAGGTTTTCCCTTTTCTTCTGTCCCACTGATGCTTTTTTAGGAGCGAGTGGCTTTGTCGAGACCACGTGCATGTGAGCACAAAGAGCAACAGTCTTGGCACAGTGAATGAGTCATGCAACCTTTTGTTCGCTCGTTATAAACACAATTAAAAATACAGCCACATTTCCCTAACAGGCACAAAGCCACAGAACCCTGGAGTCATTCATAAACTGGCATCATGGTGCAGAATCACGCTTAGAATAGCATTTGATTTGTGTTTAGCTTGGGTTGTAATTACTTCATCATATTTTCCTTAAGGAAATGAATGATCAAATTCACAAGGAGTTGACTTTAATTACACACACTGCCTAATAACTTGTGTCCATTTGGAAGCAATTATTTCATCCACTGTGGAAGCAGAGAGGGGGAGCCGATGGTCTGGTTTCCAGACAAGTCAAACAATTTCAGGCATTCAGTTCCTAACTCCAGACAATTTCACCAGACGCTATGACTACCTGTGTCAGGCTTCACCAAAGGTGCTTTCATGTAATAGCTATAGCAAATGTTCAAGGAAGCAAGGCAGCATGTCTTTCCCCTCGAATTCATTGCTTTGCCTCACCCAGAAACATCCTCTGACGGGCTGTGAAGTGTCTGTTGTACCAGGCAACTACTGCATCCCACTACAGCTGCACCAAAGGGACCATTTTCTTCCCAAGTGGTACAAAGAACAGTCCAAACTTCTCTGCTTGTAGCACACCTGTGATGCCAAAGGGGTGAGCACAGAGGGTGGCTACATTTCCAAAAAGCTTGGGGAAGAGCCTGGCTCAAAAGCTCTTTAGGCCCACAAACGAGAGCTCTGCTTTCGCAGATGGCTCCACTTCACTCATACTGGTTCTCACAAAGATCCCTCTCCAGGATCAAGGTTCTGGATCAAGTGCCTGGTTCTGCTTGTGTGGAGTGAAAGGGGAGCACTCTGCCCTTCATGGCCATGGTAGTTTGGCTGCAAACATCTCTGGACAGCTGCTAGAGAGGGTGAGGCTTCAGTGCCCAGAAGCAGGACAGGAGCAACAGTTCCCTACGATGTAATGTGGTTCGCGGTGACTAAGAAATCAAAGTGAGTTTGTCTCATTGCAAACAATTCTGCCAACCATACATCATAAATACCTTCAACTGGTGACAAGTTGAGCCGTTACACATGGAAAACACCATCCAATACCAAAAAAGAGAGGCACTGAAATTTAACTAGCAGACACCTAAGAAAAAAAAAACAAAAAACAAGAACATTCAAGCAAAATTTTCACAGCCCAAACCCCGAGGAGACACATCCAAACTCATCTGAGTGACACACTCTCCCACAGACGAACATGGCAGACACATATCTGCCTCCTACATCTGCTCCCTGCATGCACAAAAGCAGCAGTCAGATATAAAAGCATCCCAGATTATTTGAAGTCCATTGGGAAATTCAGCTCACCGTTTGTCTATGCGGAGTATTGAATTTCCAATAGAGGAAAAAGAAAAAGCCCTTTGGCCAGAGCTGAAAAACAGACATAATGTGTTCATCTCCGCTGAAAGATACTGCAGAATGTGGGAAACCAACCAAAATATCATGCCTGGCTGCAGATTACTGAGGATTAGAGAAAAAAAAGCCATCCATGCAGCAGATTAATACATTTTTGGAACAATACCAAAATCCAGTTTTCTCAATTACCAACCACGAGAAGCAGGAAGAATCAGTCCTTTGTGAAGAAGAATCACACCACAGTGTTCAATATTGTATCGAATGGAATTGGTGTTAATCACTCCCAGGGTGCAACAGCCACCAGCACAGCACTGTGAGAAGCGACGGCTGTTTGCAGCACGGCTGCCCTGTGACCTGGGCACGGCAGAAAGTTCACCAAAATCCCAGGATTTGCACCAAATATTTCTAAATACATTTTGTAGAAGGAGCAAGGATGAACACTTCAGAGCACCCTGCTGATCTGTCTCTACTATGAGAGCAGAAAAGAGAACAGATGAAGAAGAAATTGTGATACAGCCAGTATGAGTCTTGCAGGCAACTCTGCCAGCTCAGGAAGATCAAACACGCATTAAAGAGTAGTGTGTGTATCTAGGAGTGAAAAAACAGTTTTAATGTAACTATGAAAAAAAAAAAAAGAAGATATATCTTTGATGGGAATCTCTTTACAAAATGTGCAGGCAACGACTGCCCAACAGTAAAGACACAAGGTCAGGAGAGGACAATGTGCTACCGGAGCACCTGTGTCTGCATCACTCGCTGCCTTCTCACACCTGCAGGTAACTGTCAGGCTTCTGCCCTCACATTTAACAACTGGGCTGAGAGAAGGAGGTCAGGGGATTTCTCAAGATGGCACTGGCAAGGTCAGAGTACAATCCCTTCCATCACTGACTGTGCTCTGAGGGCTCCATTTCACTCTGGGTAACTGTGCCAGCGATGGGTGTGTGAACAGCCACCCACCCGCCCCACTTTACCAATGCGAATTTCAACACGCAAAACACCTAAGGAGGTAGGACACACAATTTGGGAAGTGAACTTGAGAGTGAGACCCTCAGCCCCCATCCATTCATAGTCCCTGATCCCACATCAAAATTAACAAACTGAGCTCAGGAGTGAAATAACGTCCTTTCCTCCTCCTCCTGCTGCCTGCAGAGACAGGAGTTCAGGGCTCTGTTTCCTTGGCAACAAAAAAGAGCATCACAACAGCCTCCTCACTAGCAAACGACACACGAAAATGTGTCATTTTTTTTTCTCTCTGGTGTCTTTTATCACTAGGGAATAAGTCTGAACTGAGAAGTCTCCACTCAGCAAGAATGGAAATAGATATCCATTACTGCTATTTAAAATGTGTCTTTTCTTTGGAGCCTTTAAGCTTGTCCAGAAGTAGGTAGCAAGTAACAGATTTTCATTTATTAAGTGAAGCAAACCGCCCCCCCCCCCAGAAAAAAAAAGAAAATATCAACCTTGTTGAAGTTCACCTTTGAAGACAAATTATAGAACTTGAGGAGCTTGGATAAAAAAAAAAAATGCAGCTTATGAATTTAAGATCTGCATTTTAGATTCTGTTAATATTCACTTTCAAAAAGCATTAGAAATGAAGATTACAAATTTAATAATGTAACACATGGGAGGAATTATCCTCCTCCCCACATAAAAAGGCAATTTGCTCTTGCCTATAAATTGACTTTCTATTACTGTCATTAAACCAGCATAATGTGCTAAAATTAGGGTCTGCCCCACCACAGCTCTGTGGCAACCCAGAGCCAAGAATTTCACAGATATTCTCATGAGGCAAGAGGGGCAGTGGCACTGCTCCCTGCCCAGGGGTGGGTATCTCCTCCCTGCAGGACTTGGGGTGCTGCTGGACACTAAAAAGGGCTTAAAAGCAACAGGGCGAAATCATTCAGGAAAAAAACTCAGGCAGCATCCCAAGAAATCTGGGCAGTGATTACTTGCTGGGTTATGAGGTGGGCACTCATAAAAGTCACCAAACTGGCTGAAGGGGGGCTCTCTGGGAACAAGCCAGGCCCCTCCTGCTTTTAGGTTTCACCATCTCCCATTCAGCTGTGCATTACACAGGGATGGGGCAAGCCCAGACTGCTGATGCTCAGGTCAGGCTGATGTCTACTCCCAGCACTCACCTCCTTCATGAGCTTCCTCCACGACGCCGGACTCTCGCCATCTTCCTGACGGTCTCTAAATGCCTTGGCAAACATGAAAACCTCTTATTCCTTCCATTTTGCCACAGCAGAGAATGCAGCTACACATTAATTATATCATTTGCCTTTTTTTTTTTTAACCTATTTCACCCATGCTTTATGCAGCTCGAGGACTTGCTGACATCTAGTTTCTTCTAGAAGAAATCTGAGCAACCAGCACCAAGGGAGTGAGTTGGTAACATCTGTCAATGGTTCTTGCCCTTCCTTTGCCCTGAATTGTCCTGAATTTTAGAAGAACAGCAGCTGGTATTTGTTCACAATTACCAAAGACTATTATTGGTCACTGCACCCACCCAGCAGGTGCTCTGTAACCAAGGAAGCAGGGTGACGTGACTGGCCAGCACGGGGCCTTCAAGCACCTCTGGCTGGCTTTGAGGAGATGTGCTCTTTGCTCCTCGACAGCTCAGTTTGTAAGATGGCTGGATGACTCTCAGTCAGCTGAAAAACCTCCCATTTACCAAAAAAATTCAATCGAAGGAGCTTAATGGTTTGAAATGAACATGAAAGGGATGTGTGATAATCAAAGCGAATCCATTTGCAAGTCTGACACACGCACAGAAAGCACTTTGCGGTCTCCACCAAAGCCTGGTTTAGTCTCCCTGCTGAAGCAATTTCTAGGTCATAACATGTGCAGATGTTTGGAGGTCTGTGCTTTGTCCTTGGCCTAATTTGGAGGAAGACAGTATGTTTTGCTTCTGCTCTGACTGCACATTTCAGAGAAACTGTAAGGCCACACTTTATTTTGAAGCCAAATTTTACTCCTCTGGATCCATGAATGACTAGTACATCCTCCTTATATCCTCTAAGCTATACTCCTGATTGAACTGTCCTCCTGTTGTATCCATTCTCCTTAGAAATTCCACTTTATGAAGCATGACTTGGCCCTCACACAATATTTGTCTTTTTCATGTATTTTCTGCTACAGATATGTGACTTTTCCCCCCGTGTTTTACTGTTGTATAGAACAGCTTTCCCTTTCAATAGTTACAGCTGCTTAATGAATTTAAAGTGTGACATTTTGTTTTCCACGGTGAGGTGTAAGGGAAGTGTAAACCACCACTGTGAGATGAACTAGAAAACACAGAGGGCAGCAAGCCCTTCACACCAGCCAGCCACAGCCCTCTCAACAGGACCCACCACACCCTGCAAGACTCAGTTTCACTCAATTAATTGACAAACTTCACTAAACAAATCAAAAGGTCAACTTTAGGAAGTATATCCAGGCTTCTATACACAATAGAGTTCCACAACCCCCAAAGAGATTCTCTCACATTTGATACTTGATGTGCTATCCCACCCAGCTACTTGGATGCTTTGCTCAAACAACAGTCCCGGGATCCAAGGGGACTCAAAGCCTCAAAAGACTTTCCAGAGCAATGCACAAATTCCTCTGATGTCACCCACACAGGAGGCTACAAATTGGCACCAGTAGTTGTCAACATTTTGTTTTGATCTTCTGGCAAACAAATCCACCCTCTGAAATGTTTGCAGGATGCTGAGATAAAAAGCAGTAATGAATAAACTCCAAATAAGTTTGAAGCGTTTATTTTTACTAAGTAATCAATACCTTCTGGCAGTCTTCCTCCAGCTCTAATAATACCAGTGAGGACAGTGACCCTTGGCAGGTTTTGCATGCTGCTCTACAGACATTATCTAATTAACCATCACAATCCACTCCTGGAAAAAAGAAAGCGTCATCTGAAGTTCTTCTACAGCAAGAAGAGAGAGAGAGGACGAGAGTTGGGAAGGGATAGTGATGGACAACAGAGGTTGAAGTTTAGGAGCTCCAGCCCTTGCACATCCTATCTCACCCCATTGTCCCTTCGGGACCAGCTCCAGGGAAAGGGTGTGTTTTTCACCCAATCTCTGTGAGCCTTAGTGCAACCCCGGTGCTGTAGGACAGTGTCCAACTCATTAATAGATCAAGTGACAAGAAAGCAGTTGGAGGGAGATGAATTACTGAATTAAAAAAAAAAAAACAAAACAATTTAGTGCTCAAATTTAGAGACAAAACTAAACTCTATAAGCTGGGAGTTATTGAATACAGAGCCTGATTTTTCTCAGCACAGCTTTGCTGACACGCTGCAGACTGACAGTCCAGTCACCTGCACCACAGTTCAGATGGAAGTTCTCACAGTATTTCAGTAGGGTACCTGCTATTTTGATCCTGATCATTAATATTTAAGATTGAAGACAAATCTAAGGGCATCAAGGCAATCAGGAAAGCATCTCAGGGGATGCTCACCTTGACCTAAGCTGAATCTAAGAATCAGGTCTAAACCCAGAGTCAGCATATGTGTAAATATAAATCCAGTTCTGGAGTCTTTCAAACAAACTATTTTCTACTACTTTGGGACAGCCATTACAGAGTCACAATATTTAGTCAACCTTTTCCTTCTACAGTCATTAATCATGCACCATTTAACTACTGGTTTGTCATTTACTCTCCTAATCCTTTTCAAATCCTTGTGCTTATTTTCACATCTTGTTTCAATCCCATTCTATGTGCCTTGCTAATTACACTCCTTAACTGTCATAGGCTGTTTCAACAGACACGTTGAGCCAGACAGGGTTTGATCACTCGCTGTGAATATGGCCAATGAATCGTTTACTATTGCAACATTTAAAATATAAACAGTGGTGTGTTTAATTATCTGGACAGCTGCTTGTAACTCTAGGGAGGAAGGGTGAATGACCATTTAACGATGTACTCAAGAAACAAGGTTTCTAACCTTGTAAAAAAGAACAATGAAAAGGGGGGGAAATGCTTAGGATTTCCATCTTCCCAAAAGAAGGAATTTTGCTTCCTTGGCAGACAGTATTGTTTTCAAAGAACTGTTATTTGCAATTCTTCTGCACCCTGAGCCAACCATTCCTACCAGTCTCAGGAGCGTCTCTATCTCCCGAAGTCAGCACATAAGGCCAGCCCAAAGCAAGGTCACATCCAAATAACAGATGAATGAAACAGAGCAGAGATTACCTGAAAACTTTAGCACAATGAAATTAGTCATGGCCAAGAGGCAGAGAAGAGGAACTGTGATATATGTGGGAAGGAAGGAACCGTGGGAAGTACGTGGCTGACCGTGATGGACCAGGTCTCAGAGGTACCCTGAGCATTGGAAGTCTCAGCCCAAATGAACACGTCCACGGAATCACTGCCAGCAACAAGCCTGACTACACAAGCTGGCACAGAGCCAACGCCATCCTGAACACCTCCTCTCTTGAATCTCAGTTTCCATTGCACTTCCATAACCATGTTCCGACCAATCCTGCCGGGCATGCAAACCTTAAACCCGCACGTATGTAATGAAGAGACAACTACGAGCCTGGAAGAGCAACCAAACTCATTCAACCCCAGAGGACAGTTAATAGAGGCTGGAGAGGACCAGTTACATGTCACCATTCAGTATCTTCAAAGATGGTAGGAGGCAATGAATACTTCCTCTTCCGTGCCCATCTCCTCACACATGGTACCAGCCCACCCCAAGGGAAGTGCCCAAAGCTCAGCAGGCAGCAGAACTCAATGCACTTGGTACACCGTGGAGAGGTCTGTCTAGGCACAGTTTGTCACACCCACTGAAGCCAAAATGTTCAACCAAAACAACTGAAGGACCAAATACCTCCCCACAAAAAAAATCAGCACTACGCAGGAAGGTTGTGCAGCCTCCGCTTGCCAAGAAAAATGCTGAGGACATCATAATCCCCAAATATACTCACATTGTGTAACGCCACCAGACCAACAGCTCCTAATTAATTTAGAGTGTGGATAAGTCCTCAAACACCTTTTGCTATCAGTAAGACCTGCTGAAAGTGATGAAGAGGAATCATTATGCATAACACCCACAAGAACTTGCTGTAAACACATTTGGCAGCGCAGGGAAGCTCCTTTATGGCACAATCCATTTTTACACACACCTAATATTTTCAGGTTTTCAACTGATTGTCAAGAGTGTTTGTAGAGGCTGTTAATGAATCTCACTGCTAAAAGGAGTTACAATTCTGTAGCTATTAATACAACGTGACATCAGTTATATCAGCTTCCGAGTGAATCACAGTTGCAAACCTGTAGGTGTTCGATAGCTGTTGTCACATCGAAATAGAGCATTGTTAAATATACTCCAAGTCTGTCCTAGTTTTGCAGCTCATTCCCCCTTTCTGCACTGCAGCCTTAGTGGACTGAACACCTGCAGGTCTGAAGAAATCAGCAGAGGGATATCAAGGGGAAAAAACAGGTTGACTATTAGACCACTTGGATCAGCAAGTTTTAAAATGTTCATTTTTGACTGCAATTTCCTCTCAAATCTGATGAATACAAGAGCTTAAGAGAGCAGGTCACTAAACCTTTTACAATGTCTAAACCTTGTAAGATGTATTCATAGCAAGCTTTTTTCCCCCTCCTTGTAAACTGAAATAAAAGGCTGAGAATTTTTCCTGACACAGTAATTTAGCATTAAAGAAGCCAAATCCATTTTCCAGACCATTTACTGGGCATCAGAGGCCAAACGCTGCTTTAACCTGCATTATTGACACTCACAGAACACGTCTGCATTGGTCAACTTGTGTATAAAAGTGCATTTTGGACAAAACTGACAGAAATCTAGGAAGCTATTAACAAATATTTTGCTCAGCAAAAGAATTTCAGACCATCACAGTGTCACCGCCTCAGGATTCAATCCCCCCCACCAACATATTTCATGCAGGTAGTAGCCTGTGCAGGTGACCTTTGGAAACCCAGCCTTAGGGATGCAGGGAAAGCTGTTATAGGAAATAAACAGCTTTCTAGATTTCAGGAAATTAAACAAAATTATGGCCTGAAATAAGACTTTGTGGTTTTTACAGCCAATCTGTCCTACAAGCTTGCTGCCTCTCTGCAGCAGACGGCTGCAGTGAACAGGCTGTGAAAACAGTCACATTCACCAGCTAAAATGGACTGTGGATAATTTGCCTGGTATTATTCCTAGAGCAGCAAGCCAGATTTTGTCTCAACCAGCCATGCAATATTTCATAGAGTGCTTAAGTAGGTAAGCCAGGCAGTACTGAGACAGAAATAGAAAAACATTGAAATAGGGCCGACACGGTGCCAGGTTTAGGGGCACTTGGCTTGGACTGGGTCTTGGGAAAACCTGAGTTTAGGATATAGCAGCATCTCCCGTGCAGTAAAAGTGTTTCTGTAGAGACAGAACAGCCAGGTTACAGGAACAGACCTACTCCTGTTACTAGGCAGAAGCCAGGAACTCAGTCAAAACAGATGAAAAACAAGTTTATAGAAAGATAACTTGGGATTCTGGCATGACTCAAAGCAGAGCCCTGGGTAAAATAGGAGAGTTGAGAATAATGGTTTTGAAACTGTGCAGAAGTGGGTCCTGAGGAGCAGATATGATTGAAAAACCAAGTTCTGCTCCTTCCCCTAGCCTCAAACCTGTACGTTCTCAAGTCTCACATTTACCCTCTCAGACCCTTCATGTGAAATACTTTAGACCAGATGTGAAGACCACAAGCTCTGAGTTTCACCATACATGATCCCTTCATGCTACAGCAACACTGTGCGAGAAACAGCCCTGTACTGAATTAACATACCCCAACTGCACATCCACAGCTTATGCACACTGGGTAGGCAAATCCTTAGTTAAATGTTAAAGTCTCTTTGCCCATGCAATTTTCAGAACCTACACACGCACAATCACTAAACCAAGATCTCTCTCCTGCTCTCACAAAGTACCAAGCAGAAGTGAAAGATGTGCACTGGTGGAAGGTCCATGGGCTGCCACACAGGAAACATCTCCACTTTTGTTATTTCTTGCCAAGGCTCTAGCTTGTATTGAGAACAGCTTTCTCTATGTCCAGGGAAAAGAGCCAATACACATGTGCTGTAAGCATAGTGAAAAAAACCCCATTATGCTAATTTTGGAATACAACACCTGGTAGAAATACAGAAATATCAGAAAAGGGAAAAAACCACAGGGGGAATACTGACATTCCTATTAGGACATGGTTACTGCAGAGGTAGCAGCAGAAACTGAAATATTTTCAGGCAGGTCCAAACCATTGATGGAGACACAATGAAACCAGGAGGAGAGCCATGGATGAAGCTCTACCCAAAAGCATCAAGTTGCTGTCCAAAACCAGCCCCATGGCCAGCAGTGCCCAGAGCAGCTGATGGCTCCTACAAAGGAAAGGGAGGAGGGAGCAGATGGGCATCAGCAACAGGCTTTCTCTGGGCTGAAAGGATCAGACCCAGGACAAGACAGGAGTGCCTTCCCAAACTGAGCCACCTCAGAGCTCTCCAAAGGTCTGCATGATAAGAATGCAGGTACCTCTGAGGTCAGGTACGACCATCTGAGAGGGAAAGATGCTCTCCCAGTGCAGCCAAATGCAAACCCAGGTGCTTTGGAGCTGAATTACGGGAGAGTTGCTATGCTAAAAGAAGGAATACTTGCCTTACTTCAGGCACCCAAAAGCCTAGAAAGAGCATTTCTTCCACCTTCAGCCCCAAAACTACAAGCAGTCCCTGAAGAAACCCAGACAATCAGTACCAGAGCATTCCCAAAGGCCCCAGATGGAGCACGAAAGTACAGGGATGGCAGCATGTGCTGACACCGCAATACGGGAACGGGTGTCATGGGATGCTAACGTTGCCATGGAAATGTCCTCGTACCACGTAACATTTTGACACTGTCTGTTTTCTGAGCAGCAGCACCGGCGGGGCAGCCTGCAAAGCCTCTGTGGAACGGCTGTTCGGGTTTTGCCACGGTTGCTCCTGCAGCCGGCAGCCAATTCAAACTGTCTGGGCATTGGAGTTTGACCAATCTGGCAGCTCCGCTTCCTGAAGTGCACGAGGAAGCTTTTAACAGAAACTGTTCCATAAATCACCCCGATTTAGCACGCGCTGTCTGCCAGGCTGAGCGCTGCCCTGCACGCCCACTTTCGGCACTGCCTGCCCCGCTTTCCACACGGGAGTTTTCAGCATTCCCTCAGCAGCTTCCCTGAACTGCACAATCCCAGGGGGAGTCTGCTCCTCTGCTCCAGATGGCTTTGCAAGACCAGAGCAGCAGAGTCAGCCCCACACTTGCAGGGCTGGGGGGTGATTTTCTGAACTGCTGAAAGCAGGTACAGTCCCAAATCCCATTCACTTTCAGCAAATGCCAGGGATCAAAACTCAAAGGCATTTTTGAAAAATCCCTACTTAGCACGTTTAATATTTAAAACAAGCACTGACTGTTGTAGAAACTATGCTCATGGCACAAAGCTTGGTTTTATCTCAAGGCACATCAGGTAATGCTGTCTTTCCTGTTTGCTCACATTGAAACAAAAATCTCAGATCTGGAGGGGGTGCAACTGTGGACTATGTCATCCACAAAGGCAGATGTGTGGGGATAAACCCACACAAAAGTGTCTGGGATTTTGACAAACACACCAAATTCACCACTGAAATGTAACACTGGGCTGCGACAGCAACTCCTGTTAATTCCTTATGGTTTGGGGGGAACTGGGGAAAGGAGAATACCGACAAGTGTCGGTCTGGAGCACAGTCTACCTTTACTGTAAATTTAATTCAAGCTACTATAAAGGTGGAAGGGCTTTGCAGAACTGCTGCAGAGCAGTTGCTCAAATCCCACGGGCCACTGGTGAGGTCTCACAGCAGGGCTTCAGCCAGAGGGACAGCAGCACAACCCCAACGAAGGGACAATGAAAGCTTCTGGGTCTGAGTTGTCATGATACTGCCATCGAGAAATGAATCAACTACAGCTGGAATTCCAACAGCTTTTCCAAAGGAAAAGCCTTCTCTTTTTTCCTGACAACCTGATTAAAACACAAATATGGATATAAAGCAGCCACCCACCTTAAAAATCTTGAATCAAGTTTTCCTGAGTTTTCACTAGTGCTGTGATGTCACGCATTAAGTACAAGAAAGGAAAGGTAAATAGTAAAAATAAAACAACAAAAAAAAACACCCACCCACACAATCCTCCCAGGATGCTGCGAAGTGCTAAACGAGGAGCTGGATTTACAACAACAACAAAAAAATAATCTTCTTAGACATCTTGGCTGCAACACAATTTACATGTTTTCCATCCACATGGCAGGATACATTCCCTGCTCACTGTAAATATGCATACTGCTGGTGGGCAGCTGGCAAAAGTCCCACACCACTGGGAAGCTGTCACCACTGGGAAATGTCAGCTTCATCCAGGGTGCCCAGGGAGCTGAGCAAGGGATAGGCTGTGCCCACACTGCTCTCTCTTGGTGACGCTGCTGCTCCCTCACCAAGGGGGGGGTCATTCTGCAGGTCTGATCCCCCCAACAGCTGAGCTGTTGCACCCAAAAGGTTGGTCCAGAGAGGGACACAACCATGTGTTGTGTCCCTGGGGAGGAAGACTATAACCTCTTAAACCTGATCTGTCACCAGTGTGAAGTACCATTAACCACAAGTATCTTCAGTGCAGCTACTAACAGTGAATGACACCTCGGCAGTGCCTTGACTCCAGCGCTGCAGGATAAGGCAATGAGAAGGTGCCTGAGAAAACAGGGCACTCCAGCTGCGCTGAAAGCAAAGGTTTTCAGAGATGCTGCACTTTGCCCATGGACCCTCGGATACAGAGGATCGCCTCCAGCGGCCAAAATCACCCACAAACAGCGCACTGTTCCTGGAGCCCAAAGATAAAGCACCTATTTATCCCACCTCCCAATCCCACAAACATCCCAGCATCATGGGTCTTGCTAAATAACAGATACAGAATTCACACCTATACCAATAGGATCAAAGAGCTCAACCCTCCAAACCAACGCAAGAAAATTTACTACAGGCACATGTAACTTCAGCGCATTGAAAAAAATCAAATGCACAAATGCCAGAAAAGGACTGAGTAGCCAGGGAGCAGCTGTGCAGAGAACGATCTGGAAAGAGGCAGGGATCATACCCCAAGTGTGAGTTAGGAGTGGTGAAACTCTTGCAAAAGCACTGTATTTACAAGAATACTGCACACGAAGCATAGGAGACAGCTCCTCCTCCCTTCTAGGGGCCGGAGAGCAGCCACGCTGTCCACACTGCTCCTCCCGCACGACCCTGAGGACACCAACAAGGCCAACACAGGGCTCGGGAAACTGCTCCCTGCAAGAGGAAAACATCAATCTGGTTTCTTCGGTCCAAAATGCAAAAGGAGGGAGAGGGGTGCCAAGCACTGATGGTTGTCATCACGGTCACTTGCTGGCTTAAGATTACTGGCACAGGGAAGAACAGTCTCGTGATCTGAAGAGCTGCTCTGAAGACAGCAGTAGTCAGTTGCTTCCCATGTTGCTGGGAACAGTACAATAGCAATCTGCCTAATTTCCACGCAGATTTAAGCTGAATTTTAGGGTAAACTGTCCTTTAATTAGGAATAGACTGGTTACTTGGGGAACAGATACACATGACTCTTTAGAACCCCTTCTACCTCTACATCTGTAAGAGTAAGGACACAGACAGTAGCACAGATTCCTCTTAGTCATAAAACACTTTTGAGAAAAATGTGACATATACCTCTGTACACACTGTACTCTGCAAATTGTTGAGCACTCAAACACTTCAGACTGGTTTTTGCAAGGCTGTATGAGTTCTTTGTGTATTGGACAAAGGTGATGTAACACCCTGATGGCACGAAGCTGGAACAGTATCCATCTTGGTGATTTAACTGTCTGGATTTGGCTAAAAGGTAGGGCTGCAGAGATCTGCTGTATTCCTATGGGAAGTTAGGCTGCACCAGGGCTTCCCAGTCTTTATATGTGTGCTGTCTTGCAAAAGCAAAGCCAAAAATATAACTTAAATGCAGATTTCAAGGCAAGAATGGCTTGACAGCAAAAGCAGAGAATGCCTAATTTGTGTGTGTCATCAGCAGATGATTTAAGCAGTGGCACAACTGATGGATCATTGTGTTGCAGAGTCCCTATCGTGACACATGTTGCCATACAGTGTAGCATTCTCCCAGAAAATAAAGCCAACCCTCAGGGGAACATCATTTGGATAGATGGATATTCAAAGTGTGTTGAACACTTCCTGAGGGGAGCAGAAATCCTTATACAAATATGTTAATGGTGCTTCACGACAGATGTCTGTGGGGAAGAGGAGGAGACAACAGGGCTGAGAAGTCTTGTAGGAGCCTGGTCTCACTGCCCCAATAAAATACAACAGCAACTTGCAGACTGCAACCTAAATTAAATTGTTCACATTTCTAATCTAACTGAAGGCAATCAAATATGAGCAGATAGTGCTTCAGAAAATAATTGCACAGATAAATTATTCCTCAAAACAACTACTCCAATCAAACTTAATACTTCCCTACACAAAGCAGATACACTTTCTGTCAAACAGAAATGTTGAAGCAAAGTAGTTACAGCGTTTCACAACTTGTCCTGATGCAGGAATCTGACAGAGTAAAGGTAGTTTTTTTTTTAGTCTGGAGAACAGAGTGCTTTTGAATTAATAAATGTTGCATTAGAATTAACTGCATATGAAATAGAAGCAGTAAGGAAACGGTGTCTTCTAGATAGAAAGCTTTCCAGGGACAGACTCTTCTATTCAGAAATCAGTAGACAGCAAAATGAGAGAGAGATATCCTTTCCCTGGGGCTGGCAGTGGTCATGTACAACCTGCCCTCAACAGCTCCTGCCCACGTGGCTGGAACTCAGCACCATCCCTGAACACCTCTAATGCCCGTCAGGCCGGGCGCAGTCACCTTTGAGGGAAGGAGACAACACTGTGCTTTCCATGACAGCAGAACAGGTTGAGGGGACAGCACAGAGCCACCATCACGGCCCGTGACCTCATCCACGTCCGCTCTCCCCTGTAAATCCACACCCAGATGACCACCAAGGAAACGCTTACTTTGTGGCACAGCGCTCGAGATCCCAGGACTAGCTGTTATCTCTCTTCTCCCCATCTTACATCACTGGTTAAAACAATTCCTCAGCCAACACCCGGCACGAGGCACAGGTGGAGGCTCCAGGTTGGGGCCTGCAGGACAACTCTGTGGGACACCCCACGGGAGACAGGAGTGGGAAGCAGCTGGTAGCCTGGGAAGGCTGCCTGCCACGCTGAGTGCTGACCCATGCCACGTCACCCTCCCCTGCGCTCTCCCATCTGTCCAACCCTCCCCATCTGTCGGGTTCTGCCACGGACCGCCAGCGCCCTGGGACTCACACTGACATTTTGCTTCGCTTTTCTACAGGCACAGCATGAACTTGGCCGGGGACCGCAGCTCTCACGTGCCGCCACAACACCTCAAGCAACACAAGCAAGAAGGCTTCAAACCCCTCCATCCTAGTGCTGACTCATGCTCAGGGCTCCTGCTCTGCCCCGGTCTCACAGAGCCACAGGAGAAGACAAAACCCGCCACCTGTACCTGCAGTCCCCTGATCACACACACGGCAGCAGGCCCAGAGAGCAGGCAGGTGCCTCCAGTGCACAGGGCAGGTAAGGGACAGCACGCCTTGTTCAGCTCTGCCCTGACCAGGTGCATCCGTGGTGTAAGAATCAGTCGCTGTATTTCAGATCTGGATTAACTTGTAACCTGGTCTGAGACAACCAACCTCTGCAGGTATGATCAGCTGCACCTTCTCTTCTTCCAGGCCGCTGGCCCCTTTCATATACCTCCCTCCTATGAAAGACTGATTTGACAGCAGCTCTTCTAAAATTGTTCTCATTTTTCATTTCACCTTAATCCATTCACAAAGCAAACATGTTTACATAGAGCTAGAAAGTGCCCAGCAGGGAGACAGGCATTTCTTTCCATCACTAGGATAACCCACGGCCAAGGATGGACTCCTTACTGTGCAAGAGGGGGGAAAAGCCCTGGATTTTGCTGCCTCTTGCACCAGCCAAGAAAGCTGGCACCCCTGGTGTAATGCATCATCAGGTGAGCTCTGGGGTCTGTGTCTTTGCAGGGTTACAGAGTTGAACTCTCATTTCATTTGTAAGAGATTGATAAGAAAAACAGCTAACATTGCAGGTGTACAGCTGATTTCCCTTGTCCCCTATAAGTTTGCCATGTGAGCGTGGTTACCTACTAACAAACAACTAACCAAACAGGTTAGAGGTTGACAGAGCTTCAAAGGTAACTTCGGATGAAGCAAACCAGATTAAACACCAAAAGGACTTAACACACTTAGTCTGCACTTAAAAAAAAACCAACATACAAATGGACTAGTCATGACTTGAATCATCATTTTCTTTAAAAAATATGCACCCCAATACACTGCTGCAACTGAGAAATACCCATGGCAACATGAAAACACATATAGGAGCTCTCTCTATTTAATAACTTTGTGACACCTTAATGTTTTAAATTACAGAGAAGGTCAGTGTTTAAAATTATAGAGAAGTTCAACAGATAAAATCCAAACAAAAGAGTACTCTAAACTAATCTAAGTGTCCACAGCATGCTCTCCTCCCACCCCAATGTTTTAAATGTTTTTATCAATCCATTAAATTAATATTTCACACACTTTCTCTTTAAAGAATTGATCGTAACACAGGGGCTCCGACAGTGTGTGAGAGCAGCAGCCTGGGCTGAATTTTATCTCTAATTCAACTCTTTCTTGAATTAGCAGCTGACACAAGGAAGGCTTACTGTCAGTATCTAGGAGACATTTTGACTTTGGAAACCATTTTCTCTCTGCCAGACACTTGGTTCCAGCTGGCTGAGACATGATTTGATTCTGCTGCCTTGCTGCCAGGGTAGAGGTCTGCCCAGCTGGACAGTCCTTGTGCTGGGGTCGTGATCCAGAGGACCCTTACACGTCCCTCACAGCTGTTCTGTACCTTCTCCTGTTTCCCGATCGAAGCAGCCCTGCTCTTCACACCTGGGTGTGTAAGGAACAGGAGTTTCCCCTTGTGCAGATGCTCAAATTGGATCTGGATTCCAGGTAGCTGCATCTGCAACGTGACCCATGGCTACAGTCCCAAACATCCAAATTTGCATCCCTATCAAGGCATGTGTCAGATGCCTTTGCCAGGGCAAACAGGTGTCCTTCGCGGGAAGACCAAGATGCAGGATCAAAGGTGCTGGTGCGTTACTGTGTCTTACCCACTTAATCCACAGCACAGCTGGAGCACACATCCGGACCCGAGAAGTGCTCCTGGATCCTGCAGTTTAGGCACAGAGGCTTAAGGAAACCCCATTCCCTCCAGTGATTTGACTTTTCCCTACCTCCGCTTCTTTAGGTGTAGTCCTTGTCCTCTGTAGTACACAGAGTCCTTGTCTGGATGCTCTCACCTCCTCAGAGCTGGAGACTGCTTCTGGCTTCCCGGCTTCCAGCAGATCCAGCACCATTACATTGACCTGCTACTCAAACCACCTCCCCTCCCCAGCCCAAAGCTTGCTCCTTTTTCATGTGCAGCTCCAAGTCCACTGGTGTTGCTCTCTACGAAATCCTCACTTTCTGTTCTGCTTTAGTCAGCTTTCCAAACTTTGTGTTCTGCACAAGGACCAAGCTGGTTCTCCACCACACCAGCAGACACGTTTCCATTAGCCTTAAGGATGTCCTTCACCTTGGACTGGGCTGGGCTGTGCTAAGGGCACTGTCAGCAAAGGGGGATGTCATACACCCCAGTCCCCCAGTTTTAATTGTGAGCTGCACCCAGGACTCACCAGCTGCCTACAAGGCAGGTGCCCACAGTCATCATGGATCCTCAACAGCCTGTTATTAACCCACATGCAGTTGGTAGTTCAGTCCTCAGCAGTTTGGTCCCTTCCAACATGTTCCCAAGGGAATGCCAGCATCCTGAATGGCTGATTCCAGCCAAGACCAAGAGTATGGCAGGTCCACAGGACAGCTAAGATTTTGTTCACACTGTTAGAACAGGCATTCTAGAAATGTGCCCACAAAGAACGCATGATTAATTTTTACCTCCTTAGTCCACTACTCCATAACTGAAATGGAGGATAGACATTTACATAAGTAAAACTAACAATTATTCTGATGATAAATGCAGCTTAAAAATCCTTGACTTCACTGACATTGCTGGGGACCTCACTGGAGCAAAGACAGTCGCAATCAGTCAGCAGGAAGGGCAGCAACACTACCACGCCAAGATCAAGAGAGTTATTAATCCAGAGCCCTTACACTACTGAGTGCAGATGGTAATTTCAGCTATTTCAAAGCCCCACTGCAAATTCCTGGCAAACAGAGCTCAGTGTTTGCACGGCTGAGGAACAAAAAGGGTATTAGAACATTAGAGTGCAAGTCCACATCCACCTCTGGAGAGACAGGCACGTGGCCCCACGTGCCAGAGGAAACATCTGAATCTCCATCACCCTCATGCTCTGGAAATATTCAAATGGGATCCTGTTTCTTGCTCCAAGTCCTGTTGCTTTCCTGCCTACACTGTCTGCCTACTTCTGCACACTAAGACATCACCTGCACCCAGTTCATCACCCACAACTCGGTTTAGACATACTGGAGGAAGAGTTGAGGAAGATGAGTCTTCTCACCTAATGTCCAGAAGGTAGAGAGAAAAAAAAAAAACAACAAAAGGACTTTGGCAGAAAGTTAAATATCCCATAAGTACAAGTATCAATAGATTCAATATTTTTCAAAAGCAGAGCCATTTTTCCAGACTTAAAGGGGGAAATACTGGAGCCCAGAGGTATCATTGGCACTGCTCAGATATGGCCAGACATGTTTCCACACTGCCAGGGCTCTCAGCACACCTTTAAGTTTCCTTTTACGCTCCTTTGATACGACCCTCCCTTAGTAAATTCAGTGAAACACCTCAGGAAATTTTATCGTTTGTAGATTTAAGCTCTCATTAGGCTGTTCTCCTATTTCAGAGGAACATGTCAAGTTTCCTTGAAGCTTGCCATTTATCAGTTCCTCTCCTTTTTCTGTAGGATGACTATTCTCTTAAAGATGTGGTCCTCAGCCTGAGACAAAATGGATGATGTGTCTGTTTGAAATAGGATTGTTTACTCTGTCAATGCTCCTGGGATCAATTTCATTTTTTCCCCACCATCTCCTATGGAGAACATCTTGCCAAGTGCAGTGTTCATCTCCCTGAATGAGCTATCGAGATCCATTTTTTTTGACAGAAATCATGCTGCAACCCAAACTGGTCAGAATCTCTCACAATTTCAGGACCGTGCACAGGTATGAATAATACAGAATCTCATCTGGCACAATTTCAGTCTTTCTTTTACGATTTCTCAAGAAAATAGATGCCGTGGAAGAGAAAATTATATGCTTGTAGTTCTAACATGAGAAATAGAAAGCAGTGCACGTTCTCCTTCACTGGATGCTCAGACGTGTCTGAACACACTCTCAGAGGCACAAAATACAGGAGCAACACTGCAACATCCCCGTTTCACTGAATCCACCCCGAGCAGCTCCACCGACAAGACAACTCACAGGCGAGATCCACTAATAAGCTGCTGGCAAGTGAGATCTTAATTGTAGATTTATTTAATTCAGCGACAAGCGCCTGTGTTGTATGAAAAACAGCCTATTAACATTCATGCATGAGCATTCACTAAGTGTGAATAAATACAATTCAGGGCAAAACTGCTTTTCTAAGCGCTGGAAGTAGCCACCTAAACCATCACCCTGCTCCAAGCAGGAGGGGCCGGACACCAGGGAATGAAACGCTGTTCCAGGCATTGTGTCAGGTTCTCGTACTCGAGCATGTCTCACTATCAATCATTCCTGAAGCAACAGCGCCGAGACTTCCCAAAGCTCCCGTTATTGTCTTGTACACTCCCCAGCATTCAAACCAAATATGAAGTGCAAATAAATCATCAGCAGAATTTTGAGACAAAAAAATTTAAAAGCTACATCTGCTGGAGGATGCAGTGTTCTGCCTGACACCCCTGCACGATGCTGATGACAAGTCTAGGTTAATCACATAGATGATGAATTGATTCTTACGTCAACTGCTTTAAAAACAACAACGTTACAGGTGTAGCAGCCAGGGGGCTGATGTATTCCTGCTGGCACCTGCACTTCTTGGGATGAGCCACTAGACAAAGGAGCACGCCGGCATTTTGAAGGATGCAACCATGACAGTCAGCATCAAAATACACCTTAGTTACCAACTTTCAGTATTTGCCCCTCACAAGATTCACTTCTAGGTTCAGTCTCTGGTACAGCGTGTGCTGGGAAAAACACCCCTCAGTGAGGGGTGATCCACCAGGAATGGACGAAGTGCTCACCCACCGCTCTCCATCCAATCCCGCGTACGCCCTCCCTACCCACCACCACGGCTGTGCTGCCCTCTACTCCCGGCACCATCTCCAGCACCTACTGCCCTTCCTCTCCCATTCAACCCCCTTCCTTTCTACTAATGCCCTACCAATGCCCCTCTTTTGGAAGCCTGGTCTCCTTGTATGACTACTGTGAACTCTTTGAGGCCAGAAAGGGCTTATTTTTTTTTTTTGCCTCCCTGTGTCAGAAAAAGAAAAAAATAAATCACTGCATCCGTTCTGAAAGGCTTTTGTTTTGGGATTTACTTCGCCCCCATTTAAACTGAATCCCCTTACCCCTCTCCCGAAAGGCAGCATGGTGTACATTGCTAACAACCGCTCGGAACAATCGGCCCCAGAGCTCGCGGTGTGTGGATCAGGGTGGACACACCATCCAGCAGAACGGACGCCTCCTCCCCGAGCGCTGCCCTTCATTCACACAGAGGATGGAGCATGAGCCGCTCCATTTGCAAACACCCTGGGCTCCTTATCGATTAGAAGCAGGAGCGCGTTTCATGGCTGGAGTGCATTCCCAGTTTCAGTCTCCGCAGGAACACAGTCCCCTGCGCCAAGCCCGGCACCCTGCGCACACCCCCGCCGGGCTGAGCCCCTCCGGCACCCAGAGCCCCAGCGGGGCCGGGCACAGCGCCCGACACGGCGCACACCCACCCCGTCCTGCCCACGGCGCCCGGGGTGGGCACACGGACACGGGCAGCACCGACCGCCGCGTCCCCCAGCGCCCTCCCCGCACCTCCCGCGACCCCATACCCGCATCCTCCTCGTCGAAGCTGTTCATGCAGGGGAAGTAGATGGCGAGGGCCTCGAAGGAGGCGGAGAGGCTGAGACGGCTCTGCGAGCGCTCCATGAAGAGCCCCTGTCCGGGGGCGCCGCCGGGGGTCTCGCCGGCGGCCGCGGGCGGCTTGGCGAGCTTGGCCGCCCCATTCTTCACTCGGAGCACGGCCCGCGGCGTCTTGGCGGCGGCGGGGCCGCGCTGAGGCGGCGGGCGAGGCGAGGCGGGAGCGCGGA
>VXAY01000372.1:99900-135291 GCA_013399855.1 Oxyruncus cristatus | reverse complement strand
GGCCTGCCCCGCACGGAGCGCGGCCTGCGGGGGCCGCGGGGCTGTCCGCGCCCTGCCCGCACCGCGCCTGGCGCTGCGGCCGTGCGGGGGTAGGTTTGCTTATTCGGTTGGTGTGAAACTGACTGAACTTGACAGGCGGAGCGTGGCCCCGCGTTTGATCTCGGTTCATTATTTCTTGCTGTTTGTGTTGGGGAAACGTTGCGGGCTGAAGCCCCGGAGAACCAGGCACAGTATAAACAAGCGGCAAAAGCCTTTGTCTTCCCCAGGTCCTCACTCTCTAAGTAGCCAAGACAAAGAACAGAAGGCAGTACAGTTTTTCTTATACAAGTTCAGAGTATGAAGCATGGGTGTTTTGCTTGGCTTGTCCAACACTGCATAAGGAAAACCTCCATCAGAGCTAGGAGCTGAATGCAGAGTGCATGCCTTAATCTCAAGACTACCTTCTCAAACAGCAATAAACAACCTTGAGGCGTTAAGGAGGTTTCTTGCAAAAGAGGGGTAAGATAAGCGACACCAATGGGACTGAAGGCGTAGCCCCACAGACACCGATGCCGGGATAAGGATGGCCCCAGAGAGCAGAGCCTGCAGCAACAGGGAGGGGGAACCAGCCCTCCCATTCCTAAAGGGATATTTCAGTCATTCCCAGTATCAGAGGTCCCTCTGTCTCCCCAGGGAAGCTGTTCCCAACCAGGTCATTACACCGTTTAATTTTATGCATTAAATTTTCTCTCCTCCACCCACAGCCCTGAAGTCATTGTCATCACCCATCAACAGAACAGTCATTTCCAAGGTACCTCTCTCAGACAAAAAAAAAAAAAAAAAAAAAAAACCAAAAAAAAAAACCAAACCAAAAAAAACACCAAACCCTCCCCAAAATATCAAAGCCAGTGTTTGGATGCATACAAGCTCCCAGTGAGAAAGCGTATAAACCAGGATGTTTTCCTTGGTGGGTTACATTAAATGGGAAGGCAGCTGCCTGTTGTGGCTCAGCATTAAGCCTGTTCTGCAACACAGTGCGACAAAACCCAGGGTGGGTTGGGACAGATGTGTTCTCCAACAGCGACTTGGCCTGCCCAGCAAGGTTACTGTCCCCTCAGTGCACAAAAGGAAGATGTTTCTCATGTGCTTGGTCCGTCCACCCATCATGATAACCCAATGCCATCCCACTGAACACATGAAGCCACCTATTTGTGCTATTCCAGAAATGCAGATTACAGCCCAGCATCTCTGTAAGAAAAACTGTGGTTAAAACTACTATATATTGAGTGCTGCAGAACAAGAGCCTGAAGGGAAAAAGTGTTTTCCCTCTCTAGTCCTTAGGCCCAGCTACAGACAACCAGAAGACAAGCAGACTGGGCCTCCTGGGTCAGTCATTCCCAGTGCTCTGCTCAACCCCACTTGAGCTTCAAAGCTGTAATAGTCCCAGAGACCTCCAACTTCCAAATACTGCTTTTGTTTTTATTTCCATGTACAGTAAGCAACATAAGAATAATAGCCCATAATATTACCTGTATTGTTCTCTTAAACAGTTAATAGATCAATACGTTAAGTCTTCCATCCACTGAAAAACCTACCAGAGCTGTAAAACTTTTATGGCTGCCAGTATTAGGAAGCAAGAGCAGGGAAGGGGTGCCAGGAACAACCTGGAATGAGCCCATGCCATGGGAGGTAGAGCAAGGTGTGGGGAGAATGGTAGCAGGTCTAGTGAACACACCAACTCCAAGGCCATCCATGGAAAGCCAAACACCAGTTTAAGAACGGGTCTAAGACAGACTCACCTACAACAGAGCCCAGACACAAACTGAAGGTCCCTGGCGTTGGAGGTTTAATAGAGCTCCTGGCCGAAGGTGTGAATGTGAGCCCCAGATGAGGCTTGTTGGGACAATTAAGGCCAATTAGTGCACTCCCAGCCCTGGCATCCGGAGTCTTCATTACCAGTGATGCATCCAGAATAGTGGAGGTCATATGAATATCATATGCCAAGCTGAGTTTGCAGGGCTTCCCAATAGAAAATATGGTATTTAATTCAAAATCTAATCAAAATTTACTCTGGAGTTAGTGAGTTATATGAATTACTTCATCAAAGCTAGGCCAGGCAGGCAGTAAAGCAGAAGGAACAGAATGAACTTATTACAGACAATGATGACTCCAGGTCTGAGTTTTGAAAGGCAGGGGAATCAGTGAGGAATGTATTACCATATGTTTAAGATAAGATTTCAATAGCACCAATCAAGGCATTAGCAACAGCTATAGGGACAAATCTAAGTGCATTAAAGCTGTTAAGTCAGCTCCTGTCTACAGTCCTGCCAGCATATTTGATCAGAGGAGCAAGAGGCATCTGTGAATCAAAATCTGCTTCCAGGTTGCCAGGCACAGGAGCTACCTAAAAGTGCTGAGAGCTGCTTTCTTTTCATTTTAAGAATGCAAGGGAAAACCTTAAATGGGGAATAGAAATTTAATCTCAACTTTTTGTTGTTGTCATCTTAATGTCTCGTTTCACTACATCTTGAAAGCACAGTGGTGGCAGACACTGTGGTTTGGAGAGTTGATCTGTTTCCACAACGCTCTGCTCTGCCCTTTGTTTTCTTCACCAGCACACCGGGACTGGAGACCCTTCTGCTTTTAGTGCTTTGAGATCTACCTTTGAGGTGCTGAGGAAGACCATCATCATCCCCACGTCGGCTTTGTGCACCTCTCTCCATGCTCATCCATATTCTGGCTTCCCCTGCAGACAAAGTGTACCTTGTACAAACCCCTTGTACCTGCACAGCTCAGCACCACTTGGAGGTCACATCCTCTCAAGGCTCCTTTTGTGCAGTTTTTTCCAGGCAGTCTCCCACCTCCATACATATGGGATCAGCCATGCTCAAGTCCTTCCCTGCTCCTGTCTGCCACAGAGGGTCTTGGGCTGAGTGCTCTCAGCATCATCCCTTGGCTTTGGTGTCATCTGCCTCTCGTTTGCCTGCTACATTTTGTTCCTCAGGGCAGGGACAGATCTGTGTCCTGCAGGGCTCTTTGATTATCGGTTGGGCCAAAACATCCTAAACTAAAACCATCTGCCTTAAAGTGAGACAAAATGCACTGACAGCTGGAAATCAGAGGGACAGTTAAAGGCGTAATGCCCTCCAGATGCCTGGAGGAAACTGTTTATTTTGGCTGCCTGTTTAAGGGAAATACGGATTTGCAGTGAAGCTGGAAATTGTTAGTCTGTAAGTGTTCTTCTTCACTGATCAACACGGACAGAAAGATCCTTGGGAGGGACTTAGAGAAGTGAAGATAAGCAAGGAGGAAGGTTCCTGTGAAGTTGTAAATAAGCTGGGAGTGCAACTGGGAACAAATAAACTCAAAGATTTAGTACCTCCAGAACAGCACGTCTGCGGCTGCTCTAGTAGAAGTGGTTAATTGATTGTTTCCCCAGTGAAGCAAGCTCTGACTGATTGAACCATGGAAAGCTCTCATAGATTTTTCCTGCTGGCTCTTTCTCTTCCCACTAGTCACGTAGCTTATATTTTTGCCTTCACTCTTAGGTGTCTGGATCAGCCTAGGAAGTTAGCTTTTCTATACGGGAGCAAGAGGATATGCTGCCCTCTCCCTCTCATACTCCCTACGGTTCTGTGTGTTCCTGTTTGGAAATAAAACCAAACTACCTGATTTGTGTTATGTTTCTCTTTCTGCTCTGTCTGCCCACTGCTTGCTCAAAACAGAGTCCACGTGCTGGGAGCTCAAATGCAGTGGGAAACAAGCCCTGCTAGTGAGAACACATCTCGTGCATAAATCTGCTCAGGGTAAATACAGCATTCCTAAGGGTGAGGAGAGCTGAGCTCCTCCCTGCCTCATACTACCCCTTCCTTGAGTGAAGCCAGGCAGTTCATAGCTGGCAGCACACGATGTTCTCCAGCTCCCAAAAGCAAATGTAGACTTGATCATCCCTGTTCTCCAGGGCTCTAATTGATTCCCTTGCAAGTTCCTCTTGGTTGCTCTGGGCAGGCTGGAGGGCAGGAGGTGAAATGTGCTGAGCATGGATACACAGGAGGGCCCGTGGTCTTGGGGCACTGCATCAACATGGGGTTATGCTCAGAGATACTGGCTCACCACACCAAGTACCAAGCACACCAAGAACCACAGCTTCACCGGCCTTGGTTGTTGTAAACTTACATAACAATACACATTTAAACTTATTTAATATTTCTTGCTCTTTGTGTTGAGGGATATTGCAGGCTGAAGCCACAAAGGACCAGGCACAGTATAAACACAGAGTGAAAGCCTTTCTCTTCCCCAAGTCCTCACTCTCTAAGTAGCCAAGACAAAAACCAGAAGGCAGTACAGTTTTTCTTATACAAGTTCAGGAGTATGAAGCATGGGTGTTTTGCTGGGCTTGTCCAACACCGCATAACGAAAGTCTCCCTTAGAGCTGGGAACTGAATGCAGATTTCCTGCCTTAATCTCAAGACTACCTTCTGCTTTTCACTAAGAGAAGCAAAATACCTTAGAAAAATTAAATTTTAAGCCAGACAGGCTTTTACAACATCCTTTGTTGGCTGGGATCCAGGCAAGCCAGGAGTGCTCTGGTCTGTGCACAGCCCAACCACATCCATGCCCTGGAGCTATGCTCTGTGCAGTGTCAGGCCGCAATGCTCTGCGCTCACTCAGACCTGAAACCCCATCTAGAAGCTGATATCCTGTTGTTTTAAGTCACATCTCTCCTACTCCCTCTTTAGCTATCAAAACCAAGCCCACAAGGGTGCTAAAGGACTAGTGAGACAGAACTGAGAGGATGAGTAATGAGATGCTGAGCTGTCAGCCCTGGGTCCCTCGCTAGCCCTGCTGCTTCTCACATTTGCGTAGCCAGCATTTTCCCGAGCTGAGAGAACTCACAGCACAAGCTGCACTCTGGCTTTACTGTTGGCATCTACTAAAACTGGATGGGTTCAGCCCATGTTCAGTGGCTTCCAGCCTCTGGGAGCAGAGTGTGGGAAGGGGCTGGGCACTGCCACGGGGTATAACGCAGCAGACCATCTTCTGCTCCACTGTGTCCTCCCAAGTGTTGGGTTTGGGGTCAGGCACTTTTTGTTTCAGCCAGCCAGGATGGGTAAATGGATGTTAAATCGGGCTGCTTCTTTTCTGATGACTAAAATGGGAACCCAGACTGATGAAGTGCAGGGTAGTGGTGATTTGCAGACACATGTTGTCTGTTGCAATATTCAGTCACGAGCGAAAGGAAAGAGGAAGCACCTGCATGTAGAAGGTGCTGTTAAGAGCAAGTACTTGCTTATCCACTTCCCTGATTTATCATAAACTCACCAGATCCCCGGGGGCTGTGCTATTCCCCAGCTCTCCAGGCTGGGAAATGCTAGGCACAGTGAGGAAAAGCTTGAGAGATCTGGGAAAAAGAGAATGGAAGATCAAAAGCAAAAAGAAGACCAAAAATGCTGAAGTGTGGGAGGCACAAAAGGAGCAGGAAAGGACTGGGGAGTTTAACCAGTCAAAAGAAGTTTTGCAGCCAGAGGCAAGTTTAAGAGAGCTGCAGAAACGGACTTGGGCACATCCTATGGCCTGGAGAAAAAAGAGACACCAAGTAGGAGCTCACGTACATGAACAGCCCATCTAGCTCCCCTGAAAGGATTCCTAAGAGAAAATCCCACCTGGAAACTCCATCAAGAGTCATGAGCATCAATGTTTTAAAGCATCAGGTTGACAGGCCACCCATGACAGAGGGGAGTGGTGCAGCTCAGGCAGGTGGGTGTGTGTCCTGCATGGGTGTGAAAACACAGAGGCTGCTTTGGAAACCTGCACCACGGTTTCTTCATTCTACAAAACACCCCGCAGAGCAGGCATTTTGTGGCAGACATCCCAAGGGTTCGGGAGAGGGATCCAGCAGATTGTGGCAGAATGAAAGGATGGAATTGTGCAGACAAACCAATCCCTTCAGTCTTTTCATTCATACCCACTCATGGCGTTGGCATTGTCACAACAGAGGCAATGCTGGGAATGACAGGTGGAATTTAGTGCATTTGAATTTTAATCAGCAATTATTGTAAAACACAATAATGCGTCAACTGGTGGGTAATTTAGCTCCAGTTCCAAAAATACAGACTCATCCACTCCAGCTCTAAATGTCCAATCTCTCTGCTCCAAGCAGACTAGCATATAGAAATGTATGAATGATAACCAAGCAAAGTAATGATGGCTGGAGAATTAAGATGGCTCAGAACTATCCAGCCAAATTACATATTAATAGTATGGCAGCCATCCCAGGCCATGCTTAGAGAGACTCAGGCTTACTTCTCTGACTGCCACTCAAAGGGCCGTGTCTCCATCTGATTCCCCTGTGCACTCACACAGACATATGTTTGTGTCTGTGAAAGGAGAGGAAATGTTTAAATCATGTTGTAATGTCAATATTCAGTGCCAAGACTGGGAAGTTCTGCTACCTGTGCGACTGGAGCAGTTCCTGGAAGGAATACAGAAAATAGAATCAGAGACATCTCATCTTTCTGATATTCTGAGTTTGAAAACATAAAGTTAGTTTTTTAGCTCATCTAGTTCCACCTCCCCGCCATGGGCAGGGACACCTTCCCCTAGCCCAGGGTGCTCCAAGCCCCGTCCAACCCGGCCTTGGACACTTCCAGGGATGGGGCAGCCACAGCTTCTCTGGGCAACCTGTGCCAGGGCCTCCCCACCCTCCCAGGGAAGAATTCCTTCCTGATATCCCATCTAACCCTGCCCTCCATCAGTGTGAAGCCATTTCCCCTTGTCCTGTCCCTCCAGGCCCTCGATCAAAGTCCCTCTCCAGCTCTCCTGGAGCCCCTTTAGGCCCTGGAAGAGGCACCAAGGTCGCCCTGGAGCCTTCCCTTCTCCAGGTGAACACCCCCAGCTCTCCCAGCCTGGCTCCAGAGCAGAGGGGCTCCAGCTCTTGGAGGATCTTCATGGTCTTCTCTGGACTCACTCCACATTTTTGTTGGGTCCCCAGAGCTGGATGCAGCACTGAAGGTGGGCTCTCACAAGAGCAGAGTAGAGGGGGGTAACCTCCCTTGACCTGCTGGTTTTGCTGCAGTCTGTGGCACAAACCTCTCTGAGAGCAGAGACCTCTCAGTAGCTCAGTAAATGGCAATTTAGTTTTAATGTTAAGATTTGGGTCCTTCAGTTGCCAGGACATACATAATCATGTGGAGGAAATATTCCCGGCTGCAAACGCCCCCTCTCAGCATTCCTGCTCCCCTGCAGGAGTGCCACAGCGGGGCCACAGTCAGTGGCTCGCAGACTAATGGCCCCTTTGCACACACACCCTCAGCCTGGGAGGCAACGGGTTTGTGAAATATCTCTTTTAAATGAGTCTGCTGAGTCTGTAATAAGAAGAGGACAGAAATAATCCTGTCTGTGGCTTCCCACAGATGGGCTTTAGCACTTGTAAAAGTTGTAGCAAATGGATTTGCTCTGGCCTCGGAGAGAGATTGACAGATTTATAGGAGGAGGTGATGTGGCTGCAGCACAACTGCAGCATGGGGGGACAAATCCCTGCAGGCACTTGCGGGTACTTTGGATGTGTTGCCATCCTGTGCCTGTCCTGAGGCTGGGCTCAGCCAAAAGGGCCCTCGTGTCCTGCAGTGCTGGGCAAGGCACTAGAAGCCAATGGAGAAGGGGGAAAAAATGCTTTTTTTCATCTCAAAAGCCAACAACAGTTTGGCAAAACGTGTCTGTGTGTTTATGGTGCTGCCACAAAAGCCACTTTCCCCCTTTTTCTTGGTTTGCCTTGCCTTTTCCCTCCCTCCTTCCTCCAGGCTGCGAAAACCACGTCCCAAAATGAAGGGAAGATTCACTTGTCTGCAGTTAGCAGAGGGGCTAAATTTGTTATACATTATGCACACTCTTCACGATGCAGCATTTTTTGCTGAACTTGAGAGGAATAATGTTACATAAGAAGCCCCGAACAGATTGTCTAAGAACACTACACAAGACAAATAATTGGAAGCTGTGACTCAAACTGTGTAACTACAAACCGAAGGCAAGACCAGTTTTTATCAACCTAAGTGATAACACAAGTTTTATCATAATACCCAAAACGTTGCATCAGCCTGAAAGTAAACAGAGATCTCAATAACCTGCTGTGGTTATCACCAGCAAACTCACATTTAGCTTCACAACTCCATTCTGTCTGCTGACACAACCAGTCCCCAAAAATAATGTGCTCTACCTTTCAAAATGCCTTATCTATATATGCTATCAACAGACTGCTCCTTCAAGTGTTGTAACTCCTCTCTTGAATCTCTAAGTATAGAAAACTATAGGAGGAAATGAAGGGGATTCTGTACTGGGAAGAATGTGTATCTTCTGGAAGTTTAAAATTAAAGCAGCATATGATAAAATTCACTACAAGCATATCTTGGAAATATATTTTTATATTGATTGGTTTAGCACTCTCAGAGTTATTATATTTTTTATCATCCGTCTATAAAGATATACTGGAAGTACCAGTGAAAATCCAGATAATGTTTTCGTGTTTTTCCAGACACTGTATTTCACACCAAGTACTGGAATATATCACTGCATTTCTTGTCTCACTAGTCTTGTTTTTATTCCCCTCTTCACATTTAATTTCAACTCTTTTTTTTTTACATTTGCAGCCCCATGAAATCATTCACCTGTGTCAGTCTGTTTGAGGTGGGCTCTGCCAGCATTCCCACTGCAATTCAGGCTGGGTTTCACACTTTTTGCCAAGGAGAATTCTTCAAGTTCATCCAAATTGCTTTCAATCTTCAAAATATTAGGCCCACTCATTCAAATACTTAGTAAAAGTACTGTAAAGCAGTTTACCATATTTTACTTTTGCTGCCAAAAAGCCTCCCTCACTTTAGAGTTCAGCTATTAAAGTGTTTATCGTCATTGCCTGAAAACCTGCCCTTTTTTTACTTCCATTCTTATCATTAAGGGCTTGATCTCACAAAGGTGCTGTGCTCAGTTGCCTTGACTCCAGTGCAAAACATCTTCAGTTTGCCTCTGACAAGGTGGAGTTGCAGCGGCGATTCAGGACTGCTGAAAAACTGCTCCAATAAAGCAGGACACTTGTCATATGAAGGGAAATATGGCTTGAATGCATCTCAGGGGTCAATAGATCTGCTGCTGGCTGGCTGCAGAGATAACTACCTTGTCTTACAAGGTCCAAGATTGCTTTCAGTTTATTTCAATAAAATTGGGGGGGATGTAGAAATCTGGTCGGGAGGCATTCCCTGCTGATAACGGGTCGGCACAGATTGTACCAGCTCCTTGTGGGATCCCAGAGGGACTGGGGGGACAGTGCAATCCCCAGCCTCGAGGTTTAGGGTTTTTTTAGTTCTGTAAACACTGTGTTGGTTTCTCTCCCTCCTGTCTCTCTAAAATTCCCATCACTAAAGGAGACAGGGATTTTGTTTATCCAGCAGCACCTGCCCGAGGTCTTAGTGCACTGCTGACACACTCCTCAGCATTTGCACCAGCTCACTGGGGGAGTCCAGTGGCTTGAATCTTCTTCCATTTTTTCACGAACAAAGGGCCAACTCTAATTTATATGTGCTGTGATCATATGTTTCAGCTCTGGCAGAGATGTACCCCCATCACGTAGCCCCAGGAGACCTCCTGTTTCCCAGGGCAGTTGGTTGGGACTGTGCTCTGTTCCCGTGCATCATCCCAGCACCACTGACTGCTCCACTTTTACCTGGAGCACAGATGTGCTCTTTCTCCAGCAGACGCATTGCTGCCCTGGGGCAGATCACTTACTGGAGCAGATGCTGATTCTTGCTTTTCACAGCAAACTACACGTGATGCTGCAGCCCTGGACAGGCTCTGGAGGAGGTGCTCCCCCTGCACACACTTCCCCCAGTCCCCAGCTGATGGCTCTGCAGGCATCTGCCCAGCTTCCCTGTGCCAGGGGCTCTACTTCCGAACAAAGGCACTTTCCATAATGCCAACGAGTGTTAGAGTGGCCTGTGCATGCGAGTGTTTGAAGGAAATGGGAAATACTGACATACGAAGAGATGTTTGGGTAACTGAAGACCGGGCTTAAGGCCAGAGCCTTGAATTCCCTGCAGCCTCTCCTACATTTCCCTACATCCACCTCTCCTGATTTTGCAGCAGAAAGCCGTGCCTCCTGTGAGCTGTACCCAGCTCTGAGGGGTTTGCTCCATCGCCCGGCTGCTGGGGTGTCACAGGGTGCTGCAGCACTCAGCCCTGCTGTCCCCACCTTGCTGGGATGGGATCCTGGCACGGGCAGTGTGGGAGCTCTCCTTTCCCCAGGTGCCTGCCCTGGGTGTTGTGTGCACTGATCCGATGGAAGAACCTGCCCAGTTCTTCCTCAAGCAGGAGACACAGGCAGGGGTTGTCTGGACACCTCTAAGGCATCTGCTCTTGTCACATCTTGGCTTCTCTTTGTCCCTCTTCAGTGCACAACTTTATCCTGGAGGGTGGTCCTTGCTGAATGGAGGAGCAGCTCCTCACTGGTGGTGGGGTTTCCCTGATTTTGCCTGGTTTGCCCGTGTTTTAGCTATCCCTGGGTCACCTCCCTGCTCCTCCCTGTCCACTCCATGCACACACAAGGAGCCAGAGGGGAGCAGTGGTGGGATGCCTGAGGGACCCTTGGCTGCCAGTCAGAGGAAAATCTGGAAACTGGATCCATCTCCAAGAGGCTTTGATTTTTTATTTTGCTTTCTGCTTGATTTAGCTATTTTCTGAAACAATCTCAGCAGTGAAAAGCCTTTTCAGAATAGAACAGGAAGATTTCCTTTCTTCTGAAAACGCTGAAACAAGATGTTTTGATTCTGCCAGATTTTTTGTTTGCTTGTTTCATTTCAAAACAAAATTCCGGGGAAACGCAGTCGGTTTTGTGAAGCACTTTGATTTCGATGGGCCCATGTCTGCTGGCTTAAATATTTTCCCGGCTATCTCCATTTGGGAGAAGCGGGAGGGAAGGCAGAGCAGATGTCACACCATGCTTTGCAGAGCTGGAGAGCTGGCACCCGTCCGACCAACAGCCTGAGGAGGAGTGGGAACATGGTGTGGGTGCAGCTGGGGCTCAGCAAGGGACAAGCTGAGGGAGAGGGGGAGCCATGGAAACCTTTCTGATGACAGGGCCCTGTAAACCACTGATGGCCTGGCTCTGGTGCCAACCTCTGCTTCTGATTTCCAGGGGACCTCAAGCAAATGTCGGTGGCCCTGTGACCTGTAAAGGAGGCAATAACAGAGCGACCCCTTGGGCCACTGTGTCTGCTGAGGATTTAGGCTTTTTAGGGCTGCAACACCCTTCTTAGGGCTGCAAACCCCCTCTAAGATCACTGAGCCCAACCTTTAACCCAGCACTACCAACCCCACCACTAAACCATGTCCCCAAGTGCCACATCTGCCTGTCTTTTGCGTCCCTCCAGGGATGGTGACACAACATAACTTTTGTGCTGTTATTTTGAACACCTCATCTAGGCTGTGGGCTCTTTGCTCTGTGCAAAGCCAGCAAGAGCAGTAATTCCCTGGGCCTGTGAATTTTTGTTAAGACAGGCAGTGGCAGAAGAATTTAAATGCACATCCCAGCATTCTGTCGACACAAAAAGAAATCCAGGCTTTGCAAAGTCAAAGAGAAGCAATTTTGCCCTCCCGGGAGCTACAAAATAGGTTGGGATGCCAAAAATAACCTGTTACTAGTTATAGATGCTCCAGCTCTTTTACCAAGACATGAAAACTTGAGCTGGGTTTAATACAAGACACTTGTTTAGTGTCACTGTGACCTTCTGCAGATTTCCCACCCCACCTTTAACCAAATTACGAACTAATCCACCCTGTCACTTCATTGCTTTATTCTTGCACGAAGCTCCCTCAGTGAGATTCAGCTCGGTTTTCTAATGCCTTCGTTTCCTTCATGAATTCATTCACATGAAAACCTGGTCCCCAGGTGGTTGGTCCAGGTTGTCAGGAAACAGAGGGGAGTTCAGGCACCAGTTCTCAGAAGCACCCGAATGAAATGGGAGCTCTCACGGGTGGTTTTGGGGCTTGGGGTTGCTGCCCCCATGGATTTAGGGTCAGAGAGCCAGCTGGCTTGGGGTGTTTAACAGTTTCACACCTGCATCAAGAGGGCAGCAAGCCATGCCAAATGCTGCGAGAAAATATTTGGGCCTCCTAAGAGGGTTATGGCCCAGGGATTTTTCTAAGGGAAATTATCTAAACCACAGATCAAGCTGGCAAGTTCCTGCTCTGGAGACCACTCTGGTGGACACAGGGAAATCATCTGAGCAGGGCCACAGAGGTGGCCTCGCCCTGGGGGCACTCAGGTGCCCACAGTGCTGGCTCTCAGGGTGCTGGAGTGACTCAGGGAGCTCCCACACAGTCTTGCAGCCAGTTCCAAGCCCAGCTCTTCTCACCCTGTGCCCAGCCTCACCAGCAGCAAACAAGTGTGTCCAAAGCCTGGTTCAGTCCCACCAGAGTCTGCCTGAGCCAAGCCAGGGTGGAACATCCGTGTGTCCCTCTGTACCAGGTCACCCCCTGACCCTCAGTGGAGTGTGGTGCCTCCACAGCCCCATCCCCAAGCACACACAGACCCTCCTGTGCAAGCACAGAGAACACCCCAAGCTCTTCCCAGGGAAGTGGAGACTGGAGGCAGGAGATGAAGAGAGGGTGGGGTGAGGTGTGGAGGTTGGTCCTTCTCCTCCCCACCTTTCTCCTTCCAGCTATTACATATTCATTGTGCTCCTTGCTAGTTGCAGGAGTGCCAGACCCTGCTCTGTGTTTTCGAGAAACCATGAGCTGGACAAGAGGCAGGAATTTAGCTGGGAGTGGGATTGCTTGGAGGAAAGGTCAACATCCTGATATTCAGGGCTCACATCTCCCGCTCCCTCTGCTCTCGCTCCTGCAGCGCCCGAGCAGAGGGGAGAGCAGAGGCAGCAAAGAGGGTCACTGGAACAGAGATAAACAAAGGATAATCTTTCAGGCAAAAATTCATCATTTAAAGCCAAAGCAGAGAAACAATTTCGCAGCTAGCACAGCATTAAACAGTTGGGCTAAACCACTTCAGCAGCAAGCAGGTGTCTCAGGGCTCAGAAAACCCATCCGTCCATGGCCAGAGGGTGATTATCCTGGACAGCTCAGGTGTTTCCAAGACCAGAAGGCCAAATTCCTTGCTGTAGCCACTGCTTTTATTGATTTATTTATTTGCACAAAGTGCCAGTGGTGTCTCTGGAGGATACCTGCAGTGGTACAGCCCCTGCCTGAGGAACAGATGCTCCTGGAGCATCATTTCCATTTGCAAGACCTCACATCAAGAGAGCAAACATGAGCCATGCGTGCTGCCTTCGCCCCAGCCTCCCACCCCGTCCTCACCTCTGCCGTGCCCTTACCACGGCCAGAGCTACTGTATTGTTTCAGTGCCAAAGCATGAGAGAACAGGTTTAGTCTCTGTCTGGTTTGCCTGATGTGTTCAGGCAGAGCCCTGGCTTTGTCCAGGTCGTGTTGGAGGTGGCACAGAACCTGCCAAGGAGAGTGGGAAGGCCCAGGGGCTGGTTAGTGTTGCAGTCTGGCACTTAGCACAGTCATGAATTTCCTGAAGCCAGAGAAGGAGTGTGGAGCACTTCAGTAGGTAAAGCCCTGGGTGAGGTTTGGAAGAGTGTAAGGGGTTTGGAAGTGCAAGGCCGGCCCCTGCTCTGGCTCAGTGCTGCTGCAAGCATCCCAGCTCCCCTCCCAGCTGCAGACTGAGCCAAGCCTGTCCCAGCCCGTGGAGATCAGGGCTCAGGGAGAGGGAGGTGGCGCTGGGTGCACTGCCCTGCCTGTGTCAGGGTGTCTCCATCGCGGGGTACAGCAGCTCTGGAGCTGTGTGGCATCCAGGAAGCATCTTCCCTTTCCTCCAGCACCTGGGGGTTCCACAGGCAGCAGGCAGGTCAGTGCTGGGGCAGCCTGCTCGTCTGCTCTGAAACTCAGGTGAGGAAGAGGAGGAGGAGGAGGAGAAGGAGGAGGAGGAGAAGCAGAGCTCAGAGCTGCCCAGAGGCGGCTGCTGCTGCTGTTGCCGTTGGCAAGCTGTCCCCTCGACACCTCGCTGCAGAGCTCTGACGTCAGATGCTTCTGACAACTATGCTGTCAGTCAAAAGCCTTTTCACAAACAGACAGTGACAGTTTGCAGTGCAACCACCAGTCCTCGCTGGCTTCTTTCCCTCCTTTTCTTTTTTAAGCACATGGATTTAAATTTTGAATTGCTGATCCATTACTGGCCTCCTGAGCAAATGAACCTTCCCATGGTCCCTAGTGCTGTGTCCTCTCCTCTGCCTGCTCTCTGCCTGCTGCCACAGCCCTCAGGACCAGCCCTGACCCCAGGAGCCTCTCTGCAGCAAGCAACAGCACAAAGCCTTGGCTCCGCCAACACCATGAAGCTCTCGGGAGCCAGGAATGTGGGCAATGGCGATTGGAAAAAAATCCTCCATCTCCTGGGGCTGGTCATGTTCAGCAGGTGGTTGAGACCCTGCAAAGACTCATTTCACCCCTTCCCCTCCCATTTATCTTTCTTTCCTTTTCTTCCTTTCCTCCTTGCAGGAGGAAGCAAAGCTGGTCCCTGCTTTGATCTTGGGTCCTCCAGCCTGAGGCTCTGAGAGAAGACAAAGCTCACTGGGCTTTAGGTGCCTGCACATGGAGGTGGCTGACCCCCTTTTCTCCTTTATCCTGAGCTGTGCTGGATCCTAGGAAGTGTACTATTTGTTTGTACATGTCAGTAAATCCCCCCTGTGCTACAGGAGGTCACCTTCCCTAATCTACGATGTCCAGTTGCATAACTGAGATACTGAACAAATAGCTTAAATTTAATCTGTGTTTGCTTCCATCTCAAGCGTGGCAAATCAATTCCTGGGCAAGCACAGCTTCGGTGCGGGGCTGGGAACACACACTGGTCATGGTAACCTCCAAAAGAGCAGAAAAAAATGACAGAAATAAACCAAGTGATGTTTTACTGCCTGTTGCATCACCTCTCCCTGTCAAGCATCAATCCAGGGCTGGGGTTTCGATGCCTTCAGCAGAGGGCAAGACTTGCTGTGTCCAGGTGAGGTCCTGGGACAGAGGACAGTGCTCTGGGTGTCAGCAGATGGGTGCAGTTTTGAGCAGTCTCATGTCAGTGTTATGAGGCACCAACTCTCATCTTCCCTGAAACCCTCCCAGCCCATCCAGCACCAACAGGAGCATCTCCCTCTGGCAGATTAAAGACAGGAGAGGAAGGCACAGGACAAGGGGCAACAGGGCTGCAGCAGGGCTTGGAAGGTGTCCTGGTAATACTGTGGGTGAGAGGAGGCGGAGAGGGATTCAGTTCTCTTGTTTCCCTCCCCACTCATTTTTCTTTGGTTCGTTAATGACCTTTCATTCAACAGCAGAGATATTAATAGGATGCTTCAATTCCAAATGTCCCCATCTCCCCTCCCTGCTCCCCCTCTCTTCACACTTTCTGGCACTCTAACAGTTTCCTTCACATTAATTAAAACAAATAACAAGCTTATACATCTCATCAGGGTAATTCAGAAACTAAACACATCAGCCATCCTATTTGACCCAGTCACTGCAGATGGAGCAAAACCAGCTCTTTCCTCTCTGCCACAGTTTCTCCCTCTCCCTGCTGGAGTAAGGATGTGCTTTAAATGTCCATCCTCAGCCAGACACAGTGGTGGGTAGGAAATGCTGTGCCTCTGAGCACCCACTGTGTCCTGCCTGCTCTGCTGGTGTCAAGCCCCTGTCACAAGCTGTCCCTCTCCTCTGCATGGCACGGATGTCCCAGGTGCTCTGACCCCTGGTGAGCACTGCCCCACTCCCTCCAGCAGCTCAGGGCTGCAGCTACCCCAGCTCTGCAGCCACTTACTGCCTCTGGCTTCCCTTTCCCAGGCTGAGGGAGGGATAAACAGTCCCTGGCATGCTGTGGTTTGGAGCTGGCCCTTAAGTGCAGCCTCCTGCTGAGCCCCTCTGCATGCCAGGCTCAGCTCAGCCCTTCACAAGGCAAACACAGCACAGGTCTAGTGCTGCTTACAGCTTATTTCAGGCACCAAAATTCAGGAGCAAACTCATGTTGCCTGCTCCCTGAGTAGTCTTTGTGTGGGATCTCATCAGACTGTGGGAGGAAGCCAGTACAGGGGTGTCTGGGGGCTCACACCATGCCCAGGGATGGGAAATAATTCTGCACATGGATCCCAAGCAGCTGGGGTTTGCGTGGGCAGAAAAATGCCTCCATGCCTCCAGGCCTGGCACTGCCAGGAGGCAACAAGAGTAGCCAGTGTGGGTTTCCAAGGGAAAGACAGCAGAAATCTGGTGAGAAGGAGCACATGCTCTTCTTTTCAGGGCTGCAAGGAAGCACCGAATCTCTGCCCCTGGAGGCAGCCAGGGAGAGGGGACTGCTGCCCACCCCGCAGAGCTTCTTCTGTACATGGAAAGAGTTAGCTTCAAATCTCCTAATTTACCCTGACTTCTTCTCTTTAATAGTATTCATAGTGGGAGCCATCTGGACCTGGTACTTTATTAGCTTAGAATAATTCAGCTGCTTTGTTAATCTCATCCCATTTCATAGGGTTCATTCCAGTTTCCTCGCGGTGCAGCCCGGGACAGGGCACTGCTGCTGCCATCGCTCTGCCTGGCAGCTCTCCCATCACCCAGACAGAGGGGCAGCCACCTCTGTGCGGGCCCTGTTCCTCCAAACATGGGCCCACAGATTTCTTTAATGTCTCTGACTCTCTTAGCAGGCAGCTGGAGGCTGCCAAATCCACTGGGGTTTCCCCCTGGCAACTGGGGACTGCAGCAAGTCCCTGTGGCCCCTCACAAAACCTCCCAAACCCCTGGTAGGCACAGAACTTCGTAGTGCCCAATGGTCCAGCCTTCCAGTGCCACATCCCACATCGGGGGGCCTCCTCAGCCTCCCAGGAGCCCAGCAAGCAACACTGCTCCTCAGCCACAGCAGCCACTTGCTGCCCCAAACTCTGGCCTTGTTACAAAGCCATAATTGAGCTCTCACCATCCTGAATGATTAAATTGCCCTCTATTGAGAGAAACCAATTTGCCAGGAAATTTTCCTCTGTTCTGCCTGTAGCTCTGTACCACTAAGTGGTTGTCAGGCTGGTGCTGAACCTCCCGCTAATGTACCGAGAGACAAATCTATCTTATGGACATTGTGATCCTCTCCTCTCCCTCTCCATCTCCCTTCTTCCCTCTCCCTTTACCTCTCCATCTCCCTTGTTCCCTCTCCCTTTACCTCTCCTCTCCTCTCTGCCAGAGAAATAGCAGGAACCACGTGAATGAGATCATCTGCTCCAAAATTACTCACAGTGAATTAATCACCCAGAACAGCAGGAACCGCAGTGGGAGTGAGCCAGGGTCACTGGGAAGGAGCTGGTGGCTCAGGAGGGGGAAGCAGCCCCACGGCAGGGATGGGGCTGCCTGGGCAAAAGTGTTGGAGGAAAGGGCCCCCACTTTTCCTTGTCTGCTGCTGACCCAGTGGTTGTGGCAGACGTGTGCTGTGTCAGGTGTGTGCAGAGCAGAGAGGGCCCAGCAGTGTGCACAGGAGAGCATGGGGAGTGTCAGGAGGTGGGCAAGGTGGCACTGCATCCCTGCACGAGTCATAGTGCAGGGCCAGGGAAACAGCAGCAGGTACATGGGAGCTAGCACGGAGCCTGCTGTGTCCTGATGGAGAGCCTGGCTGCAGCCTCAGCGGGACCATCTCCTGCTGGGGGGCCTCATCTGCCGGCTCCCTCCACACAGAGCCAGCGCTCCCCACCACGGGGAGCAGGTTAGGGCTGAGAGAGGAGTGCAGCCGCCAGAAAACATCAAATTACTTCCCCCTGTCACCATAAATTAGAAGTGCTCATCCTGCCAAGATTACCAGGCTTCTCCCCAAAAAGGAAGCCAGCCCTGAACTAGCTGAATATTTCCCTGCCCGTTGCCTTCCTGCTACCTGGAAGAGCAGCAGGCATGGGCGGGACGGATGGTGCTGCCCTCTGAGGATGCTGCAGGCCAGCCCAGCTGGCCCAGGGGTAGCAGCCAGTGTTTGTGAAGCTGTTGGACAGAAAGGGGCCTTTTTCTGGATCAGTCTGCAGTGGCAGGTGACCAGAGCCACAGTGACAAGGACACTTTCAGTGTGTGTTACCACACTAGTCCTCGAATCACGTTTAACACACGTCCATGGTGCCCATCATGCTCTCAGAAGTGCAGTTCCCTGGTACCCACCTCAGCTACCTCGGGGCACGCTGCTGCCTCAGCTTTCCCTCATCCTCTCCAAACAGAAAGCGCAAAGGTGAAAAGGTCTTTGGGACCAGGCGCCAGCTGGAATTGCCCAGGCTGAGCCAATTTAGGAAACCATGTGAATCCCAGCAGGAATAAAGCAACTGCGTTGGGCTGGAAAGGGCAAAGCAGCAAATGGAGCCGGGGAGAATGAGCCATTATGGAGCAGTGGGTGGGGCAGCAGCACCTCAGCACGGGGTGACAGGGAACAGACCGTCTGTCCTGCTGCCGGGCCAGCTGCGGCCGTGCCCGGCCCCGGCGGGTCACGGGAGCTGTGCTTGCAGGGAGGTGGCACAGATCAGCCCAGACACACAGTAGAGAAGTGTTCCTGGTGCCCTGGATCTGACCTGCACGGTGGGCTTGGTATTTTGCTCCCTGTCTCAGACTGCTGCATCCTCCTCCCAGCTCCCGGCCTCTCTGGTTTGTTTAATGACATGTGATCCATGTCCACCTTCACCTGGCATGGACCTGTGTTCCTGGTAGATTAAACGATGTTCCCGTGCTCAGGGCCAGCGACAGAAATGAGTTATTTGCCACAGAGGATCTCAAAGCTGTTTGCATCTGTCATCCCACTTACAGAGGTGCAGAGACATGAGCGGGTTCGTCCAACGTCACCCAGTGAGATGAGGACTCACCCCTGGGTGATGGCACTGGGACGAGCTGCAGGGGATGGGGACACGAGACCAGCACAGTCTGCATTGAGCCTGGGACACTTTTTGTGCTTCCCCAGGTATTTTTGCAGAGAGTGTTGTTTCAGTAACATGACATTGCCCATCACACAGCCAGAGAGGGATGCCACACTGCTGCTGGGGACAGCCAGCTCCATCCATCTCCGAGCTCAGCTCATGGTCCCAGAGTTGGCTGCCAGCTGCAAAAAGCCACTTAATCCGAGACATCAACGGTGAAAAGTGTTTGCCCCTGCTCCTGCCGCCTCCACTACAGCAGTGATGCCAACTCAAAACCTTTGTCTTGCACAGATACATCCCTTGCACACCAAGACATGATGTCAGTGAATTTGGATTAATTTGTCAGGTGGAAGATGGGTATATGTGGACCCAGTCACAGGCGTGAGCCCTCAGCAGCCCCCGGGTCCCCTGCTCCTCCTCCCCCAAGCCACCAGGGTCTTGTGCAGTGCACCCATGCCCACCCAGCACCCCACTGGAGGAGCTAGGCTGTGGTCCCACAGGCTCCAAGATAACCAGGAGGTTGCTTCCTCAGGTGACTGTTCCTGTGGTGTGTTAATGCTGGGATCAGTTCAAACCAGGGATGCTCAGACGTGCGCTCCCCAGCGTGAGTGTCCATGCAGAACAGGAGGGCTCCCAGTGAGGGGTGCGTGTGTGTGCTCAGGGCTTCTTTGGAGATTTAAGAATACTAGGGAAATTAGATTTTTTTTTTTTTGGCTTTTGGAGTTGTCTGAAAAATTGCATGCCTTGATGAAATGCCGGTGTGTGAGCTCTAAGCCATCAGCAGCCTGGATAAGGTCCAAATCCATTTTGTTCATATTTTGTTCATGTTTTGCCTGTTTCAGAGAATCCAAACTATTTTTGGGGGATTTATGCCCATCATAAAACCAAACTCCTGTCCCAAAACAGCCGCAAGAAGGTAGGGCTGAAAATATAGAGGTTTAATAAAAACTTGTGGAGTAATTTGACTTTTAATCCCAAACTCAATCTCTCCCCTCAAATAACTGCAGTCTCTGCAAGATTAAATTCTCCCTACGTATTGTTTTTAAGTCTGATACCTTCTATCAAGCTTAGCTGGGTTTTAAGTTCTTAAACCATGGCTCTGTAATTGCACATCTTAGTCAGTTTGTCATGCAAAGAGTTCCCAAGGAAGCTTCTGTAAAGATTTCTTCATTTCTGGCAGTAGGGTGTGACACGTGTCCGTGTGTTGAAGCTGCACAGTGCAGGGAATGCAAGGGGTCAATGTTTTTGAAAAGCAAGAGGAGACTGAGGCTCGTGTTCTCATTTCACCACTGAGCAGCAGGTCCCAGAAAAATCAGGACAACTGCAAACTGTTGGTGAACTGAGTGCTTCATAAATGGTGAGGAATGTGTTCCTGAGGCAGAAAGGGCTTGGGGAAAGGCAGGACTAGCTACCCCCCTTTGCCCTGAGCTTCCTTTTCTTCCAGTAATTAGCAAAATCCCAATTCACAATGGATAACTGAATAGAAGTTTTAAGCGTGGGCTACAAGAAGAAACAGGCATTGATGAAAAGAGGCCTGAAACTCAGGAGACCTGGTGCAGCACCAGACCCTTCCAGATGACCTCCAGCAAGTCCTGTGATCCTTATATCCCCTGGAAACACCAGTAAGGAGCTGACCCTGTCGCCTGCTCTCACCATCCTGGACTGCAGCCCTCAGGGGTTGCATGTGCTCCCGATGATGGTCCACACCCAGCTGGAGCTGTGGAGCCAAGGACACAGGGCTTGTGGGGTGGGATGTCCACACTGCCTTTTTTTTTGGGCTTCCTTAGGCTGGAAATGCACAGTGCTCCCTTCCCAGGGCTTAGAAAATATCCCTCAGTTTACTGCAGTTTGCCTGGACGAAAGCAGGATCCTGCAAAGGACCGGCTATGTTGGCTCTGTCCGTGCAAATGTCTCCAAAATACCTGCTTCACCTGCATCCCTGGAGCTCGCTGGAGAAATGCCCTGAAAACTGTGCCACTGCAACAGGCAGGTCCTGTCTGCATCTCGCTCACTCAGCAAAACGTCACTGCCTGGTTATATTTAAGTCCTCAGCTTGAATATCATTGTCGTAACCTCCCCTGCGATCTGCCTGGGCAGTGTCGTAATTAATGGTGCCCTTGCTCAGAGTACAAGTGGAACATGTGATGGCTCAGCGAGCTATAAATCACGACAGAGTTTCCATCTGGTCCAGCATCTATTTATACCTCACCAGCCCCAATTAACTTTGAAACTTGGAGCTGGTGATTAAGGAGAAAAATTGTTCTTGAAAAGTGTGATGGGATAGGCGGCCATGTGGATGGGAAGGAGGAGAGGGTGGTGGCTGCTCACTTATCTGCAGAGGGAGCTGCACAGCCCGGCGCTCCACAGGACACTGAAATGCAGCTCACAAGACCAGGTTGGCCTTTGAATCAGTTCAACAGCAGCTGTGAGATCCCCTGGGAGACACAGAATTTCAGGGCTGACAGTAAGTCCTGGATCACAAATTCCCTACAGCCCATTGCCCGCCTCAGGCACTGCCAGCCATGGCTCTGGTCCTACATCTCAGCCAAAGCCAGAGGCTCCACTTGGCCAAGAGGGTGGTAGATCAGGTCCAGCAGCACCAAGCAAAATGAGCTCTTTGGAAAAGCACCTACAGGTGCTGGGACCAGGCTCTGCGGGGTGAGCACCAAGCATGGCCTGGTGCTCGACAGCCCTGAAGCTCCTGGAGAAGTCTGAATTAGCAGGTGTGGATGCAAAAACTTACCTTGGGCCTGGCACGGGGTATAACGTGGCCCAGTGCACCAAGTCCCGCAGAGCTGCTGTGGGCTCTGCGTGAGCTGGGACACAGCAGTGAGGGATGAGATGAAGTGCAAGTGTTCCCAGCTCTGCAGGGCAATGGAGTGGCTGGGAAGGGGGCAGCAGGCACACTGGGGACTATATCTCTCCCTCCATCCATGCTGGATCAAAGCCCCAGCAACGGGCACAGCGCAAGATGCCGTGCTATTGCCTTCCTAAAAAGTCAAAATCTGCACCTGGTTCTTCAGTGCCCACCTCCCCCATCCCTGACTCGCTCACGTTTCTCATCTCTTTTGCTCTGGCAGCACTCTCACTCCTGGAGTCCTGGCCAGCTCCCAGCTCAGGTAATTACACGCTGCCCTCTGCTATTTGAGCAGGATATTTGTTCTCTTGGTTTCCTGTCCTCCACGCCCGTGCAGTGCTGCAGGCAGCCTGTCACCCTGGGCGAGCCTGTTTCCCTGGCAAAGGCAGTCATCCCAGGGTGCCCAGCTCCAGCACTAAGTGGGCATTTTGTAAACATGGGATTATGTCGATGCCCTCCCCTTGGAGGCCAGCCGGGCTGTAGGACCTCCTGGGCCAGACACAGTGCCCTGTACAGGTGTGGAGCTCCAGCAGTGTCCCCGTCCCCACCTTGGTAGAACAAAATTCAGCCTGGAACATTAGCTGAGAAGCCTCCCAGCTGCCCAGGCCCCTCTTTAAAAGGCTGTTTGTTGCTCACACCATGTCACCTCTTCTTGTTTGCTATGAACTTTCTTTTCTGTTTATGTCAACCATTGACAGACGTGATCTCCAGCACGCACAGCCTGGCAGGCTGGGTGCCCACCTGGCAGGAGGGTAAGAGAAACGGGGTTGATGTACATCTGCCCTACTTTAAAACCTACCAGGAGCCCTTTGCCAGTGCTGCAGGAGCTCTTGCTGATGCAGGGCTGGGCATTCTCCACTTGTCTCTGGGCTTGTTCCCACCACACTTCCAGGTGCAGGTGGATCACCACGGTACAGCTTTCTCCACGGCGATAGGAAAAAGCTCTAGGGAGGAAAAAGTCCTACTTTCTAGCAAATCAGGTCTATTCGTGTGCTTTATTGGACTCCCTGCAAAGGAACCTCGAAGAAAGTTGGCAACAGTTTACTTTTTTTTCTTCAGAGTTTCTCGAGCAGGGATGTCTTGTTAGCTAAAAGTTGCAGGGAGAAAGAAGAAAGTTCTCAGAGGAAAAAGTGGAGCAGAGTTCTGTTCCCTGAGAGCAGAGGGGAAATGCCCTGGATGGTGGAACTCAACCCTACTCTCCAAGAAGCACCTTTTCCAGTGCTACCTGACTGCTGAACAGCTTGCTAAGCTCACCCTGCCCTTGAGCAGGAAGGAATCAATTTTGCTGGCCAGGCTGGGCTTGACATTCCAACCTCTTGATACAAGGAGCCCTGAGGCTCAATCCCTTCCACTTTGTTGTGTGCACGTGGAGCAGTGCAGCAGGTTATCAGCCCCACGCAGCTGCACTAGAGTCCCAGCTGGCAGAGGGTCAGACAAGGGGCAATCCTACAGCTGCCAGCTCCCTCTGCCCAGCTCCTGCTGACTGTGGCACAGCTCTGGGCTTTGCTGGAGCCGTCATGGTGCCGCCAGGCTGGTTATTGTGGAACACCAGAGAATGGGAGCTGCATTAGAAAGCCACGTTTTCCTTCCTGGGAAAGAACTCACCAGTAAGCACTCCAAGAAGATTGGCATTCTTTTTTATGCAAAGTCTCTGGATTTGAGCTGGGTGGCAGACAGGTGCCAAGCAGCCTGGGAACTGAGAAAGATGCCTGGCACAGGTCTGCTCTGTGTGCAGCACCGATAACCCAGAGCAGCTTCTCTCCGCCGCCGGTCTCAGCTTCCCGAGTGATGGGAGTGCTCCAAGAGGATGATTAGGCTGGGCCTGCTGTTTTCTCACTCAGTTCCCACGAGCCTTCCTCATTCTGGTGCTCACAGACTCTGCTGGCTCATGGCTTTCCTGTGCTCAGGACTGCTCAGGATATATTATTATGCCAAGGGCTGAGTCCCGGGGCAGGCAGAGCAGATGGCTGTCTCCAACAGCAAGAAGACTGGGAGAGGAAAGGGAGACGGTGGGGAAGAGTAAAATCTTTGACACCCTTAGTGTTCATCAATAATTGTTTCCTCTTAAAATGGCAAATTCCTCTAGTTCCATGGGAGTTGTACCAGGAAAGAAGGCAATGGGCCACATGTGGTAGACAGACCCTATAGACAGCAAACGCCAACTCCATGTTTTCTTGTGGATCTGTGGGAGGGATCAGTGTGCATTCCCTGGCCATGCTGTGGATGGAAGGCAGCCTCAGTCCTGCAGCCTCCCTTGGAGAAACCAGCGGTGTCTGAGCTGCAGAAGAGGAACAAGGTCAGCAGAGGAACTGGCAGTTTGACAGACCCTGTGCTGGCAGAAGACTTGGGCTCCAAACCTGCTGGAGCAAAGCAAGGCGTGAGGGGTCACACCTGCACGTGCTCCACCACACCAGCACAGCACAGAGCCAGTCGTGTCACCGTGAGCTGCCTCCTCCTTCTCTTTATGGAGGTTTCTTCAGACTTTTGATTGTGAGGAAGCCACTGAGGATGAAGCCATTTTGCCCCATGGTGGTTGTGTGAATGCTGGGTGCTGGGTGCTGGGTGCTGGGTGCTGGGCAGACTGAGCAGCCCCAGCCCTGGGCCACGCTGGGGGCTGAGGGCCTGCAGGAGGCTGTGCAGCCCACCCGCCTCGTGTCACAGCCCCTGCGTGGGGTGGCATTTGCTCCCAGCCTCCTTCTCCTGGTGCTGATTTGAAGCCTTGCTTTGCAGAGCAGCTCCGCACTCAGGCTGTGCCTGGGCACGGCTGGTGGCAGATGGTGTGTGTGTGGTGGCGAGGCAGGGCCACGTCACAAGCTCTCTGAGACATTTGGCCGGGCTTCCTGACAGCCACATCCCACCACCCAGGAGTTCAGCTTCCTGGCAAAGCCAGCTCTCCCCTCCGGAGGAGCGCTCCTCTCCCTGTCTCTGGGCAGAGCCAACACCAAACACTTTATCTTTGCTTCCTCCCAGGCAGGAGGCTCGTTGGCTGGCAGGGCTCCTCCTGCCCAGGACCAGAGAGATCTGACACATAGCTGAACAAGGAGCACTGGTCCCTGCCAGTCTGGACCACCCCCATCTGCTGCATCACATCTTAAACTGCACTCTCTGTTCCCTCTGGCGAGGAATATCTTATTCCCATGTTTTTGGATAAAACCCAGCACAAGCAAACCATAACTGATGGTAGATATGACAAATAATGATGATCACGGGAATAGTGGCATCACTGCTGCTTCAATGTTTCTTCTGATTTCTTCCATTATTCAGATATATGTGCAGAGAAGACCACAGAGGTTTGGCCATAGAAAGAGAAGTGGGCAGATAAAGAGGCATCAAAGGGCTTTATTAGGAAGGATAGTAACAGCAGTCCTCTGTCAGCTAGAGGAGTGTAACAGCCTGGGCAGTGTGAGCTCACCTGCTTAGGAGCCCACACTGTGCTTTGTCTGGTTGCCTGCTGGTCATGAGTTCTGTGCAGCTGCAGTGTGAACTTGTCATCACTGGGCTTCTGGGCTGCAGTTCCCAAGACATTGCCCTGATCTATTACCATTGTTGCCTGGGTTGGTGCCAGTCCTGGGCACTGTGAGTGAGGGGGCATAGATCCCTCTAGGGATAGATCATGCACAGATTGAGGCTTGGCTGCTCCCTGCCTACCCTGGGGCATCCCCAGGACTGAGGTACAAACTGACAGCTTTGTTGGATGACTGTGCTTTGATAAAGCTGTAACAGGTCCTGATTTTGGCTCCTACGGTCACAGACAAGCTTCAGAAGAGCAAGACTGCAGCCTGTCCTTCTCCCCTCCCTGCCTGCTTTTAGATGGCATTAAGCATCAGCTAAAGCCCGTGCCTGGCAGTCCTGACTACTGACAGCTCTTTGAGTGGCACTGCTGCATCCTGGGAAAAGGCTTTATCCCTCTGCCTGCAGCTCTGGCTGCAGAAACAAACTCTTTGAGCACTCCCATTAGACTAAAGGAGAGGATCATCTGAGACCTGGGCCCGTTTGCAGTACAGGCTCAGAACAGCCAGAGAAGTAGATGACAGGATTTGATGGAGTCCAGGATATGGCTCCTGACAGGGGTGTAGATTTGCCTCTATTCTTACTCAAAGGTCATTAAATTAAGATTTCATGAGACCCCACATTGCTATAAATGTTGCTGAGCTCATTTCCCTCACTGGGCAGTGATTTATCTCACAGCCTTGATAAAATGACTAAGCTAAAAATGCCACCCAGTATCACTGAGTTGTAAGTAAGGTAGAAGGAGCAGGAGAAGGACACGATGGATTTTCCTTCCAAGAGAAGCATTAATAAATGGTTTCTTCCTGATGTTCTCATTAGTTCTCTCTCATTCATCCTCAGGACCTGCCAAGCACAAATGACACAACCATTCTGCAACAGAATGGAGGGCAGATGCCCCCACGCAACCTTCCTGCCTCCAAAACCCCATCTCTATCTCACCCTGCTTAGTAGCTGATATATTCAATGGGAAGGAAGTAAGAGATCACAATACTTCAAGAAACCTTATACTGTCACATCCAGTCTTGCCTTCTGAAATTTTTTATACCTTCTGGCAGCAATAGTTTGGAGGAGGCAAGTGGCAACACCACAGCTCTCCAACACAACCCTTTCTCCCTCCTCATCCAGCAGTGCAGCAGGTCACACAAAAACGATGTGCTGGATTCATTTCCCTTCCTTTCTGCCTGTGAGGGTGTTTCAGACTCCTCTACTTCCTTTGAATCTAATCAAGAATATCTTTTTTTCCTTGAATCCTTACTCCCAGGAATGAATGCCAAAAAATTAGTGCTGTTGCTTAGTTGTGACTGATCATGAATCATATTAAATTGCTTCTGTTCCTTTATTGGACATGCTGGCTGGTTCCTGGTATGTGTTATTAAATTACTGCTCTGTCAGTGAAGAAAAAGCAACTGAGTGGCAAGTGAGTACAGAAGGAAAGAGGCAGGTTTGGGAATATCACAGGTTTTGTTTCTAAACTCTTTTATGTGGAAGGAGCAGGAGCCACGCTTGAGCCATTTTCTCTGTCTTTACTCTTAGTGGGCTGTTCACAATTTGTGCTGATCTGCAGGACCAGAACACTCCTGAATGTCACAGCAAAGCAATTAAATGAAGGGAGAAACGGTGGACACAGGGCAGCATAGGTGTGTACAGAAACTTGCATCATTGCAGCTTGCTGAGAAAAGACACTAAACCACAAATGAGGAGCAGGAAAAGAAAAGCAACTCGACGTTGCACCTTTATCTGCACGTGCAGATCCCGTGATTACACCAGCTTGACGGGGGCAGAAATACTTGTCTTCTGCTTTTCCATATTGTTACTCTGAGGAGCCTATTAACACTGAAGTGTTGGCCTTTCCATCTCACTTTGCTCCCCTGAGCAGTGTTGCTGTACCCTGCTTTAAGCTAACAATAAAAGAAATCCAGACCAGCTTTGGGACGTAGAAGCTCTTCCTCGGGTCCATCTGCCCAGATTCCTTATTTCCTCACACCATCACAGCTGCGATACGAGGCCTAAAGAAGGGCATATATATGCTCACTGCAGCCACATCAGTGAGCCTGCTGAAGGGTATCCTCTCTCCTGCGCCACCGAGTTTGCCTCCCCTTTGTCTGCAGCTGATGGGTGCAGTCTGAGTGCAGCTCTGGGACATCTAGTGGCTGGTAGCACTTGTAGTTCAGGGCTTACAGCAGTATTGTGGTTCTTCCTCCAAGAAATCTGCCAAACTGATGTAAAACAAAAATGCACACTCTGTTTCTATTCCTGGGGCTAAAACGATTTCATTCCTTGATACATTTACATTTGCAAAATGTTTAGGTGTGTGTTTGTGATGGTTTTGTTGTTCCTTTGCATCTCCATCTCACCCAGCCTGGGGAGCCATCTTCTGCTATTTGCATTTTAACATTTCTTTACCACACTTGATTCTTTTTTAAGGGCTTTCTGTGTTCCAAGGCAGCTGGCATTAGCACAGATAATTGGATAATGTTTTGGCAATCCAAGAGTGAACGTGTTAACATGTTCCCATTTACTGCCTTGCCCCTTGGCTGATCTGTGAGTATTCGATAAATGAATCAGGCCTGAAATAAAGATGATTTGCAGAACCAGGCAGATCTTTAAAATGAATGAGGAACTCTCAGCTGGGATTTTCAAGAAAGCCTCAGGCTGTAATGGGCCCCAATCTTAATTCCTGTAGGATTCACCTTAGGCAAGAACCTAAAGAAGTCGAAGAAGAAGCAACACTCCCAGTGTGGTTTTCTGAACCTGGATAGTCTCCAATGAGCTGTAGTGTCCTGGCCAGTGATCTGGTGACAGTTGATGGCTTTCTGGGAATTTGAGCAAAAAATCATCTATGTCTTCTATTCAGCCTTCAATTCAGCCTGTTCCCTTCCATCCCTGATGATACCTATTAACCCTGGGCAGAGGAAAGAGTGTACCTCAGCCCAGGGAATTGCCAGGCTAGCAGGAGAAAGGATAGGGAGCTGAAATGAGCTTGGTAACTGTGGAAATCTTTTCTGACTCATGTTTGTGTCTGCGCTGCTCTGAAAAGGTGACCTGAGGCACACCTGAAAGTCCAACAAATGGCCCACACCAAAGCCTTTGGGCAGCCAGCTGGGAATCTCCTGCAGTGAATCCAGGCCTGCAACATCAAACTAACTGTGTTATAAACTCCTTTGTGTCCTGTACTCTCCAGAGTACATCCTCTGATGGGTTATATTTCATTTCATCTACACAAATGCTAAGAGGAGGATCAGTTTTCCCTGACTCTTCTCTAGGAATCCTGCTGAAGAAACTCAGGTGGCCCATGATCAGCCCACTGACTGTTTTCTTGCTCTGTTCTTGGATCGTGGGACTAACCCACACTGCTGGGAGAAAGGGGGTCATGATGTCAAGGGGTTCGTTAAAAGGTGGGTGTCAAAAGTGACCCATTTGGAGTGTTTCTCCTGGAGTCAAGGGGCAGTTTAAACAGTTTCCGAAAAGCACACGTGGGTCTGCAGAAAGCTGACTTGCAGACCAACTTGTGGCCATCTCGGCTGCCCACCACTGCTCACATCAAGAGGTCAGCATGCAGGAACGTTTCAGTTACAGTGTTGTTCACTTGTACCCAGCATAAAAATATGGTCTGTGCTTGGAAATCATACTGTGGTTTCCCCGTGCTCGTCGCTGGATAAGCCTCAAAGCTAAAGTGAATCTTGGTTTTATATTCTCTTTTTTTGTTTTGTCAGATCAAGCTGTCTTACGGCTCAGCAGGGAAATGACATTTTGTTTTGTTAATACCCACAGACAGAACTCGAGGTTTCCCTGAAAGGCTTTAAGCCTCGTGAAAAAGTAGATCAAATCTAGTAACATATTGAATCTGGTTACTGAGATTTCAGGAAGAGCAGTGTGATGAAATGTCCTTACTTTGCCCTTGGGAGAAATGGTACCTTCATTATAACGAAACAGCTTTTTCATATGGAAATAGCAGGTGGCAGGAGTAAAAACAGACTTTCATTTTCAGAGAAACAGACGGAACAATTCCAGTAAAAGTGGAATAGCAGAGCTAGGTTGGAATGGTTGGCAGTTTTATTCTGCAAAAATATTCTCCTTTTGCTGCAATGGAAGAGAGAGGTGTCACGCCTTACCCTCTATACACCTCAGATACAAATGTCTGCTGTAAGGACCAGAGTTGAAATATAAATTAGGAAGTAACCTAGTTCAGCTTGTTTGGGAAAACTCTCTGAAGTCTATCCCAGAGCTGCACAGAAACTTCCAGGGAGAAAAAGCAATTAAAAGCAGTGGATGTACAAAATAATCCTTAGAGCCAGTGTCAGACAAAACTGAACTCAGAGCTCTCGGAGCTGTGATTTATTAATCCTTTTATCAGGCCTATGCCGTTTGCTGAGTTATTTTCCAGCTCTGAATGCTGGTAAGCATTTCCTTGGAAGCTGTGGACTGTCAAAATATTAATGGTCTAGTGGTAGGTTTCTTATTAAGAAAAGACACCTTGAACCACAAACCAGAATAAGAACAGATATCCAGCTGGAGCCGTGCTACTTCAGAGCTCTCACCCTGACTCATCCGAGAAAAATCAAGTTTTTGAGAGTCAATTACATGGGGAGATGGAGGAACAGTCATCTCCTCCTCTGCAATTGATTCATTGCACACTGGAATCTGAGATTTGGGGCAGAAATCATTGTCCTATTTAGGAGCAGATAAAACTCCACCCTATGCTGTCAATTCTTTTTTAAAAGTCAGGGTTTCCACAGGATGAAGGTTAAATATTTCATGCATTTATACTAATTATAAAGAAACTCTTTGGAGCTCCAGGCAGCTTGTACAGTTCTTTAAGCTTCAGATCTTAGCCCTTTGGACAGTTCCTGTTTAAAAGGAGAAAAGCAAACACTAAAAACCCAGGCTGGACTTTGAAGTGTGCCCTGAAACAGATATATATTGCTGTGAGAGGAGCTGCCTTTCCCTGGAGACATCTGGAGAAAACGTCGTGCCAGGCTCCCCTTTGAGTTATACCAAAGAAGGAGCTCCACCACTCTGTGTATTAAGGAGAGATTTCTCCCACATTTGCCATAAAGGGCCTGGACTCGTCTGAGTTGATCTCACCAAACCCCAAAGGGATCCATCCTTCTGCCAAATGGAGGGTTCTCCTCTGGATGTGTCTCCCCATGAAGAATTCCAGCTGACCTGCACCCGCCGAGGGGTGAAACATTATCAAAATTTTAGCAGATCCAACTGTGATTACCACAGGGAGGATCATTTCTTCCATAGCTACTTTTCTAGCAGAAATCCCACTTCAAAGGCACCTGGAAGATAGCTGGTTGTGGGAAAGCTGGAGCTCTGCGGGGCCCAGGCAGCCAAGCCTTGGAACTGACACCAGCTTGGAAGCTCTGCACAGCAGACTGGTATTAAACACCAAGAGAGAAAAGAATGAGAAAGCAGGAAATGGAACAGTATTGGTATTTCCTGAAGAACAGAGTTTCCTATAAAATGAATGCTTGCCATGCAATTTCAAAATTTGCCATTTCAAGATATTTGCCTTTCTTTAGGGCTTGTCAGAAACAGCTAATAAATAAAGTTCAGGGTTTGGGAAGCCACCTCTTCAAACCTCTCTTCACATGCTGCTTTGAAACTGGACTTCCTTAAGGTCACTGAGTTGGCAGCTTTGAAGGGTTTGCTCTGTGTTTCTTAGGCATTACCTGGCACCCGATGTACACGACAGCTCTACAGGTCTCAGCAGCTACAAAATTTACAGCAATATATTCTGTTCCATTTCTGCTTGGGTTTTTTTTTTGCACTGCCACATTTTATGAGCAGAACATAAATTACCTGAGTCTAATTCATGACCCAGAGTTCAGTGCATTTCCACAGAAATAGCACTCTCTGTTTTGGACACTACTGCCAAAATTGCATTCCTGGAGATGAATTCCTATCCCATCCAAGACATTTGTTCCAACCATATTTCCCATCATACTATTTTATACTATTTAGGTCATTTATATTTTCATGCTCCCAGAGTCACTTCTTCTAAGTTCCCTTGCAACTATGCTCTTAACTGTGTTCTCTAAAGTCACCTTCAGACCTTTAAACACCTTCAAATTAAAACAGCCATTTGACTTCGATCCAAATTGCATTTAATGGAGAAGCTTCCCTAAACCACTTGTATTCCTTGGACAGAAGGAAGAACTGAAAGATGCCCAAACAAAGTATTATTTAGTCTAGCATTTAGCTGGCAGGGACCATGAGGAAAACCTGCTGCTCTTTGCTTTAAATGTTGCTTTAATTAAAGTTAATAATAGTTCTATCCTATGCAAGCTGCTTATCCCTGATCCCAGTTTGGTTGTAAATTTAATTCTAACTAAGCTAGTTTGAGTTTTAACTTCATCACAGCAGTCTGTAATGCCACAAGCAGCTTATGTACCGAGAAAATACAAGACAGACAAGAAATGCAGAGATTTTTCCCTTGGAGCTTTTTTTTTAATTTATTTCCTATTGCAGAAATATTAATGGGGAGAAAAAAACAGTTTTCCTTTTTTATGTTCCTTGTTGCTTCCTTAAAAGTCTCCTTCTTATCTCCACCATGTAGAGTTCAAATTACACCACAACCAGCACTGACAAATGATGGAATTCTTAATATACTGATGAGACTTGTGGTAGACATCCAGCCCAGCCCTCAGCTCCAACAGGGCAGCCGTGGCACTTGCCATAACCACTATACCACTTCCATTTGGGATCCATCACATGTTCCATGAAGCTCTGGAACAACTGAAATGCCCAGGCTGTGCATTCTCCTACGTAGAGCAGAACATGGAGAAAATGAGTACCAGGAGATTCAAGAAATAACATATATTTAGAAGGTGACGGTCACATTTTGAGAGTGTGGTTCCTACAGCACAGAAGTGTAACACCTTCCCTTTTCATCCAGAGACAGGCTGCAGGGAGACATCAGCTGCGGGGACAGCGATCATGCAGTGCCATCAACTGTTTGCTTCTGGTACCCACAGCAGCCGAGACCTATTGCTTTCAACAAAAAAATTACCAAAAAGAAATCACAAAAATTGAGCAAGTCACCAGGATTGTGTTTCTGAATGAAGGTTTATCAATCGAAATCCAGTATTTCAGTACAAATCTCAGGTTCGCTTTTCCTGCTCCAGAAGCTGCACTCCTGAGGGCAGGTACGTGCTGCTGAGAGCAGCGATGGAAGCAGCTCAAGCTCTTGTGCCATCTGCTGGGAACAGCTTCTTCGGGCCTTGCTGGTCACACGGGGAGCAGAGCCAGCCCTCCCTGTTTGGCAACTGGCATCTTTGACAAAGAGCTTGTTCCCCTTCTTTGAACTGCTACTGATGTTAAGTAAACTTAGTGCTAGAGAAGAGTTTTGGAGCCTGAAATCCTCTGTGATGAAGCAGCTGCAAAACACAGGAACAAACTGTCCTTGCAGCCCCAGCTGCCTGCAGAGAGGCTGCTTCCAAAGGTGAAGTACCCAAGGAAAGAGCTCAGGTCTCACAGCCCTTGTAACCAGGGGACTCCATCTCGTCCATGGGCTGTCTCCTTTTTTCGGAGCAGAAATCTTGCGATCTCCTCTGTTGTGAATTTATTCTACACGAAGCTGCAGCCCACTGTGAGTGCATCAAGTGCTCGCAGTGCAGCTGCTCAGCGCTCCCTGCAGCAATGGGGTTAACACTGACCAGCTGCCAAAGCCCAGATTCCAGTTCCACCTCACGCTTATTTACCTGAAATGCGGCTCTCTCGGAAAACATGGAGCAGTGCTGCTGGAGAGCCTGGCAGGCTGGTCTCTCTGTTGGGCTTGTTTTCTCACGGATCGAGCCTGTCCCTGAGGTAGAGGCTGTTCTTGCCCAGAGTTTTGGATCTCCTGTCTCAGATCCTTTGAGCCAACGTGCACTTGCTCCTTTGAGAGGGGACGCTTTGAACCACTGGCTGCTGTTGCAACATGTTTCAGAGCTGAGGTTTGGTGTTGGTTCCAGCCCTCAACCCTCTGTGCCCGGAAGAACTGCAGGATGCACTGGCTATCTCTTCCAGGTACACAAGGACTGGGAAGACCTCAGGGCAGGAAGAGCTCAGGGAGGAATGATGTGTACCATTAACACAGTTATGTTTCAGTAGCCCCCGGCCCAGCAGGGGAACTCAGCCACAGGAGCTCTGTGAAAGCAGAGGGTGGCATTTTACCTCTGTCACTACACAGCGTGGAATTGTCCTACTGGATATTGAGATGGAGAGTGCACAGTCCAAAAATACCAGTTGAGAAGGATTGCAAGCACTTCAGCGGTGATGACTGGAATTTGAACTGGACTACATGAAGGAGCAATATGAAGAGAGCTGGGTGCACCTCGCTGAAGTAGGAGGCACGAGCTGTGACAACATGGCCAGAGAGGTGAGGAGATTGGGGGAGGTACAGCAGCAGACAAATGAGCAGGTGTTGACAGCACACATCTACAAACAGAGCATGATATACAGATATGTGTGTAGAGTGTTGAAAACAAGTAATTCTGCCATGAATCAGCACTCACAAGGCCTCAGCAAGAACACTGGGAACAGCCCAGACAGAAACTGGGAAAATAGGAGCTATGGAGAAGATCAGGGGAAAAAACAAGTTTCGTCTAGAAAAGAAGAAAGAGAGAGATGACAATAACTGATGGAGCTGAATTGGTGTTTGCAGCTTAAGATAACTTGTGGGTGCCAAGTAATTTTCCTTCTGACTTTCCAAAGTAATTAACCTTTGGACCAAGACTAAGCAGGAAACTAATGAAGTCCTTCCATCACCGAAAAGGAATCTGACAGTCACTTTGATGGGCCCAGGATTGCATCTGAAAGCAGAAGAGAAAATTGGACTCTGGGATGCTGTAATTGAACCGAGCGCCTTCAGCCCCAATAATAACACTTTGACAAGTGTTGCTGCCATAAACTTGAGACATGGGAGCAGAGCACGGGGTTGTGTGTCCTGTCACTTCTTATCCAAAAGGATTATACGGATTACAAAACTGAACCCTTTTCCTTGGATTCCGTCTTGAAGACCAAGCTAGACTTTTTCTCATGCTCCAAAAATGCTTCCTCTCGCCATTCCTCTAGAAAATGTCGCTTATTACAGTTGCATAAAACTTATGTAGCTGACAAGGATCTTGTTTTTTCAGTGAAAACATGCAATTCGAGTTGTAGGGAGGAGTTGCTCCTAAAACAGCATTTCAAGGTAATCTTGCAATTCAAAGCATTTGTGAAATTTTAACTTCCATGAGGGCACACAGAACCACCTGTGCTCCGCAGGGATGTGTCCCTTTGGAATGGGCTGCCTGGGAAGGCGGTGGAGTCGCCGTCCCTGCAGGCGTTTGAGGCAAGACTGGATGTGGCAATGAGTGCCATGGTGGTGTTGGGTCAGGGGTTGGACTCCGATGACTTCAGAGCTCTTTTCCAGCCTAACCGATCCTGTGATTCTTATCCAAAAAAAACCACACCAGTGAGAAATGGCAAGAAAACCAGGGTGCATAGAACTACCTGTGCTCCGCAGGGATGTGTCCCTTTGGAATGGGCTGCCTGGGAAGGCGGTGGAGTTGCCATCCCCAGAGGCGTTTGAGGCAAGACTGGATGTGGCACTGCCACCAACATGGTGGTGTTGGGTCATGGGTTGGACCCCTATGACTTCAGAGCTCTTTTTTAACCTAACTGATCCAGTGATTCTTATCCAGAAAAAAAACACCAGTGAGAAACGACAAGAAAACCAGGAACTCTGGTTCTTTTATTGCTGGCACCGGGTGACACCGAGTTGGCCAAGACGGTGTTGGGTCATGGGTTGGACCCCGATGACTTCAGAGCTCTTTTCGAGCCTAACCGATCCTTTTCCAAAAAAAAAACCAACAGTGGGAAACGACAAGAAAACCGGGAACTCCGGTTCTTTCGCCGCCGGAGAAGGCGCCGCGCTCCCGGCCCAGCGCAGCGCCCGCAGGAGAAACAAAGAAGCCCACGACTCAGCGGCGTGCCCGGCTCGCAACGCCGCGCCCGTGGCGGGCTCCGCTGCCCCGCGTTGTGTTTTTTCGGGCCCTCATTCCCCTCCCCGCCTCCCCCGCGACGGTTTAATATAGTTTAATTAACATCAGGGGTTGTTGTCGCCACACGGGG